>RDPX01000005.1:5442128-5457691 GCA_003991215.1 Morbakka virulenta
AATAATCTGCTAATTCATATAAAAGAGCCATAACATGATTACAGTATCCAGATTTCCCAGCCGGACAATCACATTTAGCCTCACAAACGTCTCCATTGTCTTTTCTCAAACCAACTGTCATACTTCTAACTTCTCTTTTCATACTAGCTTTGCATTGTCCCTTAACATAAAAAAAGCGTTTTGTTAATCTCGTGAACAAAGCTTTTCTCAGAACATATCCCTCTTCCTTGAATTTTCTGCCCCTGTTCATTGTTTTTACTATCGACTTTCCTCTTTTACCACTCTTTAAACGATGCTTTTCTATCTCTTTTATTGTAAACAATGGCAAGTTTAAAAGATCTTTTCCCCACTTCAATTTCTTTTCTTCTTTCATAACAACAATATTGATTTTCTCATCAACATTTTCCAGCAGTAACTTTATAAGATTCTGTGCGTCCTCCATGCTGAAATAGTTTATTTTGATTTTTTTTTTCGCAAGTTCAGCCTCGTTTTCACGCAGCAGAAGAAAATCTCGGGAAAGGTGTATTCCCAGACGTCTTCCGTACTTTGCTGAATAGACCTTGGAAATGTTGTTTGCAAAGTTTCAATCGTGCCTCTTATTGTTTCTACTTCCACTTATTTACCGGTAGTTGATCGTTTTCTGGGCAACAGCAGAAGTTTTGTTGAATGACAGCGCTGGTAATATGTTCAATTTTGTATTGAAGATATTCAGTTGTCTCTTTTTTGTCGGCATTTTTAAGTGAACTACGAACATTGTTGAAATGACTGATGTTTTAACAGTTTGTTGCACTTATTTGGTCTTTTGGCAGACCTTTGTAATTGCCAAGATTTTTTGTTTCGTTACTTTGGGTTTCAGACAAATTGTATTTTCAGCTATCTCTTTAGATTCCTTTTCAGAGTTGTTATGTCATTTTGGCAGATTTTGTTCAAATCAAGTTTTTTAGAGCAGCAAGTCTATTGCCAACTTCAGAAAAGAAAAGTGTTATAGACCAAGGAGTTGGCTTTGAAAGCTGTTTAATCATATGGTATAATGTTTCAAGGCTTTTCTTTTGTTTGGGGAGGGTCTGAGGACAGACACCACGGTAGTCAGATGTACCACTGACAAAAACCTATGGACTCCACAAATTTTTTTTCACTTGCCATCATAAAACAACCATTGCGATGGGGTCGAAATTTCTTAAAGAATGTTATTTTTAACTTTAAAAAGCTAAACATGACATGCTTTAAAAACCCTTGTGGTTGCTAGTCTATATAAGTGTGAGCAGTGTTCTGCACTAGAAGGGTTGTGATTGTAAAACCTATTAACAATAGTTGCTATGAATCACATAGCCACTAGAAGGGGTTGAATAACATTTTCACCGTTACTAGATTATTGATTTACCAACGTCCCGATATCTTCTGCATAACCTACATGGGTTGCTTCCAAGAATTTTTATTTTCCAAAAGGTAAACCCTGATTTTGACTGGCACTTCTTACTTTTGGCTATACAAAGCTAACCTTATATATAGAAATAGTTTTCCGATACATAAAATGAGAAGCCATTTGATGGAGGTTGTCACTATCGCATCACAGTTGAGGGCTATACTTTGTTCAGAATTCTTTATAATCGTTTTTTAAGCTAATTCTGATAAAAAATCTCTTTGCTCTTTTAGCTTCTACGAGCAGCTGAAGGAAAAGAAGACAAAATGAATATCTAATGCTCAATTTTATGCTATCAACGATTGCACGTTCTCGTCTCTTTTTCCTTGCTTGTTAAAGGCTGGTTACCTTACGTCTAAAGTTGACCTGTGCAAAGAAATTAAGTCACATTAATGAAGACAGATTTACATTTTAAAAATTTCTCACTACCCTTCCAACTCCGAATCTGCGAACAGATGGTTCCAGCTCCGCTTTATCTTCAGACATTACATAGGATGTTAGTGGTTCTCTAGTGTTGGCAAATAGATATAATTCACTTCAAAATCCCTCGATGACATTATTCAGAAGAGTATCGACAAAAGCCCTTTTTCCATCATGCCAGGAATACATATAATGATGAACCGTGTGTTTCTTGCCATAAGGGCATACGATTGTCAAAGACTTCAGAGGTCAAAGGTATTTCAATTGAAGCAAAGTGAATTGGGAGGAAACGGACTAATTTAAGTATATATATGCGTATGATCAACAAAAAAAATGCTAAATATCTAAGACATTGTCATTGAGCCACAAACGGAAGTCCTCATCAACAGTTTTGATATCACCTCGAATACCTATCAGTTGGCAAATCAATACGTGTTGATGGGATTGAATTTCACCACAACGACAAAATGGATTGTCCCTTAGACCAATTCTATGCATGAAATCGGCATATCGTCCATATCCAGATCGTAATCGATTTAAGAGCACCCATTGTTCACGCTTCAGGTCATGTCCTGGAGGTTTCACCGTAGGCTCAGGAATAAATTGGGAAAGCTGGTTGTCTGTATTACTCCATCGCTGTTTCCACACATTAGCAGCCCAAGATTTGACAGATGCTGTATCGTTTATGGTGGAAGCTAAAAGGTGCATGCGATTCGAAAGTGGAACTCTGCTCTTCAACCTATTGTTTGTAAGTGGATATTCAACCAATTTTTCAAGAATGTGCCTTTCCTCTGATAGCACACGATTATATAAATTCAATATATTTTTATCTCTTCTTAAGTCGGCAGGCTCAATACCACAAAGAATAGGAAGAACATCAGTTGAAGTCGATTTTATACAACCACTCACTAGTCTCAAGCATTCATTAAGTGCAACATCAACTTTATTGCAGTGATGGCTTTGGCTCCAAACAGGAGAACAATATTCCGCAGCAGAGTAACACAAGGCTAAAGCAGATGATTTCAAAGTCGAGAAATCAGCACCCCACCGACAGCCAGCAATACGCCTTAGTAGGTTACATCGCTTGGTAACTTTAGAAGAGACTTCAATCAAATGATGTTTGTATGAGAGAGTACGGTCTAGTGTGACACCAAGGTACTTGGGAGTTTTCTCAAAAGGTAACCTCATGCCAGATATTGAGACATTGAGTTCATAATCAGCTCTTCGATTAACAAGATGAAACACACTGGAAACAGTTTTGGTGATATTCAGTTTGAGTCTCCAATTTTTGAAGTATTTGCTGATGATATCCATATCTCGTGATAATGTTCTTTCAATNGGAGGTTGTCACTATCGCATCACAGTTGAGGGCTATACTTTGTTCAGAATTCTTTATAATCGTTTTTTAAGCTAATTCTGATAAAAAATCTCTTTGCTCTTTTAGCTTCTACGAGCAGCTGAAGGAAAAGAAGACAAAATGAATATCTAATGCTCAATTTTATGCTATCAACGATTGCACGTTCTCGTCTCTTTTTCCTTGCTTGTTAAAGGCTGGTTACCTTACGTCTAAAGTTGACCTGTGCAAAGAAATTAAGTCACATTAATGAAGACAGATTTACATTTTAAAAATTTCTCACTACCCTTCCAACTCCGAATCTGCGAACAGATGGTTCCAGCTCCGCTTTATCTTCAGACATTACATAGGATGTTAGTGGTTCTCTAGTGTTGGCAAATAGATATAATTCACTTCAAAATCCCTCGATGACATTATTCAGAAGAGTATCGACAAAAGCCCTTTTTCCATCATGCCAGGAATACATATAATGATGAACCGTGTGTTTCTTGCCATAAGGGCATACGATTGTCAAAGACTTCAGAGGTCAAAGGTATTGAAGCAAAGTGAATTGGGAGGAAACGGACTAATTTAAGTGAATAACAAGAAAACAAATATCCTTGTGCTATCCAGTGAATGGAACTTCCATATTACGATAAAGGATGTAAATGGAAAGGACCATCAATTAAGCAGGATAATTCAACTGCCTTTGATGAGGTTTGAGATTTACTTCAAGCTCTTTTTAAAACGATTCTCACTCGATTACAGTACACGCAACAGGTTTTCCTAGTCGAATGAAATTTCTTATATTCTCCATAAGTTTTACAAGCCATGTTGACAACAGTCTTTTAAACAAAGCAAATGTATATAATTAGCCATTTACTCTGAATCAGTGACCAAGGGCAAATAGGATTCCGCTATTACCCAAATTTTCGTCGGTATTCAATAACTTCCTTGAATTTCAAGTTTCTTGGAAAGCACATGGTGGTTTTTGAGGAGGTAACGGTCAACGTGTATTTTACAGAACGAAAGCTGCGGATTATCATGGATGTTTTTTATTTTGCTGCGAAAGGGTGTTATACCGCAAGATTTGACACAGCATGGGCAAGTTTTTGGTGTAAAAAATCTTGTTTGCTACTTTAGTTTTATTTGTGATCTCCAAGGGAAAGTAAAACTCCTTTCTTGCAGTTTCCAACAGTGGCCCCGGCAAAGAATGTTAGGGAACTTTTGCCCAAACGATTTCCAGAAGCAACTTTCTAATTAATCTAAAGCCAAGATAAAAGGACGTTTGAAGAGGGGAAGGGAGAGAGGATAAAATTGAGACTTGCTAAAATGTTGTTGCTTGGGCTTGCGAAAACAGAACCTAAACTGGATTTGGCATTGCACCAGGAGAATGTAGACCTCTTAAAACAAGAACAACAACAAACCGCTAAATATGCCAAAAATGAATCCCTCAGCCAAGCATTTTAAATCATAAACGAGGGTAGCTAACATTTCTAGCCAAAGCAGAGAATATAATTGGCTAAAAACTTAGATCCTGTGGGAGAATTTGGAATCCCTGCAGCGAAAAATATTCTCGTTGCGCAATTGACCAAGAATTCTTGGTTGTGGGTTATGGTAGGAGCAATAAATTAAAATTTTAAATGTTCATAAGACGCTCACTGATTTGAATTGAGAAAGAAGGAGAGAGGGAGAGAGAATGCGTGTCTGTAATCAAATTGGTTTTCAAATTGAGTTCTTTTCTTCTGAATAAAAGTGCCTAAACTTTATTGTTAAAGTTTTTACAAGGTTCAACACCTGGAATATTTCTGTAAAATATGACGCCCATTTCGTTTTTAATGTTGATAAACACATGTAAAACACAGAACCCCAAACAAGAAATGGGGAAATATTAATTTCTTTTCTTGCCGGAGATCAGACTTGTTCCTTCAGTTTCTTTAGTTGTTTCTCTTTCAGGTACTTTTGCGGACATTTGTCACTACATCGATCCAGAAAACTTGAGAACTTTTTTTAGAAGTTGTATTGGCTGTTTTCATACTGAGTAAAAGCTTTATTCTCAATATCTCATTTGAAATACAAAGATTACATCTTATTTTCTTCCGTCATATTTGAAACATGAAGGTAACCGTTAGTAGTTTTGTCTACGACTTGAATAATTAATTATCCCCAAAGTGAATTCTGGCGCTTTCGAAATTGATTATACAATACTTATCAGAACTTGTAGATCCAAATAAAGCAAAAGTACAATTTAAATCTCTTTTATCAGAAACTAGTCCCTTGGAATATTCTGCGCATACTGTTATCACTGATTACAAGGCCTGTTTTTGATCTGATAACGTTGAAAATCAACTGCATAAAAGAGCAATTTCAAAACTGTGAGAAAGTGTCATGACAAAAATCTGTAATTCAAACTAAACAAGAATTTAGATTGATTAATAGTCACTATCAGTGAGGAGCAATTTGGCTTTATGCCAGGTAAAGGCACCACCGATGCAATTTTCGCGCAGAGATTGTTGATGGAGAAGTTTAAAGAGGGACAACAGCAACTGGTTTGTGTGTTCGTAGACCTAGAAAAGGCCTATGATAGGGCCTCCAGAGAAGAAGTGTGGTACTGCATGAGAGCCTCGGGTGTGCCAGAAAAGTATATCAAACCAGTTCAAGACATGTACTCAGAGTGCGAGACTGTGGTTAGGTACCCAATGGGAACAATGGTGGGCTTCAAGGTTGAAATGGGATTGCATCAGGGCTCCACTCTCAGTCCTTTTCTCTTCGCAGTGATAATGGACAACCTTACGGAGGAAGTAAGGAAGGAACCACCATGGAGAATGATGTTTGCAGACGATATTGTACTCTGCTGCCGTACAAAACAAGAGGCAGAGCATGAATTGGAAAGATGGCGATATGCACTGGAGAGGAGAGGTCTGAGAACGAGCAGGTTAAAGACGGAGTTTCTGTGTATGAATGATAGAGAGAGTCAAACGAAGATATTCATGGACGGACGTGAGATCAATCAAGTAGAAGAGTTTAAGTACCTGGGATCAACGTTGGAAAATAGCAGGGACTGCGAACGAGAGGTGCAGGAGAGAGTGCAGGCAGGATGGAATGGTTGGCGGAAGGTGACAGGTATCTTGTGTGACAAGAAGATGCCAAATAAAGTTAAGGGGCCAATTCATAAGACAGTGGTAAGGCCAGGTATGATGTATGGCATGGAAACAGCTCCGGTGACGAAAAGGCAAGAGAAGAGGATGGAAGTGAATAAGGTGAAGATGTTGCGGTTCTCCATCGAAAAAGCAAGGATGGATAGAATCCGAAATGAGACAGTACGGAACACACTAGGGGTGGTCAGACTGGGACAGAAGTTGGGAAAGTCTCATTTGAAGTGGTTCAGACAGGTGATGTATAGGGATGAGGAGTATGTGAGAAAGCATGTGATGGGAATGGCACCACCAGGAAAGAGGAAGCGTGGGAGACCGAAGAGACGTTTCTCCGACTCGGTAAACGAGGACATGAAGGTGGTTGGAGCCTCAGCAGAGGACACCACTGACAGACAGAGGTGGACAACCATAGTTCGCTGTGGCGACCCCTAAAGGGAAAAGCCGAAAGAAGAAGAAGAATAGGCAAAAAGGGGGTTTCTCCAGGACATTAGCATTCCAACGTATTTTTATTTCTCACATACACGTGTTAATCATTGCATTGAATATTATGGCATTTGCCGACTGAGACCAACCTCTGTGTCCTTAAGCTTATGGATAGACTTGACGGGATAGCAGTGAAATATAAACCTCTTTCACCCCCTGCCAAGCTCTCTCCTCTTTCTCTTTCTCTTTCTCTCTCTTTTGCTCTCTCTCTCTCTCTCCCTTCCCCCTCTCTCTTGTTGTTTTCCATAACTAAGTCTCATTCACATTTATTCATCCTCTGAGGTTAAGGATGTCAGCTAATATTCATCTTCCTTTACTGGACTTTTCTTTTGACTCTTCTGTCAGCACAATATGCTTTAACTCTTTCTTTGGCATAACATGACATAGAAATCTTTATTATAGTTTTCTAATAACTTCCATTTGTCTTTGTCGTGTTTCTGTCTTCCCCAAGACCTCTTTATTTGACAAGAGACCTGTCAATGGTGCTTGTCGTATTCTTTTAAATTACCAATAGCTCTAACTGAATAGTTGTCTATGTTATTGTTAGGGCTGGTTTTCTGTTTATTTTATAACGCAATGACACTTCTTGATAAAATACAGACAATAATGTCATAGATCATCGTAAAGAACAGTAAATAAACTCTTTCTTGGACGAGATTATCACATTCTACCTGAGTAATACCAGGTGTAATTGCATAGGTTGAGTTTGCTGGAAGATTTTGGACATCTTTTTATTTAATTAAACACAAAAGTACTTAAAGTCAAATTTCTTCCGAAGAAGTAAGTGGAGTGAGGAATCCACCATCAAAATATTAACTATGAAGCTTCATCTCTTAGATTCCAAAATACGCTAAGGTAAAGTGCAAAGCAGATGGAGGGGTTTTTTGTGTGTTTGTTATTGAGATTACACTATTTTAGGCACAGATCTATTGATAAACCAATGGAATGAAGTATTTAATATTGACATTAACGACTTCAAAGTTATCCTTGTATTCGACAAAGATTAAGAAGTTTAAGGAAGTACCAAAGTGGGTATCAACAACAAAAACTAAGAACAATGCAATCTGATAGAGTTTTCAAATGTTAAAATATTATTATCACATAATTTAAAAAAACGTTAAAAAGGTATGTGAATAGACTCGGTTGCAATACTGCTATGCAAACATCAGCAAAACAAGTGCAGAAATAGTGAGCGCTTTTTAAAGCAATACCCAATCTGCTGGTAACACTTCTAACACTTGTGACGAGTAGTGCGCAACAGAAAATCTTTATGGAACAAGAAAGGACAGAAAAAAACCCAACAAACAAAAACAAACGGCAACCCAGTGTTTTTTAAAGCTGCGTAGCCATGGGGTCGCGTGTAGTGGCGATAGCCACCCTTAGAGAAGAAGATACCAACTATTTACCACCCCTGGAAACTTGTCTGCAAATTTTTCTTATCACCGCGTTACCTCTTTATCCAAAGTGTGAAATCCCAAGATGTTGATCAAAGTCGATATTTGCTGTTACGACACAGATAACGCGTTTCCTACGCACACCTTTTCCCACGATTTGATTATGATATAACAAGGATCCCATATAAAATGTTCTTGGGTTCATCGTGTCATGGCCTCATTCGGACGGTGGCCCCAAGACAAGACATAAGGTACAGAGCTTTGCCTAAGGAGAAAACAATAGTTGACATGATGAAAGGGCATGAACCTGTTCAGAGCCTTTTTTTTCATGGAAGTCCTGTTAATAGTTTTAAACAGTAGGGCGCACAGTTTCCCTATTTACACTCTTGGGTCTTCAATAAAGCTGAGAATCCGAGAAATCGGTGGTGTTCTATCATTTGATCCCACATTACCCTTAAATAACGGCAGAGGTGTACCTGTAGGTAGACCTCTTTTGAGAAGACACAAAACTACAACAAAACTCCATACTTCTGAATGGTACTGGTTTAAATTAGGTTATTGCTGTATTAATTCCCCATATTTGGTTGTAAATAAATTTCGTACCCTCTATATTTGTTAACGTTTATACACAGTATTTTTGAATGGTAATTTCATTAATTGAAAAGCCACATCATTCAGTTGACGAAGAATTAGATTTACGTGATTGTAATTGGCTGTTCCATTGGTATGTGTTCTCCTTGCTACGCAAGTTTTTTTCAGTTGGAGGTAAAGAAACTCAAACTTTCATTAGGGGGCTGAAAATTTAATTAACGTACAATAAATGGATGGTTGGAATAAACTGGGAGGGCTGGAATTTCTTTTAAAAAATCCAAGAGCCAAGAAATATTCAATGGACATTTGTACAAGCAACAGAGCTTAGAAAGAAATGTAAGCAAAACACAACCCTCATGGTTACGAACTGTCCATCGTAAACTTGTACCATGTAAATAAGCAATGACAAGTTTCAACAGTTTCAAACAATAACAGCCTGTCTCCACAGAGGATCTCTCTGTCAATGCATTCCTTTGTTTCATCTTTTGATGAACACTTACAGACGGATATCATCAATTGTCGCATGATTGTTGTCATTCAAAATAGAAAATTTATTGAGACAGATCAACAAAATTTAATGAAAGGGAGTGTGTGTGTGTGTGTGTGTGTGTGTGTGTGTCTGTGTCTGTGTGGATATAAGGGGGGGGGAGGCAGAAGTTTATTTGAGACCTAAGAGTGGTCAAAGCTAGTGGGGATTGTGATGGAAATATTATAAGGTATTACAAATTTAAACTTGGAATAGACGACCCTCCTACTAATATTTTTGCCTTTACATTTGTGTGATATCAGCAGGAGGTTATTGTCCTTCTGGCTCACTCGTAAGCCTACTTCCCACCACACTAAGCTATATGATGTTACCGGTATCAATGGTAAAATTTTACTTTATTAGTCAAATTTTATACTTTTGCTACATACGGCGAACACAATTACTTAATTACTCATTAATTAAAGCTTAAATCACAAAATATCATAATACAATATTAATCACTGTAATTTGTAATAGCATGCCAAATTCCATCAAAATTTTCTTAAGAAAGGATGCCAAATGGCACAAAGTGGTACTGAGATTGCACGCACCCCCATGGGAATCTGGTATGGGAAAGAACGTTTTGGGATAGATTTCTGTGCGTGGGAAGATCGTCCATTGACAAACTGCCCCAAAATATACGCATGCTGGCTCGCTTCCTTCACCAATAGGACAAATATAAATCTGAGATGCAAAGTACCTAAAGGGGTATAAAGGTCAAATCTTGCAGAAAAGCAAAGGGTTTTTAATTGAACATTCAAGTTATTTTTCCCTGAACAGTAATTATTAAATTTGCCCTGGCTTTGTGTTTGGTTAAATGCTAGTTGATACGATTTTTATTCATAACATTCAGATTCACAAACCACTGAAAAGTCTAATTTTATAATCTAAATTTTTTAATTATTTAATCACCCAGCGAATTTGAGTCACATGAAGACAGTCAACAAACTAAAACTCATACCTGTTTGAAGTCCGAAGTCAATGTGTCTGAAGTACGACATTGCAAATTGCATTCTACACGATTCCCCCCAAAAGCTTTGCCACCCCTAAACCACAGGGCTGGCTACGCGCTTTCCACGCACCTGGCCAAAAACAGTAAATAGTATTTCCATTACAAAAAAATTGAATGAAAATGATCATTTTTTTCTGATATGAAATGATGTATACGCCGAATCTAGCATTGTTGCGAAGAGAAAGAAATAAAGAATGAAATAATAAAGAATAACATATAATTTAGAAAAAGATCAGGCTGTGCTGTTCGACCGAAGACTGAATAAACTATTAGTTTGCAAATTCTATTGTGACATTCCAAATGTCACTTTCAACAGGCAGATTTTTTTTACTGGACAAATGTACTCTGGGATTTAGAAGATTAACAGAAAAATTATAACATGACAAGTAATACAGCGAAATATTGGAAAACAAGGAAGTTGAATAAAAACAATCTGTATCAAGAATATCACAGGACATGATAGAGAGCATACATTTCACTAATAACATGGGGGTTGCCATCCATATTGAAGTGTCAGGAATTGTGATGAAAAGGTCCCTTAATTTTTTTTCGGAAAGAAGTTTCTTAGCCAAAGCTATGTGTTGTAGAAGATACAAAGAGAGCTTCAGTGGAGCTCAAACAAACAAAATTCAAAATTTAGCAATTTTAACTTCAGCGGGAATTCCAACAGAGGAGGATATATTAGATGTTAGTCATTTCAATAGTAGTAGTAGTTGTTGTTGTTGTTGTAACAGTAGTAGTAGTAATAGTAGTAGTAGTGGTAGTAGTAGTAGAAGTAGTAGCAGCATTAGTAGCAGTAGTGGTATGGTGTTGGTATTAGAAGTGTAGCAGTACATGATCGCAGAGCTTCAGAAGAAGTTTTGATTCATTAATCTAAAAGGAAAGATTAACGATACAAGAATAAAAAAAACACATTAAAGAAACACATTATAGACAATTCAGTAAAAACGTCAAAGAAAGGTGTAACTTAATCGTTTGGTCATCCTTTTTCTATGTAAAAGCTAACACGGTAAGCTTTGCCATGGATTAATCGTCCATTAAGCAAGAGATTAAAACCCTTCAGAGTCCTGTTTTCTTGGTGCACAGTTTACACCAACTTAATGAACTGCCCTATTTCTATTCCATACATTCCTAGGCCATTCAAAAATTGGCAGTTTTAACTTCAGAGAGAATTCCAGCAGAGAAGAATGTATTAGATGTTAGTCATGTCAGTGATATATTTAACTTTGACGTAAATAAGAAATTTGGTAGAGCTGGGGAAGAGCAAAGGCAACAGAACTCTCCAACACAAAAATTGTAACAAGCAAGCAACGATCTTTTTCAGCCATATATCTACGTCGATAAAGAGAGAGAGACACAGAGAGAGAGAGACAGAAAGACAGACAGACAGACGTACACACACACACAAATATATATATATATATATATATATATATATATATTAAGGAAATGGGTTCTGTATGCATTTGATACACACAGAACCCATTTCGTTTTATGAAACGTTGGAGCTATACCCGACTAGCGCTGACTTTTTTTCGGGTATCTCCGGAGAATCCATCTGGTCAAATAGAAGCTTTGCTTTTTCTAATTAAAATTGTACCAGATAGTTTGAGGTTTTTCCCCTCGCCATTCATAAATACTGTCTGAATCCATATTAGCTACAGTTACACAGAAGGTTTCCAAACAGGACCCTCTGAAGTATTGTTCGATTGCTATTCTTTCTCAAGCTGGTTTCCAATGGTTTACCATGAACTTTAGAAGTTCCTCAGCATATTGTATTGTATCTAATTAATATTTAGAAGTANAACAGGATTTGAAACTTGCTCCATCGAATTAATTTGATACCGGTGTCCTACAGAAGTACTCACGCCTCGGTTTATCATTTTTCTCCCCTTTCGTCTAAAGGAGTAATTACATATAAAGATCATGGTATTTATAATCGTTTTATACAAATAAACCACAAGACTATAAATATTCTTCTATCTACGGAAAAACTGCGATCATTAATCTCCTCGAGGCACTCGTTTGTTTCGAAAATTATGTGAATGTATAGTATAGAAACATCAGTGGTACTACCACAAACTTAAATGATATATCAGATTACTTTTCAGCGAGAGCATACATTTCACTAATAACATGGGGGTTGCCATCCATATTGAAGTGTCAGGAATTGTGATGAAAAGGTCCCTTAATTTTTTTTCGGAAGGAAGTTTCTTAGCCAAAGCTATGTGTTGTAGAAGATACAAAGAGAGCTTCAGTGGAGCTCAAACAAACAAAATTCAAAATTTAGCAATTTTAACTTCAGCGGGAATTCCAACAGAGGAGGATATATTAGATGTTAGTCATTTCAATAGTAGTAGTAGTTGTTGTTGTTGTTGTAACAGTAGTAGTAGTAATAGTAGTAGTAGTGGTAGTAGTAGTAGAAGTAGTAGCAGCATTAGTAGCAGTAGTGGTATGGTGTTGGTATTAGAAGTGTAGCAGTACATGATCGCAGAGCTTCAGAAGAAGTTTTGATTCATTAATCTAAAAGGAAAGATTAACGATACAAGAATAAAAAAAACACATTAAAGAAACACATTATAGACAATTCAGTAAAAACGTCAAAGAAAGGTGTAACTTAATCGTTTGGTCATCCTTTTTCTATGTAAAAGCTAACACGGTAAGCTTTGCCATGGATTAATCGTCCATTAAGCAAGAGATTAAAACCCTTCAGAGTCCTGTTTTCTTGGTGCACAGTTTACACCAACTTAATGAACTGCCCTATTTCTATTCCATACATTCCTAGGCCATTCAAAAATTGGCAGTTTTAACTTCAGAGAGAATTCCAGCAGAGAAGAATGTATTAGATGTTAGTCATGTCAGTGATATATTTAACTTTGACGTAAATAAGAAATTTGGTAGAGCTGGGGAAGAGCAAAGGCAACAGAACTCTCCAACACAAAAATTGTAACAAGCAAGCAACGATCTTTTTCAGCCATATATCTACGTCGATAAAGAGAGAGAGACAGAGAGAGAGACAGAAAGACAGACAGACAGACGTACACACACACATATATATATATATATATATATTAAGGAAATGGGTTCTGTATGCATTTGATACACACAGAACCCATTTCGTTTTATGAAACGTTGGAGCTATACCCGACTAGCGCTGACTTTTTTTCGGGTATCTCCGGAGAATCCATCTGGTCAAATAGAAGCTTTGCTTTTTCTAATTAAAATTGTACCAGATAGTTTGAGGTTTTTCCCCTCGCCATTCATAAATACTGTCTGAATCCATATTAGCTACAGTTACACAGAAGGTTTCCAAACAGGACCCTCTGAAGTATTGTTCGATTGCTATTCTTTCTCAAGCTGGTTTCCAATGGTTTACCATGAACTTTAGAAGTTCCTCAGCATATTGTATTGTATCTAATTAATATTTAGAAGTATATGTCTTGATCTTTGCTCTTTCGGGCTATCGCAAGTAGCTAAAATTGTTGATTGTGAGTCTAGTGAAAAGGGCAATCAATATTAATTCTCTGGTTTGTAATAAAACAGTTTTCAAAAAGAGCCCGAAAGCAGCCAAATCAGCCTTGGTAATTTGTAAATTTTGGAGTCCTTAATTTCCAAACGGGCACAATTTGTGGTCTTAAAATGATTTGCCCATAAAGTATGTACTATTGGGCCAGTTAGATATGTTATTTATGTCTTACTTGAGCAAATACGTGTTCAATGTGAAAACTTCATGCTGCAATCTTTGACTGGAGAGCCTCAAAAGACAAATATTAAATGGACACATTAACTTGTTATTTGAAGCTACTTAGTATTACAAAAGGATGGTGGCTTAGCATAGCGATATCACAATAGCTGTTTTTATTTTTTGTTGTTATGTGGCATTTCTGTGAACAATACAAAAATTTTACGAAATTTTGAGCTTTTTGCAGTATACATGTTTTCTGTAGTGCATGTTTTGTTTTATGTCTAAGCCAATTAGCTAGTATCTTTTAGGATGTCTTAAATGTTGCGTTTTTTAAAAACTTTGTTTTTGAAGCCAGCACATTTTCTTTCTTCAATTTGTATCCTCAAATGAATTTCATTTGAATAAAAGTGTCTTACAGGGTCTAACATGAAAAACAAGACTTCTTGTTTGCAAATCAAACCAGGCGGCTTCAAGTTAACATATGTCTCTGCTGTGCTATTTATGATACTATTGTGATTTTTATAGAATCGCTTAAAATTCTTTACTATTGTAAAATTCAAAGTGAAATAAAAAAGCCAGAAAATAGTAATACATAGAAGCCATTTCCTTATAAAGAGGGAGTGGTGCCATTTTGAATCCACCTCTGAGTAATCAAAACAACACGAGCCAAGTCTTTCGATTTACTCCCAAAGTGGATTCTTGAGTTTTTTCTAAAAATCGAGCAGCAATTCCATGACTTCTGCTTGTTAAACTTGAAGCTACAAGTAATTAAGATTATAACTGGTGTTTTTCTCTTTTGCTGTTTAACAAACCTGACGTTTTCCTCTCTATTGCCACAATAAACGGTTTTTCTAGTCTCCTATATCCAGCTACTTTATACAAAATCTTTTACAGGTATATGTTAATTATGCTTATTTGAATCTAATAAACTAGGGTTAACCTTCCATTTAAAGTTGCTTATAATTTCTTTGACAATTATACAGACACTGCCCTCGACAAGTGAGAACTATCATACTAAGTAGTAGTTTCGTATGGCTTTGTTGTTTATATTTCCACTCCAGTTCTTTTCAGCCATTTAAAGTATTCCTAACTGCAGGAATGTATTGTTGTGTATTCTCCAGGGATCTTTGTCATTGGACAGGCTAGGACCAGGTGTTCTGTGTCCTGAGGGGCAATTTGACATTTTGGGCAGGTAGCAGACTCTCGCAGGCCCCATTTGTACATATTGGCAGCGACTCTGCCTTGGCCTGATCTCAGCCTGTTGGCCGTGGTCCACTGTCTTCTATTGGCGGTCTTGAAACTTGGTTGCAGGTGTGTAGGGTCTTCTATAAAGTCTCCCCCTTTTGGGATGTTCTTTTCCCAGTATTTTGCCCGAGCCCTATCTATGTTGAAAACTCTGCTGGATATCTTGTAGAAAGAGCGGCGTGATTTCAGGCGATTGGTTTGCGGGGGTGCGCTGACGATGGTTTTTAGTATGAGCCCGTCAGGGAGTTTCTGTACTCTGGTCCTCGTGTCTTGGGTGGCTTTTTGTCTTCGTAGGTAAG
>RDPX01000005.1:5476735-5491887 GCA_003991215.1 Morbakka virulenta
ATCTTTCCAACTGTTTCTTAATTTATAAATAAGACCAAAGGATATTTCTAAAACCTACAAGTTGACATACCTTCTTGATTAAAAAGCGATGACAATGTGTTCCATGCATTGACTTTCATATTTCTGTTTTTATAGTTGGAGTCACTTGTATCCCACAAACATTTAAACTCTCTTACGGCTTGAAGAAATGTTTCCTTGTCGAGAGCCTGTCCTTCCAGACCAATCTGAATGCCCTGAGCTTCATTGTTTTCTTCAGAGGCAGCTCCGGCAGCAAGAAATTGAGAACATATTATCGGCACATCACTGCTTTCTTCATTATTGGCGGCCATGTTGAACTGATGAAATCGCTGCAAGCGTTTTTTCTGAAATCTGATTGGCTAATTCTTTGACGATCGTCAAACGCACGACGAAAAGTTAAAACTGTTTTAACTTTTCGTCAAAACCAAAATCGTCAGAAGTTTCGTCAGAAAAGCTTATTCTTTGCTACTGCGCATGTGTCGTCGCGAATTCTCATGACGATCGTCACAAAAATCGTCTAGTGGAGATCCGCCTTAAGGCTTGAGGAAATTTAATTTTCCAGAAACTAATGATACCTGAAAAATCTGTTTTTGGGTTGTACTCATGGTTTTCTCCAATTTTATTCTTATTTTGTGACCATACGAGCTTATTTATATTTCAAGTAATGTTCAAAGAACGTCTCTAAAATCATTGTTCCTCGGTTCTTTGAATAGTGGAAGCATTACCCAAAAGATCCTTATTCGGTAAATAATTTGCATCTATGCTGCAAGTTTTGCCTTGAGTTTATGAGTACTAATTTACTGTAGGCTCTTGGTCAAGGCTGAGACAATTATACCTATCTACCTGTTTTTCTTAGAGATTGACGTCATTAACGGCGGCGTCTAGGTAATTCAAAGCTTTCTTCACATCGTGACTCTTCATCAAATACTTTCTGATTGCTACAGATAGCGCTACGTCGATAAAATCTTTTTATTTACACTGCGATTGCTGTAATAGATATTTGTTTTTTTTATATTAGTTTGGTTTGTCAAATTTTAGGGATAACTTCCATGACTTGCAGAAGCCCCATGTAACACGAAATTGTTAAGTTTGCATAGAATACAGAACTTATACATCACATCAAGTGTTCATATCACCTGAAAGTTCACGTCAAAAGAAGAAGCATATTGATGTGATATCCTTGTAAGAATCATACAGTTGAAAACATGTAAATATTGTAAAAATGTGTAAAGAAGACGTTCTTCTTCTTTACACATTACACTTTACACTCATTCCATTAGAAAATGCCGTAAGGTAAAAAAAAACCAGAAGGAGAAGCTTATGAAGCAATGATCAGATATGGACTTCCTTGTACTGAAAGATTCAGAAGCTCTAAATTCAAAATAAATGTGAGAAAAAATTTAAGTTTTCTTAAAATATTTAAAGAATTGTTATTGGAAGCGACCCCCCCGACGTATATACAATTTTAAGAAACTAACCACGGGGTAGAGATTAATGGTGATTATCCTAAAACTATATACAAAAATGCAAATTATAACCAGATTTCAGGCATGATTTATATATGACGTAAATAGAATCATTTAGATGTCACGTTCTCCCTCTCACCCTTTCCATGTCGCCTCACGTGGTGTTGAATTAAAAAGAAAGAAAGAAGGAAATCGTTTAGAAATAAGTAAATGATAATTGCGGGATGGTTAGTGAATACTTCGGGAGTTTCTAAATCCGTCGAATTCTCCTGTATACCGTAATCGTTCAAATAAGCGTCCGGGCGGTTATTGAATTCTTATGCTTTTCAGGGGACGCTTATTCGAGAGGGGCGCTTATTCAAATGATTACGGTAGTGGACGGTAAATTGAAGAAGTTTCCTGGTAAGAAAAACAAAAAAGAATAAAAATTGTTAAAGAAAAAGTGCTATTCTTTCTTTTCCAAGTGTTCCCTTCCCTCCGTGCAAGGTATTGATTTTTTAAATCGATTTTCTCCGTGAATTCCGAAAATTGGAATAACTTATTCCAGAGGGGCGCTTATTCAAACAATTACGGTATATTAATAATCAGCGTAGAAAGAGTGAACTCTGCTCACCAGTACATCCAGTGACTCTTGGTCATCAGATGAGGACCATGACATCCCGGTTCTGACTCTCTCCTTGTGACAGACGTACAGTTATAGTGAGCCCACTTCTCTTTGGAGCCCTGTAATAACTAGTGTTGACCAAACTTGGCAGCTTCTTGTAGCTGCGCAGCCTTCCTACCTGTATGTTTTCCTCAAGACATTTCTCCTGCACTTTCATGTCAGGTAGCATCGTCTCGCTTTAACCAGATAAAGAACGATGCTTTCTCTGCAACTCTCTGCACATATTCTCTCAATTGTGTGATTTCTTATTGGATAAGGTCCATCTCATGTTTGAAGAAGTGTAAAATTTTTCTGTCGAGATAATTCCTTTCTTCAACTCCAACTTCGACTTCTTCGGCATCCACTTCTCCTGCATACATTAAAATTGAGCCTACGTCGCAAAGAGATATTGAATGACAACTATTTGAAACGTATTTGTAGCTAATAATGATTTATACGGAGATACATGTATGTATGTATAAATATATATATATATATATATATATATATATATCAAAACTGAATAGCAGCTCGTAGTTGTGATTTTTTAAATATAGTTTGTGCTTTTAGAGTAGATTAAGGTAGATTGTTGTTTTTAATGAAATATAGTAACGTATATTTATGGCTTTTTTCAGTGTTCGAATATCATTTAAACAGCAATAAAAATTTTTTAAATGCCATTTTAATTGTTTGCCTTGATAATTGATATATTGTTTGTGATTATAACCATCCAGGTTACTTTTTATCAAAAGTACCACGTCCTATGTATGAAAATAATTTTTTTTAAATAGGAAATACCTGACTAAATTTGTAAAATAATGCTTGGACCTTTGGTTTCAACAATTACTTGTTGACTTGTTATAATGCTGTGTGGAATACAACCATTATTAATGTCTTTATCATTATCAATATTTAGTATACATTTCCTATTAAATATCTGCTATGCTAAGTTGAACAGATAACCATAGATTTCATTTCACAGTTTTTATAGAGGACAAAAATTTTGAATTAACGTAACATCTAATTTCAAGGTTTTGTTTAGTGCATTCATTGATTTTATCAAATCACAAATCACTGAAAATTTACTTTGTTATATTTTCATCTCCAGGAAAATAATTTTTTGTACATAAAGAAAATTCGGATAAAGTCATCTATAAACATTGAATTGATCTGCCCTATTTTTAATCTCAATGAAGTTATTCTCGTCATCCTTATTTTTGTCATCCATGCGGTAGTTGATGAATAATAGAATCATAAATTGTATAGTTACACTGACCTTCAGATTATCTTAAACAAATGAAACAAATTATTTTGAAATGTTCTCGGCTAATTTCTTCCTGTTGAATGTTTTAACGTCGGATATTGTAATTTTCAGCCTGGTCCCTTAATTACTATTTAGTTTTTAGCCCTGGGCTTTATCAACTGGAATATTTTGTTACGGTGCTGAGCTAATCCTTTTGTACATTTGACTATTCTTTTTTTCCCATTGGATACAGGTAAAGTGATTTATTGTCTGAATGTGTTTTTTTGGTTATTTTTTGCTCAATGCTCAATGCCCAATGCTCAATGCTCAAGAATCATACAAGATATAATGCACCAAGTGTATGGAACTGTGAAAAAGTGACAGAAAAAAAGGAACGATAAAAAACAGGAGAAAAAGAAGGATTTTTAGGAAAGAGATAATGTTAAAAAAAAGGTTCGATGTTGCATTTTATTGTGACATCTAAATGGCAGTTCCACCAATGGCTGTTCTGATACATGTAAATAAACAAAATTTTGCATTATACCTATCTGACAGAAATAGTTCAAACAATATTACCTCCTAATACAAAAACGAAGAGTTCTACATTAAATATTAAATTGTTAAACATATTCCCAACAAAATTGATCGAAACATTTAAATTTTGTATTTTACTTTGAGCGCATTCGTAAATAAAACTATAATAAACACGTTGGATAATTAAAATGAAAAACTAATGAAATACTACATTAAAAACAAATGGAGGGGCAATCTTTTGTTTATGTAGATAGGTAAAGGATTCAGAATTAATATAACCCTTTGCTGCTGCATGATACTGGGAATGTCGCATGCTATGTTGTTACTTTCCAGAGTGCCAAAACTCTCGTAATGGTTTAAGCACGGATGCCTAAGCACTAGGTTTACTTAACTGTGGGTCTATTTCATTAAATTTAGAAGATAGTTTTAATAATATTAATGCGCTGGATGAGTATCATACAAGGAATAGAGTCACTATATGTATGAAACCGAAAAAAAGTAGTTGAGTCAAAAGGTGAGGGTTTGGAAACTTTAAAGCTGATCTCCATTCGATTTTTTTTTTCGTGCACCCAACTTTTGTGGTAGAACTTGTTTTGACTGGGCATGTTATCCGTTACATTTTAATACTTTTATTATTATTATTATTATTATTATTATTATTATTATATACGAATTTTTTTACAGGATGTATCTACAGTCATATCAAATATACACTATGTACGTATATATACTCTTATCACAGATGTCCTGTTAAAAAAATAGGGTTATTTATTAGTTAAAACTCGCTAAAAATCAAAAAGAAAATTAAAAGAGCTTCGATTGGCAGAAGAAACTAAAATTTGCTGTTTAAAGCTCACTTCCCGAAATAGGGATGAGCAAAGATTTTTAAGGCTTTCATAGAAATGTAAATGTTGATCGTCGCGTAACTACTTGCAGTTCCAAAATAGTAAACTACTTTTAGTGGTAGATTTTTTAACTGGGCATGTTATCCGTTACATTATTTTGATAGTAAATTTTTTAAGACCTTCATAAAAATGTAAATGCTGTTCTCGTAAACTACTTACAGATTTAAAGTAATTTTATGTTGTAAGATAGTAAGGAAAGCTTCTATGACAAAGCTATTTAATGTTGATATGATGATATCATTCTACAAACTAACTGTCTGTGGTTTGATTTTTGAAGATGTTTACTTAAAATTATTTTGAGGTTTTGAGCTAAGAACCTATTTCAGAGTTTCTACAAACCTGGAAAACGCAGGGAATTTTGAATGTTCTAACAATTATATAAAATTTTAGGTGCAGGTCATATAAGCTACATGATGTTTTAAAGTTAATTATGCAAGAGTAAGAAAATCGTCTATGTTTTTTATCGAAGCCATTTAATGTTGATGTGGTTTACCATTCTGTCTATTAAAACCTTGAGACGAGTCATATTATTCCTTAAAGATGTTTTGCACTAACTTTGCCTTCTGTGAGAAATTTTCAAACCCTCTAGACCAGTTGTCAAGCTTTTAAAGTCCAGTTACATTTCACAGTTCGTTTCTCCAGTTACCTGCTTTGGTACCTTGTAATATGTTACGAACTATATAGTTTTGGGGGTAAGATACATATATGGGTACGAAGGCCAAGGAGGTATAATTGCTTAAACGATCCTAACTGACAATGCATAGAATGATATACTTGCCCGTTTTCCAGAGCATTTCAACGAGCCACTGAACCTCGCCGGAAATGCCGGTCAGGGGGCAAAAGAAGAAATGCCGCAAGACTGGAGGGACGCAAAAATCACAACGACATTCAAGGAAGGTGATTGTAAGGACTATGAAAGCTTCCGTGGAATGTTTTTTCTGTCTATAGCGGATCAGATTATGGTCCGTATACTACTCGGCGAGCTACATAAAAATATAAGTTCAATCGTACTGCCTGAGACTCTGTGTGGGTTCTGTGAAGGAAGAAGCATCATAGATATCGTTTTTAGTCTTGAAGAGCAAGAAGCAAAATAGGCGATTATATGCCGTATTTATCGACTTCACTATAACTATTGAAACGGTATCAAGAGAGGAACTATAGATAGTGGTAAAGAACTTTAGTTGTGCCAAAAGATTATGAACCTGATCTAACCACTACATGATAATATGCAGGCCCAGGTGGTCCAAGGGAGACATCAGCCTCCAATAAATCAACATTTACAAATGGTGTCAAGCAGGGCTGTGTGTTGGCTCCTAAATTGTTATTACTATACCTCAGTCCAATGCATGAAGTTGCTTTTAGAGATGTGAGGGTTAGAGTTTGCATTCAGACAAGGCATGATGCTAGCCTCCTCAAAGTCTCCAATTTCAAACATGCGTTACCAGGTACCTTGTTAGAGAGATTCTATTCCCCAAAGACAGTGCTTTCGACGCCAACTCTGTAGAAGATTTTTAGAGAGTTGTATACAATTTTGCTATGGTTGCAACGCAATTCAGTCTAAAGATAAATATAAAGAAAAGTGTGTATGTATCAACATATAAAGCTGCTAAATCTACCACCTATACCGAAAGAAATTACTATCAACAATAAGCCCCTAGTACAGTGAAGATATTTCAGGTACTTAGGCAGCACTGTCTCAAGTAATGCAAGAATAGAAAAAAAAACTTCGGCAGAGATTGGACAGTGCGAGCACAGCTTTTGGTAAACTTCAGGATCGTCTATGAAAAAATGGACATGTCTTAGTCAGGGTTAACTGCGAAGTATGCAGAAGTGTTGTACAGTCTGTTTTGCTGTATGGGGCAGAAACTTGATTCTGTATTGCACACAAGTTAAAAAATCACATGCATATATGATGAGACTGCTTAGAATGATGCACAACATCACCTGGAAAGACAAGGTAACGAATAAAGAAATTCTTTAACGTGCACGGTTTCCATCAATAGTAGACATAATAGTCCAGAAAGCTCTCAGGTTACTTGGTCATGTAGAGGGGATGGAAAACGAGCGCCTGAAAAGACAACTGCTGTACTCATAACTTGTTGAGGGCAAAGATAACCATGATAGACCTATGTTAGAATTCAAGGATTTGCAAGGGAGGACATGAAATAGATAGGTATCGATGTAGACGGATGGCAGAGAATTAAGGAGAACAGTGGAGCATGGAGATCAGCAAATACATCCGAAGCAGCAGGACAACCGTTGTCAATTTGATCGACTGCAAGATAGATAGCACAGGCGAACAAAAAAAATTTCTGAAATGGTGCGAGCAATGTTTCAGTTGTTTTTAAGAAAATCAAGTGTGCTGATTCCAAAAGTAACATTATTTCTTTACCGTTAGCTCTAGATTTTTTCTCGTAAATATAGCTATATATCTGAATCAGGTCAAAACTACGACAGACAGGAGAAGCTTTGCAGTAGAGAAACTGAAACAAATAGCAGTTTGCGAGGTTGAAAAAGTAATTTCAGTATAGCTTACACAGTTGTGTACAAAAAAGTAATACAAATACGTTCCAAGTATCATGGCAAAAACCTTGGCTTCCTAGACTTTCTGGGGTGTTCTGCATCAGGGTTATCCCATATTAAGTTCCAACAGTAGTCAGGCATCATTTTGATATCCAATCTTCCTTGATACCTCTCTTCCATAATTTAAATGTCTTGATGAAATAGTTCTCCCTGTTCATCACTGACATCACCCAAGTTCTCCAGAAATTTGTCCAAGTGCCTATGCAGGTAGTGAACCTTGATGCTCATGTTTGCTCTTAAAATGTGAAACTTTTTCAACATGTTACCAGCTAACATTTTGTAGTTGCTAGCCTAGCAATTTCCAAGAAAACCCTGAATTATATCTATGAATGAGCACCAGGCTTCCAGCTTAAGTCTGCTCATCGCATTTTTGAAGTTTCCATCCTTTACTAATTTCCATATTTTCGAACCATAAAAAACGCCGGTTTTCAATTTTTCCATGCTTACTCCAAAAAATACTTCACAAATGTAAAAACTGCATGCGCCATTTTTATCCAGAGTTTTAACAAACTGCTTCACTAAACCCAGTTTTATATGAAGAGGTGAAAATATGATCTTTTTCCGTGGCACCAGAGCTTTATTTATTACATTTTTATCCCCAACTATAACTTTTTGTCGAGTTGCAAGTATCTTTTAATCCATTGCCATAGCTTATCTCAACTATCCCAATAACAAAGAAAGCATGGAAATTTTGTATAGCCTGCTTGCTGCCCAACTAGAAAATTCACCACTTTTAAATCCACACAGATGATCCAATTGTGCTTATCGTACTTTATGCAGTTCAGGACATGCCTTACAGCCTCATATGTTTTTTCCATTTTAGTTGAGTGTGCGATCGGAATTGAAGCATGCTCGTTTGCTATATGCAGAAGTACCCATTTCAAACTTCTTTCAGAATTGTCAATAGACAATCTCCAGGTACAAACTTCATATCTTGCAGCACTCAACTGCATCAAAAGACCAAGAATATCCTTGCAAAAGACAAGGTAATCTTTATGCTCAAAAACTTGAACGAAGTCTGAATCCCTCTGAGTCTTGATGTTAAGACCTCAGGTGACTCTTTAGATAGATATAGATCTCTCATCAGATCTGAAAATTCATCTTGCGTAAATACCTGACGCTGGTTTGGCAAAACTTCAAACTCTTCGTCATTTAAACTACCATGGTCATACTGATTATTTTCGGCTGTGTGTTCTTCGGCCTCCTCAAAATATTTGAATACAGTTACAGGAATTTCATCCTAATGTGGTACAGGTTCCAATGTAGGTTAGAGTAACTCAAAGATCTCCTTTTCTTATGTTTGACCTCTTTCAAGTTTACTTTGGAAATGTAGCAGTCACATACATGGTCATGAGGCTCCCTCCAAATCATGAGAATTCCAAATCTCAAGGATTTTCTTGTAGCATTTTGCCATTGATGCAAATGTTCAACACAGATTCTACAAACAACATGTGGAGACCAAGCCGTATCTTGACCTCCAAGCTACATTCCAAAGTAGGCATGGTACATGTACTTGAAAAATTGAGTAATAGGTCTTTTGGTGTCTGGCGTCACATATGCACCACAGATATAACAAAAAATATCAGGCTGATTTAAGCAACATCTGTTGGTAGCCATACTATCAAAAAGTGCAGTCAGCGAACTAAGCGTGTGGACTGTCTTTGAAGTAAAGCCTCTTCTGGCTTTACTTGTACTAACAGTTAGCAAAGATTTGTTGTCGTTTCTTACGATTGCATTGAATGAAAGTGACGAAAGTGACACCACAAAATCTTTTCACAGAATCTTATCAAGCTGAAACTAACATTAGTTTATTACCTTCAAGCTGTGGTACAGTCAGGTAATAAATGACAGTTAAATAAGGTGACAAATGTATACAAAGAAAATTCATTCAGATTGCTGAAACACGTTGAAAATGAGACACATAACGAATAAGTGCATGCACAGCATAAATATTGAACTTTCACAAATTCAATAAAAGTAGCTGCACATGATCCAGAAAGTGAGGGGCGTTCAACAGATTTCCACATTAAATTTAGTCTGACTGCTAGCAGTACCTAGAGAAATCAGGAAGTTTAGGACTATAACTGCTAGTCAAAATGAAAAAATAATTGTTAAATATGAATATCTAGCATTGATTTGTGTCATATAGACATGCATTCTCACAGCCTTACCATCCATCTATCCTAAGTACCGTCTCCGATCCGGAGGTTGGTGACTCTGGATCTCCATCTCTGCCAGTCCTGCACTTCACGTCTCAGCTCCGCTTGCGTTAGCTGTGTTGTTTTTGCTATCCTGTCAGACCACTTCTGCCTCTGACGTCCACGGGCCCTCTTCCCTGAAATTTTGCCATCTAGTATGTTGCGTTGTATACCGGTATGCCGTGCTATGTGTCCGAAGTAGGACAACTGACGTTTCATGATGCTTTCTAGTAGACATTTGCTTGTTCCCATCATCTCCAGTATCTCTTCATTTCTTTTCATCTCAGTCCAGCTCACTCTCAAAAGTAGTCGGTAACACCACATTTCAAACGCCTGTAACCTTTTCTCTATCGCCGATGTTATTGTCTACGTTTCATAGCAATAGAGTAGAGTGAACCAAACGTAAGCTTTCGTTAGTCTTAAGCGCAGCTGCAGATCGATTTTGCCATGGCTATTCGAATCTTTATCTCNTTGTATACCGGTATGCCGTGCTATGTGTCCGAAGTAGGACAACTGACGTTTCATGATGCTTTCTAGTAGACATTTGCTTGTTCCCATCATCTCCAGTATCTCTTCATTTCTTTTCATCTCAGTCCAGCTCACTCTCAAAAGTAGTCGGTAACACCACATTTCAAACGCCTGTAACCTTTTCTCTATCGCCGATGTTATTGTCTACGTTTCATAGCAATAGAGTAGAGTGAACCAAACGTAAGCTTTCGTTAGTCTTAAGCGCAGCTGCAGATCGATTTTGCCATGGCTATTCGAATCTTTATCTCTTTTTCGCATCGACCGTCACTCGAACCTGTGTGTCCCAAAAGCTTAAACTTGTTTACTTGCTCTAATTCTTTTCCATTTATGATGATATTGGTGTCGCTTGGTATTGGTACTTGCTGGACTGTCATTGTTTTAGTCTTCTCTAAGTTTATTTCAAGCCCTATACCCCTGCTTACTTGATCTATATTGTGCACGATGTCCATCAGCTTTGCTTCCGAGTTGGCGATGAGGGTGGCATCATCAGCATATCTAATGGAGTTGATGTTTCGTCCTCCTACCCATATTCCTTCCTTGTCTTCTATACTCCTTGTTATTTTCTTTGAATACAAGTTATACAATGTTGGTCACAATACACATCCCTGGCGGACTCCTCTCTCAAGAGCAACAAAGCCACTGCAGCTGTTCCCTATCCTTACAGAAGCCTCCTGATTCCAATATAGATTGATGATTATCCTTAAGTCCTTTCCATCAACATTTATGTCTTGAAGATCTTGGATGAGCTGGTCGTGGTGTACCCTATCAAACGCTTTTCTATAGTCTATGAAGCACAGGTGCACTGCATTTTTCATCTCTATAGCTTGCTCTAGTAAGTTCCTTATGCATGAAACGGCTTCTCTTGTCCCTTTACCTTTACGGAAGCCAAATTGATCCTCCGCTATCTCGAATTCTACTTTTTTCCTTATACGCTCTTGAATGATCTTCAGTAGAACCTTTTTCACTTGGCTCACGATACTAATTGTCCTAAAATCTGAGCAATTCGTGGCCCCAGGTTTCTTCGGCAGTGTGATGAAAACTGACTGAGGCAAGTCCTTTGTAATATATCCTGTATTGTAGATAGACTGACAGAGGAAAGTCAATTCTTTCAGCCTCTTTATCCCATAAACTTCAAAAGTTCAGCACATATACTATCCCTTCCCGCAGCTTTTCTGAAACTGAGCGCTTTTATCGCTGCATCAACCTCAGCTTCCATGATTTTGGGTCCAATGGTGCAGTCAAGAACGGTTGCCTTGTCCTTCGCTCTGTCATTATCTGAGTATAGCTCCCGGATGTATTCTTCCCAACGGCATGCTACATCTTCAGCACTGAAAAGCATTTTCCCATCCTTGCCTTTGATACAGAAACCTGCTTTCATGTTTCTCTTATCTGACATCTCTTTTGCGATCTTATGTACCTCCTTTCTATTGTGCCGACGGTTCGCTTCTTCTATCTCTATGTACTTGTTCTCTATCCATTTTTCATTAGCTTTAATGCATTCCCTCTTCACACGCTGATTTAGAGCTTGATATTCGCTTTTGCCTTTAGCTTTACGTCTCTCTTCCATGAGTGACAGGATGTCTTCATTCATCCAACTTTTTCTTCTCTTTCGCTTCTTTTCAGGCAATACCCTCTCCGCAGCTTGGATGATTACACTTTCGAAACGATTCCAATGGCTCACTATGTCTGCTTCTTCTTCTCCTGTCACTACTCTTTCGAGTAACGCGAATCTATTTGTGACTTCAATGTTAAACGTCGACTGGATTTCCTCTTTTTTCATTTCCTCGAAATCCAAGAGAATTGGCATAGCGGTTCCTTTGAACGGCTTCTTCAGCTTTACCTGCATCTTGCAGATTACAGGCACGTGGTCCGAATCGATGTCTGCTCCGGGGTATGTCGTACAGCTTTTAACTGTATTTCTGAACCTCTTCCTGATCATAATGTAATCTATTTGGTTTCTGTGGAGATACCCAGGACTTTTCCACGTGTAGAGTCTCCTTTTGTGCTGCATGAATCTTGTACCAAGGCCCCAAGCTCGTACCACACCAGCATGCTTGTCTGAACCTACTTTGGCATTCATGTCTCCCATAATCATAAGCACTTCATCCCACTTCGTCTCATCATTACTCTTTCTAGTTCTTCATAAAATACTTCTATTTCATCATCAGAGTGATCTGCGGTTGGTGCATAGACTTGAAGAAAGCAAATGTTGAATGGTTTTGCATTGATTATTAACAGAATTATTCTATCAGACACTGACCAGAAACCTGACATGCTTTTCATTAGCGACGACTTTACAAGGAACCATACTACTCTGCTGTGTTCTTCTCCACCTGAGTACAAAAAAGTATAGTCTTCTTTTTCAACACTGCCACTTTCCTTCCAATGCACTTCACTTAACCACAATACGTCACAATTCAATCGCTTGGCTTCCAGAACGAGGTTGTCCAGTTTCTCTGGCTGGCATAATGTACGCACATTCCATGTGCCTACTAACAGATTTCGTTTTCTGGAGTTCACGGTGACTTTATCAAGCCCAGGTCTTTCATGAGAATTTAAACCTATGCTGTCATCGATGTCATCACTACTACCCATCATTCCACTCTCTTCCCTGTGACTATGTACAAGTGCGTCAGCTGCAGGGGGCCCAGATTTCACGCTATGACTAGCATTAATATTTTTGAGATCCATGGTTGACTATGAAATTGTACATGGTAGGTTTTCGGACCATTCCACGGTGACCGGCCACAGACGTCTATTGCGCACACGTCGTGCTCCATGTGTGTCACACACTTTACTGCTCCACCTTCAGTGCCATTGGTCTTCATATCGGCTCATCTGCCACATCCGCTGTCATAGACTTCATCACTAAGGGTATGCGTCCCTTTGTTACCTCATCACCTGTCCTCAGGTGACTACAATACCGCATTCACGTAGTTTTGTCGCCCAGCCGAGGACGTGTACTGAGGGGTGGCCGCTGCAGTGCAATTGCAGCTTCCGGGAGCCATACGTAAGCTAGGTATACATACGGAGACCAAAGCTTCTGAGCCAGGTACATTTCCATTTTCCATATGTTCGGTGTCCAGAGGTCCTTGTAGGAGTGCATTCTATCAAGTACCGGCGGCTGCTCAGACGTCAGTAGAACTACCCCTATTTGTATACCCTACCCCTCATAGGCTTACCAGTTTTATCTAAATGAAAGAAGCAACATGAAATTTTTATACGTCTTATTCGAAAGCCGTGGACACAAAACCTTTAATTCTGAAGAAAACAGTCAATTTTATTGGGAGGCAAAACTGTACCCAATCAATGGAAATTGATGCTTTTTGAAATCAGCACCCCCAAAGTACTTAAAATCTTAAAATCAACTCCTACTTTGCTAGCACCAAAATATGTTGACTGGTGTAGATAGACAAATATATATATATATATATATATATATATATATATATATATATATATAAACATCGAGTATGCGGGTTCAACATGAACCTCAGGGAATGGATTAGTTGCCCTGCATAATCCCTGGGACACCCTTTGGCAAGATGTACCACCCTGTTTAGCCACCCCTCCCAGGGTCACTGAGCCTTCTTCCTGTCGGCCCGTCCTGTAAGAGAGGGGACGGAGCATTCCTGGGCATATCTGGGCATGGCCACTCACTGCCTTGTGAGCATGTCTTTTAACCGNCATCGAGTATGCGGGTTCAACATGAACCTCAGGGAATGGATTAGTTGCCCTGTACAATCCCTGGGACACCCTTTGGCAAGATGTACCACCCGGTTTAGCCACCCCTCCCAGGGTCAATGAGACTTCTTCCTGTCGGCCCGTCCTGTAAGAGAGGGGACGGAGCATTCCTGGGCATATCTGGGCATGGCCACTCACTGCCTTGTGAGCATGTCTTTTAACCGAAGGCGAGGCCCACCGCCAATAACTGTGGTCGGTGTCAGGAAGGGCATCCGACCAGAAAAACAACAGCCAATTCAAAAATGCGAATGACTAAACAGCTAATATCATACCGGATCGATCGCGGCCCGGGTTATCAACGACCGCCTTTGCCTTGAGAGAACAGCGAGGTGATGGAAAATATGCGGCTGGCTACAAAAGCAGAAGGAAACGTGGAGGAAGAAGGGTAAGAAGGAAAAAGGAAAAGCGATGGAAGGAAGACCGAAAACAGGAGCTCACGATTGGTAGTTGGAACAATGACAGGGAGAGGAAACAAAATCTCAGATTTGATGGAAAGAAGAAAGCTGAAGGTTCTATGCGTGCAAGAAACCAAGTGGAAAGGCTCATAGGCCAGGAAGATTGGAAATGGATACAAGATGTACTACAGTGGGACAGCAAACAGCAGGAATGGAGTGGGTATCATCCTCCACCCATCGCTCGCTGAGGGGGTAATATCGGTAGAGAGACATTAAGACCGAATCATGGGAATATGGATAGAGGTTGGTGGTACTATCATGCAAGTTATCAGTGCCTACGCTCCACAGACTGGATGTAATGAAGAGGAAAAGGAAAGATTTTGGGAAGATCTGGATGATTATGTGAGCAAGACGCCCGGCAATGAACGTGTGTATATGGGAGCAGATTTCAACGGGCATGTTGGAAAAGGTAATGTGAGAAATGAAAGGAACATGGGCAAGCATGGACTAGGAACAAGAAATGAGCAAGGAGAAAGAGTAGTGTGCTTTTCAGAAAGCTTCGACCTAGCTATCATCAACACATTCTTCATGAAGGCAGGGGAAAAGAAAGTGACTTACAAAAGCGGTCCACATAGTACCCAAATCGACTATGTACTTTGCAGAAGAAGACTGCTGAAGGAAGTCACAGACTGCAAAGTATTAACAAGTGATTGTGTTACACCTCAGCATCGACCGGTGATATGCAAGGTCACATTGCAAACGCCATTACAACGGACTAAGAAAGCGGAGCCAAGAATCAAATGGTGGAAGCTTAAAGAACCAGAGATGGGAGAAAGGTTCAAGAATGAGATCAGAGAAAGGCTTGGAGAGGTCTTGCCAGTAAACTGGAAGACAA
>RDPX01000005.1:5498286-5583064 GCA_003991215.1 Morbakka virulenta
CCTGAGTCCACTACTCTTTGCTGTAGTGATGGATGTGTTGACAGATGAAGTAAAAAAGGAGGCGCCATGGAATATGATGTTTGCAGATGATATTGTGCTCATGAACACAGGGAAAGGACAGACTGAAGAAGAGCTAGAAGGATGGCGAAATGCACTTGAGAAACGTGGTCTGAAAGTGAGCCGAGTACCTCTGCATATACAAAAAAGAGACTTACCACCAATCAAAATCGGTCATGATGAACTCCTAGAGGTAGAGAATTTCAAGTACCTCGGGTCCACCATTGAGCAAAGTGGCAATTGTTCAAAAGAAGTGAAGAAAGGAATCCAGGCAGGGTGGAGCAACTGGCGGAGCACGACTGGAATTCTGTGTGACAGGAGAGTACCGGTCAAAGTCAAAGGAAAATTATACAAAACAGTAGTAAGGCCTGCGATGCTGTACGGACTGGAGACAGCTCCTCTAACCAAGAGTCTTGAGAAAAAGATGCAAACACCAGAAATGCGTATGCTGAGGTGGTCGCTTGGAGTCACAAGATCAGAAATGAAAGGATCAGAGGCACCATCGGGATATGTGGCATCGCAGGAAAGTTGAGAGAGACACGGCTAAGGTGGAATGGACATGTGCAAAGGAGGGAGAAGGATCACATTGCTAAACGGGTGCTGAACATGGAGCTACCTGGCAGGAGAAAGCAGGGAAGGTCAAGGAGGAGATGGAAAGAATTTGTGGGAGATGACATGAGGGAACTTGGGTTGACCGAAAAAGACGCACGTGACCGACTCAAGTGGAAGAAGTCAATTCGCTGTGGCCACCCCTGAAAAGGGAAACGCCGAAAGAAGAATAATAAGAATATATACAAACAACATTAGAGGATACATCTGATATCAAAAAGGTTTTTCAATAACAATGTGACTTTGACGATATTACAAACAGTTTCAACATTAGCAATTATTGGTTTTCTAAATATGCAAAATCTACTTGCTAAAATAACAATAAATTTTTAATTATTCTTTAAGCACGCAAAACCTATAGTGGTAAATAATCTTGGCTAAGTTTAAATTAATACCAGAAGATGCCTTCGTTATGTACGTTTTTAAGATAAAGGCATCGTCTCAAATTAAAACATAAGGATACTTCTCAGTGTTATAAAGTGCCTCTAAAGTTGTCTTTGTAAGGCATATCCAAGATATTGTTGGCAATTGTGTATCCCATATTGCTATTGGAATAACCTCTGTCATCCCTCTACCTTCCAGTTTGAGCTTGCAGTTGCATCACAAACTCTAAATATTGAACTACTATGTGTTTTTCAATAATTGAAAAAGTTAAATCCGGTTTATGACGGTGCTTGAATAATGACAGCTTTTCCATTAATGGAAACGACACAATATGGACAGTTCCATTTTGCTTCAAGCTCGGAAGATACCTTCAAACAGGCTTCTTGCTTATTTCAGTGAATTAAATAGGGCTCCCCGGTCAACACATTCCAAATGACTTCAGTCCTTTCTTTTATGATTCGTCCAATAAGGAACTGATTCGGTAGCTTGCTGCGATTGTAACATATACATCTCCAGAGCACGAATGTCGCAGAATTATAACGGGTCTCTCTGTTAGCGAGGCAACACTTCTCCGAAAAAAACATTGTTATATACGGAGCTACCGAAGACAAAAGCCTCTCAAATGTTACTGGACTCCTTCGAAACAGTTTTAAAACGTACTCTTGATAAAAAAGCCTCGTGTCTCTTACAAGCTAAAAAGATCACCTTTTACCTCCCTTTAGATCTAAGCTATTCATTCATAAACTTTTCACCACAGTCACAAGTTAAAAACAAAAAACAAATGCTACATTATAGGCGGTTCGGAATGACCGTTTTGATTACTCATTTTTCACTGCTGCTTTTACTAAACACTGTTAGCAGGCAGTTAATGTCTGAAGCCATAACCAAATGCTGCTTGATTCTTTTAGTTAACGTTATCGATGTATGGCCTGCTTACCTGAAACCACACCAGCGTTGAAATTCCTGAGCAACCAAACCTGAATCTGTGGGAAGAAAGAGAGTACAAGATATTTTTATCACGTGGATATTTCAGTTTCAAATCTTATGAATGACTTCTCCATTTTACTTGTTTAAAAATAAACAAGATTCTGAATAATTTATCCCTAATTCAACTTTTCAGGACAAAACAATGGTGAGGGTAACGACTTCTCCAAATAAATTTTTAAACCTTGTCAATTTCTGTTGATGTTTCTACAAGATAATAGTAAGAGTACAATGAGACAAGAAATGTAACTTGTATCTGTATCTGAAAGAAGAAGAATGAATTCTGTTTTTACTGTTTTTCATTGTAGCCTGTCTTGCAAAATGTATAGGACTTAAAGGAAGTCCTATACATATATACTTCCGTTCTATCATCTTTTTCAGCGGTAAAATTAATAATGAATGAAGTTTTCCAAAGACTGAGCTTTGAGTAAATTGCTGTCTTTTTGCTGGTCAAAAGTTCCAAAAAAGTCATCGAACATCTCTGATGAAAATGAGCATCTGCATTTGATGCAAATTCAATAAAGTACCCTGAAAATCTTGAAATATTTTGGAAAACGTTAAAAGAGGTCATCGGCACATTTTCAAGATTGTTCATAAGTTGGGTATGCAGTTTATAAATGTTATAAACTGCATATATAAACAACTGACCAGACGTATTGAGCAGAGGGTAGAACAATATCAGAAAAAGAATGGATATAACTCCTACCATCCTGGTCCACTGGTATTAGATAAGAGAATGCTCTTTAGATGAGGAGGGTAGCAGTGAATAAATTAAATAACGTGCTCAGACCAAACCCTGAGTTGTTCTTTGGCGTGGTGTAACACTCGGTAACCCTCTATGGCCACGGGGAAGCCTTTGGTGTAGCGTAGTTAATATTTCCTTCGACCAGATGAAATGTCAAGGCAATAGTGGGTGCAATCGATGTTGTTTGGATTAGGGTACAAAAGGTTAATGAACAGGTTATTCATTTTAGTCAGCAATGTACTGTTTGTAGATGCAGTTGCAGAGTACATATACCACATTGTACGTAAAACGTTTTCGAAAGACCCATAAGCTCCTGGCAGCCAGCCCGATCTAGGAAGGTATTTGTTGTATAAACTACACCAAACGGTTTCATTCGCCACTTTGCGCAGTTATACAAACCCAAATTTTTGAAGGTTGGTTACTTAGTGTCACAACAGTATAGCGTTTTAGCCCTCTCTTTGGCCACTTGCTTAGAAATAGGTTCGTGATACATTTTAGTCTACGTTGAATTGTTTTCTTTTTAAGCTCTTATAGGACCTGTCTTCTTTACTTTGTGAAGCACTCTGAGCCTATTTATTTCTCTCTGGGTCTTTCCTTTCACGATGCCTTCAAAGATTGTTATTGTCAACCTTTTAAGTGTCGATATATATATCTATACCATTTTTCGTATTTTGTAAAGTTTAGTTTGAAACTAGAGCCCTTCGCCGAATAATAAAACATATGTTGTATAATATGTACTTGAAGTATACAAGATTTTCCATGGTAGTGAAGTTTTTTGGAGAAAAGGGCATTCTGTGTTATGGAGCGAATGACTCCTATTGTTAGTGAAGTGATTTGCCTTTAATTATTAAAGTCTTTTTGGCTTAATTGTAAAATTTCTGTGTGCTAAGCAGGAGACCATAAATCGATCCACCTCTATAAATAAAATTTTTTGTTATTCCATTGAAACAGTTTTCATTTTCCAACATCTTTTTTGTAGTTTAGTATACAATGAAACATATTATATAAAGAATTTCCAATGATGATTACGAGCATTTATGAACTACCAGATATAGCCTATTAGAAGCATCAATTGTTAAAAAACTTATTTTTTATTTCTTATAGCGTTTCAGATCTGCCAGCGTGGACATCTATTTCCTGTTTAATTAAGGGACAATCCAATCCAGAACATCAAGAATGGTGACTTTACAATGAAATCCTCATCATGAGCTTACTTTCTATTGTAGTGTTTGGAAGAGTTGCTCTGTTTACAATTTTTCTTGTAGCTAAAGCAATACCATAATATGCCTTAAAGGTTAGAGACAAAAATTGGAACAATTCTTCCAAACCCAGGCAAAGACAATCGAAGCAAGTTGCAAAAGCAATTTCAAATGTCGAGAAAGCACGAAGCTTCTCGAATGATACAGCATCTTCTAAATAAACTCAGCATTTTGAGGTAGAACTAAGACGTTCGAATTTATAGTTGACGTCATTAACTTTATTGTTTCATTGGCCATTTAAAAACATGATTACCTAGGGTTTTATTGTTTCATTGTTTTTGAGTTTTCTAGAATATCGAAAGGGATACCTATGTTGTGCTTGTTGTGTTTGCTGTATTTCTTTCTAGTAATATGGCTTCCAGCACTAAAGAAAGAAACACAACAAACACAACAAGAAGATTACTTTACTCTAACGAAAGGAAAGAAGAAAAACTTGTTCAAGTAATTACACGGTTTCTCAAATTTACGCCCTTTCATTATATGGTATCTGGTTGCCAGTCAATGAATGCTGCCCAAAGACTTGTTGGAGAAAAGACAGAAAGAAACACACTTGTTGCAAGAAAATAATTTCTCGATACGCTGATTTGTCACTTTTGTTCAAGCGTTTGTTCATCAAAGAGTTTATTTGAAAAGAAGATATTTCATTTGTACACATTATACTCTCTGGAATTAACGTCATTAATTATTTAGAGAATTCAAAGCTTCATAAAGAGCAGAGAAGAACAATAGGATTGATGTGATCAGACGATCAACATTCAGAAAGACGCAAACAACGTACATGTTTTTTATTTATAAGCATAACGTTTCTAAGCATATTCAGGCTCAGATAGGACATTTCCGTAAGCATATGCTAAGCATATTACCCAGCCTTGGTTTTTACTTTTGAAGTGTCTTTTTAGTTACAAGGCTTACAAAACATTACAAAGTGTGATAATTCCTAGGAAAAGATTCTATGAAACGTGTAAACATTGCCTTAGAAAATCGAATTAAAAATTCGAATCTATTCGTATTCGAAAACTTTTTTTGAATGCTAAAATTTGAAAACAAAACAAAAGGACCATTAGTTCTGACTGTCTGATGCATTTCATGTCTATACAGTTGTTAGAGTAAATAATGTTAGAATAGCTGCTTTTGGATTCAAGAAAAAGATTGTGCATCGTGGAATCAAGCAGGAGGTAAAAATGCCTTTGGGAGCAGTGGAAGTTTTGTTTCAATGTAATTACTGCGCTAATCAGTTCAAGAGTAGCCAAGGCTTGGCATTCCATATTAAAAGCATACATAATATTATCAATGAAGCTCCACAGAAAAAAAGGAACAAAGCTGATTACGATGGACTTTTATAGTTTCAAGTTATGGAGGTTGTTGATCAAGTGGTGAACAGTGTGGCAGTGGCACAAGCCAAAAGTTTAGGTGCGAGTAAGAATTCAGGGGAAAAAAGAAAGCAATATACAGCCGTGTACAAGGCAGCTGCAATATGCGACTCCGAAAGTGGAGAGCTGCAAGAAAGTGTAGTAGAGAAATATGGCATCACTCAATCCCAAATATTTCGATGATTGAAGAACAAACGATCTGTTATGCAAGACGTGGCATCAGCACACCGTAAAATTTTTTGCAAAGGTAGAAAAGCGACAAAGTATATTGATTTCTATGATAAGCTTTGGGACAAATTTCAGTCAGCAAGGTCGAAAGGCCACCCAGTGAATTTTGCTTGGCTTTGGAGTAAGGCACGCAAATTACAAGCAGAGATCGATCCAAAAGTTGAAATAAAAGCTCGTGTTGTCGTGTGATTGCAGTCAAAACAAAGAAACAAGAAAAAACACAAAAAGGAGAAAATTCCAACATTGATGAAATGGCAGGCAACTTTAAGGGAAAAATGCATCCGAACTGGTACAGAAGATCCAACATATGATACAAAGTGGGGAGGATATAAACCACACGAAAGGTTAAACGTAGATCCATCACCTCTTCCTTTCGTTGTTCATGGGAAACGCACATACGAGTTTGTACCACCAAAACAAGGATCGACGCACAATACATGGATAGCACAGCCTGGTCCAGGATTGGAAAAACGTCAGTGCACACTTCAAGTTACATTCAGACGAGAGGGGAAGCAATCAAACCTTGTTGTGATTTTCCATGGTAAAGGTAAAATAATTTCAGCCGATGAAAAAGCTTGCCTGGCACCCTAAAGTCGATGTATTTTGGCAAGACAAAGCCTGGTTAGACCAGTATGTTTGTATAGACTGGTTTACAAGATAACTTTCACCTTTCTTGCAACAGGAAGGCTTATCCAAATTTGTTTTGTTACTGGGTAACTTGACAGGTCAAACGGAAAATGACTTTAAAGAAGCCGTGTCTGGAGCAAATGGGTTACTGCGGTATGGTTTACCCGATGCGACCGAACTTTTGCAGCCGGTAGATGCTGGATATGCTGCTTGCTTAAAGTCCCTGATTGCTATCGAACACAGAAAGTGGTTGGGCATCGAAGATAATGCCGAAAGATGGTTCGGTAATGAAAAACCCTATAGCGCAAAAGAAAGGTGTGTATTGATCATACATTGGGCTGGCGAAACGTGGAATGCCTTAAATGGGGAGCTGAGAGAAAAAGCTGCTGGACTGCAACAGATTGCTTAATTACCGCAGATGGTTCTGATGACAAATTAATTAAGTCTGAAGGTCTCGAAAACTACCACGTTCCACCACCATCAGTGGTTGACGCATGAACCACACCTGCAGTCAGTAACGTTGACAGTGTCCCTTCCACTGAACCAGAAGAAGAAGGCGAGTCGTTTGTTATTGATGACAACATAGAATTTCTTTCCCCTGAAGACGAAGAGGGAGAGAGAAGCCTATTTGACTTCATTGACGGCTTTATTGAAAAGTTATACGTTAGAGTATATGTATACATTATACTTATCATGTTTAAAGCTATGTTTTATATTTGAATAAGCAGCTGACACAGTTTTTGTTACATGCAAAAAGTTTCTTTCTATTGAATCAACCTTAATTTTGACAGTTTTTCAGTCAAGTACCATAATAAATTTGGATCTAGTTTTTTCGGAAAATATGCATAATATAAGCATATTTTAAGCCTGTCTGAGTTTTCTCCATAAGCATACGTCAGCCTATTTTCGAAAATGTGTACGCTTATTGAAAAAACATGTAGAATGAAAAGAAAAAGAAATAAATTGTCACAAAATGACAGCTGAATGCAACTAAGAGATATTTGAACAAAAGGATAAAAGAAATTTAGGAATTCATTGAACAATTAAACATAGAAAATGTTTGGAATCTTACTAATACTGATACTAATCAAGAAATACTGCTGAACCAGCTGCTTGAGTATCGAAGCGAAGTACAAAAATTTGAAGCGACATTACCAGGCAATGAAGAAACCGAAACCTTGATCAACAGCTAAGAAACTGCCTACATTGAAGGAAAAACACATTCAAAGAGCTGAGAAAGAAGAAAAATAACAAGAAAGGATGTTGGGAAAAAAAAGAACGATAAAGAAGTAAAACAAGCCAAAAAGAAAAAAGAACTGGAAATAATGCGAACAGAGGAGGGAAAAGCCCGAGAACTTTCGCTGAAATTGGAGAGAACAAATTGCAAAATAATTAAATTGAAATGGAAAGATTAAAAGTCGAACGATTGAATGTAGAAAATGAAATGAAACAGAAGGGCATGGAACTGGAAAATGAAGCAAAATTAGTTGAACTCAAAACGGACGTTAAAGCGAGAGATGAAACAAAGGAAAATGAGAAAGCAAACTTAAGGCTTCCAAAATAAGGATTGACCAAATTTGATGGGAGCATCTTTAAATGCCAAGAATTTTTGAATGCTTTTAATCTAAATGTAAATAGTGAACTCAGATGAGTAGAAAATTCGATTATTTAAGAGCACAAGTACAAATTGGTGCGAAAGAAGCCATTTTTGGTTTAGAGATAACTGAAGCCAAGTACAACATTGCTGTGGACATACTTTGGAAACACAAAAACCAGCTAATCATCAATGGCCACTGCACCAAACTTAAGAAACCCCATTATCAATGAATCATTACGAGCGTTTGCAGACCACCTACGATGCTACTGAAAACTTTTACGTTCATTTAAAACTTTGGAAGAAAATATCGAGACCAACCTAATGATGACTCTGATAAAAAGCAAACTTCCGTAACATCTGTGAGCAAGACTTAAAGAATATAAAAATAACAACAATCCATGGACGGTGAAAGAAGTACGAGCAGAATTGAATAGATATAAAGCAGCGCAAGAAATTGGAAATGGATTGACAGCTTCACAGTTTGAATCACCCAAATAGGGAGACAAAAGGGACAGTCATCAACACAGATCTGATTAGCCGCATCACATAACAACTTCATTTTCTGTCGGAGAAAGGGGGAAAATGTATTCATTGTAGAAATGGAGACTGGAGCGATAAATGTAAAGAATTTTCGGACATTGAAAGTTGTAAAAAAAAAATCAATGGACGTTGCTATGTATGTTTAATGAAATGCCATTTGCTAAAAAACTGTTCGTGAAAGAAAGCTTGTGTACGTTGCAAGAAGGACCAAAATCACCATCGAAACTTGTGCCCAACTCAATTTCAACAAAGTTATGTAATCCAAATTACGGTCCAGGCTTCAGTATTCACTGTTAACGAATAGGCGATGATGCAGATAGCTTCAGTAGAGCTTCTAAATCCCTCAAGTGACACTATAGAAAAAACAAGACTCCCTGTCTATTGTATAAGTCAATGCTCATACATCGCAGAATATCTGGCAAGAAAGCTGAAATCTACACCTGTTGGCAAGAATTACTAAGTGCCTACACGTTTGGTACTGCTAAGCCAAAGGATTTGGAGACAACAGTTGTGGGACTTGGAATTCAACTCAAAAGTGGTTTTGTCATAAAAATCAAAGCAAATGTGGAATGAGAAGTTACTGGGGAGATCGAGAGAATCAGATTAAAACTTCAGACGTTCGAGGTTGCTGATTGTTTACCCAATTCGTTAGAAACATGAATAATATATCTGCTGAATGGAAACTATTATTACACGGAGATCGTATCAATGAACGTGACCAAATTACAAAAACTCTACATCTCCTTAGTTCAAATATTGAATGGATCCTGACTGGACGAACGCCATCACAAGACTCGATCAACAATACTGTAGTCATGCCGACTAATCCTTGCTGGCGATCAACTCAAGAGGTACCAAGTTGGCGAGAAGACGATTAAATAATCTATCAACTTGAACAAGAGTTAGATATGTTTTGAACATTGGAAACAATTGGCATCAAAGAGTGAAACGACAAAACAACAGACGGTAAAGTATTAAAAGATTTTAGCAATAGCGTTCAGAAGAAAGAAGGAAGGTAACATGTACGGTGGCCATAGAAGACAGAAAATCCAGAACTACTTGACAATCATCAACTTGCTTATGAACAATTGAAATCAACAATTAAACGGATTAGAGAAGACAATCAGTAATTCGAAGCCTGCGACAAAATCATAAAGGATTAATTGGATCAAGGAATGATCGAAATAATTGAAGTAACTTCAAATCAGCAGCAAGCTGTCCATTTCACCCCACATCATGCCATAGTCACTTCAGGAAAGACTACAACAAACGTGAGAATAATCTATGATGCTTTAGCAAAATTATAGACAGGAAATCAAAGTCTTAATGAATTTATGCATCTTGGTCCTGTTATACTTGAGGATCTTTGTTCCCTACTGCTCCGATTCAGAACAAATAATGTTGCTTTGGTAGCAGACATCGGAAAAGCATTCACCCAGATCGCATTATAACAAAAAGAAAGAGACGTCACACGATTCCTGTGGATCGAGGACTTAACAAAGCCAGTTACAGACAAGAACATCCAAACATACCGATTTGCAAGAGTACCATTTGGAATTATCTCCAGCCTATTTCTACTTGGAGGAAGTATTCAACATCATCTGAAGAATACTGGAACAAAGACAGCATCAAAGATATCAAAGGAACTATACGTCGTCAATTTAACCAGCGGAAAAGATACACCAGAGAAAGCGCTCCAACTATACAATGAATCAAAGCAGATTTATAAAGATATATCAATGATTCTACGGAAATGAGTTTCTGACTCAGGAGAAGTAATGCAACGTAGTCTCAAAGAAGACCTTGTGACAGGAGATGCCATAAAAGTCCTTAATATGGAATGGAAACATCAAGATGACACGATTAAAATTGGTTACAAGAACAAAGCTAAAACTATACCTACGAAACGTCAGATCCTGAAAAAACTCCTGAAGTGTTCCATGCGTCAGGACTCTTCACATCGGTAACACTTCAAGCAAAGATTCTCCTACAAAAACTGTGGAAAGAGACAAGAAAAGGGATGAACCAATTAAGGACAATCAACAAACTAAGTGGAAAGCATTTTAACTAGATTTATATGTCTTACACACGATCGAGCTACCAAGATTCGTTGGGAATAAAAAATGCAAGCTTTTGTGTTTTAGTGTTGCATCTGGACACACCTATCCCACCACAATTTATCTTTTAACGTAAGACAATAAGGCAACTTATATCAAACTAGTGGTTTCCATGTCAAAATTGCACCCACAAAATCCGCAAGCATACTACGTTTTGAACTACTCGGTGCACTCATTGAAGTTAGAAGTTTGAAGTTCATCCAGGAGAGCTTGAAGATTCCTGTCACAAAAAAGATCCTTTGGACCGACTCGCAATGCGTGATAAGCTGGATAAAATCTACAAAGCTGTATCCTTGTTTTGTGAAAAATCGACTGAAAGAAATAAAGACGCAACAAGATATCGAATTTTAATACGTAAACACAAAAGAGAACCCTGCAGATCTGGCGTCTCGTGGGAAGATGCTAGTTGAGTTACGTAGCAATGACTTATGGTGGCATAGACCAAGCTTGTTAAATCAATCTCAAAGATTTTGCCCGGTATGGGATGCTGAGGTAACTGATCAAAGGGCGCTAATCAAGCTTGCAAAGATCAACAAGGGCCAATCTATACTCTACGAAGTTTCAACTGTCTCTTGGGATGTTTCTACGAAGATGAAGAGCAGACGCAGCTAAGAAAGCAATGCGGAGACAAAAAACAAAGAGAACATTTAAAACAGTACTCACTCGCCGTACGGAATTGAAGAAACACTCATACTTCATCAAATTGATTCGACCTACAGCCTGGATTAATATATTCGTACACAACATCAAAGACAAGAAACAAAACAAAAACGATGTGGATAGGACACATCTAGGAGAAAGCAGCGAAGGAATTTACAAAAAAGGTAGAACACTTAAAAAGAAATAAGCAAACTTAATTTGATGATTGATGAAGATGGCATTCTAAGTTGTCATGGAAGATTGACTACAAATGACATTGACGACAACATCTTATATCCTATTTACTTACCAAGAGGAATGTGATAGATGGGAAAAATTGAACGATTGATAAAAAACAATGATTGAGAAATTCGAACAGCAGCAGTAAAGATGTCAAACGTTTATAGGCGCAATTTGTTTTATGCAATGGAACTGGCCAAAGCCACAGGGGATAAAAACAGAAGAAAGGTAGGTTGACCACGCCAATCACCAAAATGGTGGAACCAAACCTTTGAAAGGACGAAAATCGAAAGATAACACAGCTAAAGATGCAAAAATGAAGATACAACTTCAGATGGATGACGAGATACCGTGAAACTTATCGTGTTGGAAGTGTCGAGAAAGCAGTAAGCTTCTCAAACAATACATCATCTTCAAAATAAATTCAGCATTTTGAAATAGAACTAAAACGTTCGAATTTATAGTTGACGTTTTATTGTTTCATTGCTTTTGAATATTCTAGAATATCGAAAGGTATAAATAGAGAAAACGAATGTAAGATTGAGAGTTTACAAGAAACATAAGAAGGATTATACGAATAGATTTACGAGAACTTAGGAGGGTTGTGAAGATTTAAAGATGCGATAAAACTTAAGTTGTTGCTTGAAGATTACTTTACTCTAACGAAAGGAAGTAATACTTGTTTAAGTAATTGCAAGCTTCCTCAAATTTACGCCCTTTCCAAATATGAAAACTGAGTAGTCAAAGATCATAGATATATAAAGATATATTTAGTATTTACGGGATGAAACCAAAATGCAAAGTTTTGGATTAATTTGGGTTAAGGTGAATTTGGGTAATCTTTCACCAATTGTGTGTTGATATATTCGACTTAGCCGGAAAATAAAACTTGTCTCCTTCTCGTCCTTCTGTTATGTTAAAATTTGGCCATTTCCTCTGGTTCTTTGTTTTCTTGTCCTCGTTTTGACTGGGAAAAGCGAGAGATCGTCCTCGGTACGAGGCTTCAATGTTGTTGTCCGGAGAAAAGGGAAAATGGTGGTGGAATAGTTTGTATCAAAAGGCAGCTACAGTACCTTTCCCTGTATAACATCAGTTTTGTGGACGATAAAAGTACAACTAAACCGAGGAAACCAACAATGAGATTAATTTATTTCTTGCACTTAGGATAAAATCGCTTTTTATTAAAGAAATGAACAGAGCATTTTTCATCTCATTTGCCTTGGTTAGACAATTCTTATTGTCAAGTGCAGCAAGCGCTGATGAAACCTGCTTCAACGAGACCTGTGGGAGAAAATATGAAGCTCACGGCCCGCTGGTTTTATGCAGTTTTCTGTAAGTCATAAAAAGAGTTTAATTCTTATTTCTATTTCAGTTCCCACCTTTTTTACTCATAATTTTCCCCGCTTTGGAATGATCGCACAGGCATTAGTGATGATGTATCATTCCGAATGATCCATCACCTCTTTCCAGTACATCATTCGGAATGATTAATTGTAACAATTAATCCGAGCTCTGTTTTGTTCGGCATATGATTTTTTCTGGTTTCGAGATATTTTTGTTACAGGTAATTGCTAATTAATACAATAAAATACAGGATATGGGAACGTACAAAGTAGAATTTCTTAAGAAAGTCTCAGTAGCTAGGTTAATCAAGGAGAAACAACCCCCTATTTTTAGTATATATATATTTATATATATATATATATATATATGTGTGTGTGTGTGTGTGTGTGTTAAAAACTTTTCTATATCTTTGTATTTACGTTGTATTATTGTAGAATTTTGAAATATATATGAACAGAACTGAGAAAAAAAAGGACTGAACTGAACTCAGAATCAAATTAAGATTTTCCAACCATATTTACAGACGTTGTTTCCAACTCCATGACCAGTACTTATAATTCTTTCCAAGAGTAAATAAATCATACAGGCCTTTACCAGGTTTATTGAATGCACCAGTATGGAACCTGTTTGATTTACAGTTTTGAATGTGCCACTGTCATTGCCCTTTCTTGTATTTTTGTTTGCATACTCTTATCTTATATTAATTGTAATGAATTTTCTAATCAGCTAATTAGTTTATCTTGGTTTTCTTGAAGACATTCTGTTACCTTGGTGACACCATTAATGCCAGTGGAGGGGCAGATGCAAGTGGGACTGCAAGGGTGAGGAGTGGATGGAGTAAGTTCCTATGAACTATTGCCACTGTTAACCAGTAGAGTTCTGTCTTTTCCAACCAAAAGCAGAATCTACCAGGCATGTGTATGAAGTGTTATGATGTATGGAAGTGAAACATGGCCAGTGAATGCTGAAGATCTAAGCTGCATGGAAAGAAATAACACAAGAATGATTTGGTGGACATGTAATGTAACCCTGAAGGACAGGCTAAGCTTCATGGATTTCAGGAAAAGATTCAAGCTGGAAAGCATCAATGAGTGCATGCAGAAAAGATGGCTTTGTTGGTTTTGTCATGTGGAGAGAAAAGATGACAATGAGTGGATGAAGAAGTGCATATCATTAAAGTGAAAGGTGCTGTTATAAAATTGGATTGACCAAAGAAAACATGGAAGGAATTAATGAAATTTGATTTGAAACAAAAAGGTGTTACCAAAGATCTTCCAGGCCAGTCTGTCCTTAGAACTAGATCTAAGGACAGACTGGCCTGGAAGTCCATTTTATTGAACTGTCCAACACATGCTAGCATGTAAAACAAATGTAAAATCAATGATGATGATGATGGTGAGTTTACCCTGGCATTATTTTGATTGATTTCTATAATATGACAGAACTACAGGTGAGGATTAAATATTTTTCTTGTCACAAGAATGTGGTCTTTTTGATTTTATGACTTGAGATCTGGCAATAACATATTCAGATTGTTCTATATTCAATGACCTGATATTTACATCACCAGCAGGAAAATTCCAAGGCCAGCATGTGGGTACTTTCATATTACAGAGTGGAATTAAATGTGAAACAAATGTTTTATAGATAACACAAAAACCATATAAAAAATTCTTTATACCTAAATGACACAATTCCTTGTTTTGATCATTCTTTCAGTTCCATTGAAAACAAACTTTAAGAATGTATCAGTGCCCTATGCCAATACTTGAAACAATGATGATGGAAAATCAGTCTGAAAAGAGTAGTCTACTCTATTTTCCTTCAGAACAGTGACTTTGATAAAAGATAGCTGATCACTGAGTTGAATGGTACTCTGGTCAGGTTTGAAAATGAAGCAGGTTATTTTGGTGATTAGTGATACTAAATGATTCAGTATCACTCCATCATTCTATATGACCAACCCATCTAAGCCATGATGCTGTTATACTCTGCTTCATTTCTTGTATACCTGTTATTCTGTGTATTTCATCATATATGGAAGTTCAGGCAGGATAAAACTGGGGAATAGTGAAAACATCAGGCACAAACAGTATGGATCTACAAATAAAGTAGAACTTCTTCAGTGTAAAACCTAAGTATTCACTTTAGTGGATGAAAGCTTTGTGTCAGTTATGTTACCTTGTTAACCCATCAAGATCAGACAAGTAGATCACTGCAAGCATCAAATAATCTTCTCATTTCTTTGTATCTTCCTATCTTTGTAGTATGCTGAATCTCAGTAGGGATTTCATTTGTCATGCTTTTTAAAACCAGATAGCAGTCAAGGCAACAGAGAGATAGCAAAGGCATTTTGCCACAGGGGTATGAATTATATCAAGTTTACCTATGTGCCACACATCCGACCAGTGGTTGTCAATTTTATTTGCCCACCTAGTTTTATTTGATATTGGTTTATTTTACATTATTCTCACTCCATTTCTGTAGACCCAGAGAATTTGTCACTTGTGAAAATCCACAGGATTTACATGGAAATGAAACAATGAAAAGGTTGTTGGGTTATGGATGTACCAAGGTAAGGACATGTTTAACAAAAATTTTTGTTTTTTCATACTCACAAGTGCTTTACTGAGCTTCAAAAACCAATAATAACTTAAAATGAGTTAGTTAATCTCTTTCCTGCTGTGAGATATAATTTTCATTGAAATGCATCTGATTTGTAAATACATTACCATTCAAAATACAAATATTGCACACATTTTTATTAAATTGTATCCGCTCTTGAATATAGGTGACACTCCTTCAATTAATAATATTTGAACTTCAATTTTTTGAATTTTGGCTTTTCATACTAATGGAAATCATGTAACTTACTTGATAGAAGCTTTGAATGACTTTTGGGAAGAGTATATTGATAAGAGTAATACTGGATCAGATGAACTGTTTAGTTGGTTGTTAACTAAATTTACACATAAGACGGGGCAGGTCTAGTGATGAAAATAATATTAAGAGCCACAACAAATGCAACAACAAAAAAACCCCTTTGGATAGAGAATCAAAACTCCTAGATGTTGGCTTAATTTTCCACTCCATAAAACATTGTACTTTTTTGAAGTTACATTTTGAGAGATACTTCTCCCATCATCAGGCATGAGAGACATTTCTCCTATCTTCAAAACTTGATGATTGGATAAGTATCTCATGAAGTATAGCTCAGAAAAAGCTCATGGCATGATAAAGCTATTACATCTATGGCTTACTCAGGGTCCATAAAGTTCAGAATTTTCAACATTGTACTTTAACTGCTCCATGCAACATTGCCACCCTCATCACTGTTTAGTAGACTTTACCATTCATTTAAAGAGGAATTTTAATTGCCAAAAGTGGCAGCTGGCAAATGTATTTATTGTATTAGTCTAATTCCAGGGGTGGCTCTCTTTGTCGAGGTGCTATATCCATTCCAGATGTTGGCAATCATGGTTCTCCACAGATTTCTATCTCTCATCATATGTAGCAGATCTCCAGCTTTTACGTTTTCTTGCTTGCTATTATTCACTTTTCAATATGGCACTTGAAACTTACCAAGTATGTCCAGTACCCTCTTCTTTGTAGCCATTGATATTTTGTGGTGTTTCAAGATCTTCCATAATCTTTCAAAAGTACCTTTTGCAATCCCTATCCTTCTCTTGATTTCCAGATCACACTTTCCATTTGGCTATATAGCTACCTAAGTAATTAAACTTGTCAACTTGCAGTATACAACTTGCTTCTTGGACCTTGGTTCTTACTTGTCGCCATGCATGCTGTTTTCTGTTTATTTATGTCCATCCCTTTCCTTCTACTTTGGTCAACTGTTTTATCTGGTAACCTTTGCAAACCTTGTTCTGAGCCTGCACCCAGTGTTGAGTCATCTGCAAATCATACATTGTTGAAATTATGACCTCCTATGGAAAAACCTTCCAAATCTTTCATACCTCAAAAAATCTTTTCACCATACAGGTTGAAAAAATCAGGTGAAAACACACATCCTTGTCTTACTCCTCTCTTAATCTTGATGTAATCACTCATCTCATTATCCACTGACATACAAACAGTTTGATTCCAGTATAGATTTTGTATAAAACATAAATCTTTGAAATCCAGGTTTAATCCCTCAAGATCATTGTATAGCTTTTCATGCAGCACCCTATCAAATGCCCTGCTGTAATCAATAAAACAAACATAGAGGTTTGCATTCCTGTTGCTTTTTATGACATTATTTGTACCATGAAGATAGCATTTATGGCACCAGTACCTTCCATGAAACCACACTATTCTTTACCTATCTCTTACCTCTCTCAGGGGTGGCACTAAGGGATATTCAAAGTGTTAACTGATTATTCTTTCTTTTCCAAAAAAAAAGTGAAATGTAAGTATGAAACAAATGTCAACCAGGAACATTAGCTAGACTAAACATTACTTGAAGAAGGAGGGTTAAGTGGCAATTCTATTTGATAAAGGAATAGGGATCTGTGCCATGAAAAAACAATAATATCTTTAAAAATTAGAGGCATTATTAATTTGCCACAATTTGATAAGGTGGAATGGAAGAGGAAATATAAAAAACATCCAGTCATAAAAAAAGAAGAAAATATTTCATCATGTTTGATAGTAGTGGGGGATATCAGGCACATCAATGAAAAATATATGATAAACTGAAACCTGTTATAAGACAACCTTGATGTCTTCATGCATTGGCAAAAGTACTTACAGAAGGGACACTGATGTACCCTATGCCATCCATGCTAAGGCCTGTGTAGTATAAGATAACCAATACAAGTCACAGAATAGCTATCTATGATTGATCTATGCCCTACAAAAGTCTTCCACAAAGTTATTGACTGATTCATTAAAAGATATACATGTGGAGAATAATGAAGAAGTAATAAGCTTTGATGGATCTTCTCTCTATACCGATGTACCAGTGAAAGAAACTATCAATGAATGTACAGAATATCTGTACTCCAGAAAGTATGAATTACCACTTGACAATAAGGGAACATTTAAAGAACTTATAATGCTTTCTGTGGCTTGAATCCTGATGTTGACACATGATGAACATTACCAACAGGAGGATGGATAGCAATGGGTAGTCCACCAGCCCCATTATTAGCAAATGAATGGATGCACATGCATGATAACAAGATGAAGGGTAATGGAAATCTATTCTTGCATTACATGGATACATTGTTCATAGTATTAAGAGTTTAATACAGGAGAAGTTTGCAAAAATCAATGAACTTCATTCTTTGTTGAAGTTTACTATCAAGTGGGAAATTGATGGTACAACACCCTTTTTGGAGGTGAAACTCATTTGATTAAGTAAAACATTGACATGGACACCTTTTTGGTTTGGTCATGTGGAGAGAATGGACAAGAATGCTTGGACAAGTAGATGCAGAACAATCAAGGTGGCAGGAACCACTGGCAGAGGAAGACCAAAGAAAACATGGGAGGAAGTGATAAGGATGGATCTGAAACAAAAAGGTGTCAGCAGAGAACAAGGGAAGGGTAGGATGACTAGGACGTCAATTTCAAGAAATCGTCTAACACCTGCTAGACTGTAAACCGGCAGTTAANCATGTAAACCGGACGTTAAACCGAATATGATGATGATGATGATGATGATGATGATGATGGTATGTCAAACCAATTGAGCCAGGGCTAATAATGAATTTTTATGCACTGACATCCAAGTATTGTGGCGGTCATTGGTTACAAGTTTGGTTCATTGGATATTTTTAAGTGTGAGCAAGTATTGCCACACTTCTACATCTTTGTGTTTTTCTTGTTCTTGTTCTTGGATGATTTATCTTTTCATTATAGACAATTTACATAATAATAGACTAGTCTTTGCTGTGTGTCCTGTATGTGTGCTCCATTGTGTAATAGAACAATAAGTTTGTCAATTCTGAAAGTGAGTTGAATGTAGACCTGTTGGGCACCCATCCATGTATTAAGTAAAGTTCAGAGTTTTTTAATATACACTAATTTTCTCAGTAATAAAATAAAATAAATAAAATACTAGGCTCACACTTATAGACTGAAGGATTTTCAGTCTTGTTTGCTTCCATCAGCTTGGAATTATGTCATGACAGCATATTCGAGCATAAAAAAATTTGAAAAAGGAAAAGTACCCTCCACTTGTGATTTTCACTTACTAGAGTAAGTGAAAATCACAAGTGAAACTCCAGATAAGATCTTGAAAGCCAGAGACAGTGACCACTCCCACAGAAGATCAATACATAATAAGGTGACACGAAAATGATTTACCTACAATATAGAGGAAAAGCAACTGAGAATTGTGCCAAAGCTCTCAAAAAATGCAATGCACCATATAAGGTTCTAATGACTTTGAAGAAACTGAAAACTGTGTTACTGTCATTGAAACCACCAGTAGAAAAGTTCCTGAAATTTGGTTTTGTATACAAATTAATGTACAAATTAATGTATCTATGAAGCTCTTTGTGTGATGTTGGCCAAACCAGTCATAATCTACAGGCCCATTTTAAGAAACACCTGAACCATCAGCTTCTATGACAAAACATCTAAGATCCTGTGACACAGACATTCATTTGATTAATCTTGAAATTCCAGTTTCATCCTTTAAAAGCAAGGAGCAACTACTTGCAGTTTGAGCCCTTTGGATAGACAAACTGAAGTCAGAGCTTAACACCCTGGATGAGTACAGAAGCAGACCATTCACCATTAAAATTTAATTATGAATTATCATGTTGGCGGTTATTACTAATGAGTCTCAAGTGTATGATACTCATACGAATTTTTTGGATTGTCTGACTTGAAAGTATAATATATGTAAAAGTATGTAGAATTAAATGATCAGAACTTGACAATATGAATTGTACAGACTGTTTTTGTACAGTTCCTTTGTGTTACGTAAACCTGATGCTGATAGTTTTGGTACTGAAATAGCTGATAGCATTGATAAAGAAGTTGATAGCATTAAGTTGTTTGATAATGCCACAATGGTTCTTGACATAACTTACTGCTAAAAAGTAACAGAATGGGAATTCGGTATGTAAACAGTCGTGAGTTAATTGAGTGAACAAACATCACAGTGCTTCTTGACATCACTAACATCCCACAAACACAAAGTGATTTCAAGATCATTGTTTTCAGAAGCTTGGATTATGTTAAGGGCACCAGGCTGGTGCACCAACGTATTTCTTGGAGTGTCACCAGTGTGAATCAGTTGACATTCAATGCATCATTAATAGGATTACCAACCCTTAGATCTCTCATCCTTTGAAGCGTAAGAGAATTAGTGCATGTATTTCTATATATATTTTGAAATTCAACTTTCAAATATTTTATAAACAATTGAACTTCTGTTAAACCAAAAAAAGAATAAGAAAATGGTGCAACCAAATGAAAGTCTGAGTTAGCAGTATTTTGCAGCAACAGTAATATGTAGTAAAGTAACAGTAACAAAACAAACAAAAATCAGTTTGCAGTATCGCCCAAAGAACTTGTAATTATTTTCCCCAAAGAGATTGCAAGCTCTTTTACAATGAGAAAAGGCACCTTTAACGTCAGGATGCGAATTTCCCTCCAGGGGAATACTCGCTGGTGAATTCCCCCTGATAAATATTTTAGTTTAGCAGTTAGCAAATCGGGGTTATATCAATTTTTTGAAGATATTTTAATATTCAAGAGAGATATTTTATGAAATACGTTGTTACTGTTTGTGAAATCAGAACAGCGTAACGATTTTTTGAAAATAAACCGGATAGTTCAAAGGCAGACGAAAGGGTTGATAATACCAAAAATCAAATCAAACTTTTTTAATAGAGAAAATGATAACAAACGAAAAAGTTGCAAAAACAAAGTGAATTGAGATTCCAAGTTGTAAAATAATATAAGCAGTGCATATGGAAACTTGGACACTTGTAAACTTATTAACCTGAGAAATTCGCCGTGGGGAAATTGAACGGAGTATTTATTAGGCGATAATTTATCCGGGAAGGAAATTGATCAGGAATCAGGAGAAAATTATTCGAGAAATTCTCCAGATACCAGTAATATTGACAAGATAACAAGTGTCTCAATACCCTAACGTAATTTTTGGAGAAATTGGCTTTACTGAACTTTTTTGAATAGATATTCCATCAGGAACAAGCTCCCGCGCACGGGCTCGAAGTTGATTAATTGGTTTCTTTTGGTGGAAGAATGAGTCATCGTTCTCGTAACCTGCACTTAACGAGAATACCATTTTATTAAAACCGCTAAATATGATTGCCTTGGAAAATTCATTGCAAGAAAAAACGAATAGTTAATTGCAAGAATATCGATGAAAGGGATTTTCCTTCCTTGGTATAATCCGGATAATTCAAATACAATTCTTGGACGTCAATGACCAAGTTACCCTATGATCCGTTGCCAAAAAACCCAGATATTTTGTTGTGTGACAGGAAATAAAGGCAGATTGATTTAATTTTGTCAATTGTGCGATGACCAGAGCAGTTATATGTGATCAATCCTGCCTGCTCCCTTCTCTGTTGAACTTATCATCCAACCCTCTTATCTATTCTTAGAAAAGCTGAGAGTCAACCCAGGTGGTTTTTTTACTACGGTAGCGGCACGAGAGATCTCCATCGAGATCTCATGTAACAGCATGTTTTCTCCGACGCCAATAATGAGCATGGACAACTGTGCCCCAGCCATGTTTGCAGGAGCAAGATCAGTTAACCAAATCATGCTGTGCTTGTCAAAATTGCATTTTCTTTTTGAAATGGAGAATTACTTTCGAATATGCTTGATAAAACAAACCCAATTCATCTGTATTGAAGATATCGCGGGGGTTATGTTTGATAATATTTTAGGTAGCGTTATTTTTAGCCGACCCCCGCTTTTGTTGAGACAGCCATTCGCACTTCATTGAAACATTCGAAATTTCGATGGCAAAGATTTACAATGTACGTTAATTGTGAAATACAGAAACAATACAATTGTCATTAGAAAAAAGAGGTACCAAGTTTTTGTATGCTTTGGGATGTTATAATTATAGTACTTTTAATACCTTTTCGGGTTCAGCAAGGGTACAGAAATGAAAAGGGCCACTTCGCCGTTGTTGTGATCAAAGATAAAGAGAAAGCTGATTATCTTCCAAAGGGAAAAATTGGAAACTTTTCATCACTATCTTTTACGTTCCAGGAAGTGGAAATAGTTACTGTTAAGTCTTGGACACTAAAACAAACTCATGTAACGAGTTAGGATTGAAAATTCGGTGTATAAAACTTTTCCTAAGTAAAAGGGTATCCATTGATATATTAAAGAAAACTATGTATGCACTTGTGAAAATATCTATTATGACTTTGTATCTTTTCTTCCATCCATCCATCCATCAATCAGATGCTTACAATTTACCGATTTTGAATTCTTTAGGAAAGTACGTCTTACCTTTCAGGTGCTTACTGTTACACACACATTTTGTTGTCTTTCATTCACATGCTGTTTGTAACAAACTGTAAATAGATCTTAAAAAGCTAAACTTCGTATGCTATGTCATTTCCCCGAAGTTCTGGTGCCCTCAACTTCAGCATTAATTTGTATTGAACTTAAATTCAATGAAACCGTTAAGAAATTTGGAACGTCTGAACTACTTCTGATTTTAGAATGTTAAAAGCTGGAGTGGTATGCGTATTTTTTATGCAACGGGGAAAGGAAAAATGGTTACTTGCCCGTACAAAAAATATATGGAGTAAATAGAAATAGGTAATAGGTAAAGACAGTTATGTGATGTGTGTAATGTATTTCCGTTGTTTATTTTATCTCATTGAATATACAAACGAAATTAAAATGTGCGAATATTCTCCAAAAGTTAAAGAATATTCGAGGAACTGCAGCAAAAGAAATTTTATTATTTTTCGCATTTTTTCAACTACGCTACAGAAAAAATTCGCTGTAGGAGTGTGGAAATAGTTTTTCACGAAGATTTCAAAAGCGAGAGTTATAAAATGTAATTAGTTTCTGAGGTTTAGTATTCTCACTTTGCATTTTTTTTGTATTTTACACATTTAATTCGGCGTTAAAAAAGCATATTCTTTTCTGATTATTTAAAAATACAAGATGTCTTATAGGATTAATACAGTGATGTAGTTATTTGTAAAATTACTGTAGCCGATTGTTGCAGTCTAGAGAGGATGTCTATATGCTACCGGAATATATTATACACATGACGTAGCTGTCGTTGAAGCTCTCATTTTCAGTGTTACACACTTGCGTGGAAGGGTACATACCCATATGTACCCCTACCCCTACACATATCCACACACAGATTCATAACCATACAAATACCGCCGCCCATATCCACCTCCCACACACATCCCCCACACACTCACACCCCACATACCCTTAGCCACACACACTGGAACAATAACGTCGCTTTTTGCAGAATTTTGTTTCTGGTCAAAACCGTTACTTTTGGAGTTGATAATTTTTATCTGATCTATGCTTTATAACTTGTTTGTAGTTTGGTGGTGAAAAGTATGGTGAGGTTCAGATGACAAAAGTTGTTTGCCATGCACTTGAGGGCATCGAATGCTTTGGAAACCGAACATTTCTAAAAGATGGTTACCCTTGCATCAAGTAAGACTAATCTTCTTCTCTATATGTTATCTTTCTTGTAGATGGGGTACTGGGAATTGTTAAATGAATTGTAGAAAAGTGGTATTGTTCAAAAGGAAAAGAAAAAAAGTGAAAACAATCAAATCACAATCAAATGATTTGAAGTCTAAAGGTTTTTTCTCTGTCATTTTTTCACGGCCCCATACAATTTGCAGCATTATGTTTTGTATGGTTCTTAACCATTAAAATAAGATGCTGAAAATTTTGGCGTCCTTCCTATTTCATCTGCTACCAGGTAGTCTCTTACGTTAAACACGAGTTTGCCAAACACTTGCCTTGAATAGGTATCAGGTGATATTAGCTATTGCAATCTCTTTGTTTCACATTTTAGTTAAGCAAATGGCCAAGTTTACTTTCTGTGGGGTAATCTTTGAATGCATTAGTTCTTTGTGAATTTAAAGGATCTTTGCGTCGTTGAGTCTTGTTTTCCATTTTGCTTGAAGATACCTTACACTGTTCAAATTTTTGAAATGACAGTGAACCTTTGATCCAAACAAACATTGCCGCTAGTGAACTCTCAGCTATTAGCAAGGTCTTTAAACGATACGTCGACAACAGTTGCTTTGAATTTCATTAGAGGTGTCTTATCCTTCTTACTGTTTAATTTGACTTCAGCACCTTCCATTTTATTCCTGATTTCCAACTTTCAATGAAAAATCGGATATGTTAATTTAGGGAAAATCTGGAGAGGACCTTGCTGCAACTCATAACTAAAGCCCGGACAATTATGCATTTGCATAAATGCATATTTTTGGGGGGAATATTCTCGTACAAGCTCGGATTTTCATCTTTCTTGTTAGAAGAACGCAAAAGGAGGTTTTTTTTAAATGCATAAAATGCATATATACCCTTTTGGTTATGGGATAGTGCATATTTTGCATAATTTGGCATTTTAGAGCATATTTTTCTAAAACATAGAACGTTTAATGCACATTTTGACAATAAAATCCGAAAACAAAGTGAATAATTCAAATCTCCAGACAAGCGATGCTCATTGATTATGGAACATCTCGCCTGGATACTCGTTACCCTCTGCGATGCATGAGGCTGGTTATATTTAGCTATTCCCTGTGATCTTAGAGAGCTTTTAGTGCATATTTCCAGGTTTTTATCGCTTACTTTTAGGTTTTTTAGATCATTTTTATGTGCATATTTTGGATTTTTAGTGCATGTTTTGGATTTTTTAGTGCATAAATATCCGGGCTTTACTCATAACATTTCCAATATTTTTGATAGGATACATCCCCGGAGGATGTTCCCTGTATGCAATTTGGCCATATATATGTAGTTGACATATGACTTTACTTTATGATATGTACTTTCTGATTTCTTTATGATTTGTACGGTATACTACTCAGGGTATTTTCATAAGATATATGCGAATATGAAGTAGGAGGTAGATAATTGGGAGTTTCAATTACAAAGCCTGCAAGTTTTGACAATGATGGAGATCCAAAGGCCAGAATAATTTGGGCTAATCCCGTAAAATCATTAGAATGTGAAACCACTTTCGTAGGAAACGTGTTTTTGATCAGATTTCAACTTAAAGTTAAGATATATTCTGTTTTAAAAATGCGTGTTGTTATGTAAAAAAACTGTGTATGCATCCAGATTTGAGAAATCCCCATATTTTTTATGAAAGACGTTTTTTTGTTGAGAGCATTAGTTTTTCATTAAACAAAAAGGATCTTGGTCAGAGAAGTGGTGTTTAAGTAATGCATCTTGCTGGCTGTTTGCCTCAAACTTTATTTTGTAAGAGGTAATTACTTTACAAATGTTTGATTTTTCTGTTGTTTACATAGGTACACGGGACATTACTTTGTCACAACACTTCTTTACTCAGTTCTTTTGGGATTTCTTGGAATTGATCGGTTTTGCTTGGGTCACACAGGCACAGCAGTCGGAAAACTATTGACCCTTGGCGGAGTTGGCATATGGTGGTTTGTTGACATTATATTGTTAGTTCTTGGACACCTAAGGCCAGAAGATGGCAGTAACTGGATGCCTTACTACTGATGTATGTCATGTGTAAATTAATTGTGTAATCCGGCGGTTAGATTGTTACATTTAAGAATAAATAACGGTCACAGACTTTTACCGCCTGCAGATAGTGCCAAGAACATTTGCTATTCGAGATGCAACCCCTTTGACCCGCTGAACATTTGTAAATTTGATATGATATATTTTCAAGTACAAAACTAACGCAAAGGTTATTTATTTATATTACTTCTACACCCCCAGAAATTCTTTCGGGAATGTCGTAGCCCAGTAATATTATATATATATTTGAATTGGGTCTGCAGTCGTACTTACCACATTTATAGCTGTTGGCGGCAGCATTCAGTGTTCTTTCTGTTTCGTCACTGAGATGTATGTGTGCACTTGCATCCACCCAAAGTTCTCAGCACCAGTATTTGAATGGTCCATTAATTTTTACCAGCGATGTCGGTGCTGCAACCTGATTGATAGTAAATAAGGTCTTTTAGCGACAGACTAAGTTTTCCCAACGAGACTTAGTCTGTCGGTTAAAGTTTTCTTTATAACGAAAAGGTGGCTGAATGCACGGGTAGTTCCCCCGTTGAATGGTAATAAGTGAGAATTGCTCCTGTAAGCTCCGACTGATGCATTAACAAAGTATTTTGGATGAAATGCTGCTTATGATTTATCATGATATCAACATCTTTGTACGTCAATAAATTTACAGCAAACCATGCTTCAATCACTTATTTTTGAAATGATCATAGCCTAGTCTTGTTGATGGATGGTGTTAATGAACAGAGCGATCTTTTTTGGGGGTCTTATATTTGAATTACCTGGTGACACATTCAGTCCTTCTGAGGCGTTTTCTACATCACCAAGTACTGCTTTTGGTTAACCTTTTCCCTTTTGGTCGGGTTCCCTTCAAAGCAATGGTTCTCTTGTCAGCTGACAACTTTTATTGACTTTAGTGGAGGGCTTTTTCATCTCAGAATCACTTTCATCTTCAAAAACAACTTCTGGCACAATTCTCTGTTGTACTGTTCACCTTCTTGACCCTCTCCCATTAACTTAGGGTCATTTAATTCACCTAGTTATAGGGTGTCACATGGTAAACGAACAGTACAATGTAGTATTCTTTTCCTTACTGAGTCATTCACTGGTGTTACATTGTGAACCAAGCTGTTGTCACCAGTTTGTCGTATAATAGTATGTATTTTTACCTCCCAGTGAGGTCATACCATGCCAGGCCCTTCCCATTTTGACAATTTTTCTCGTTTTCCAACAATAACTTATCGCTTGTTGCAGAAATATATTTTTTGTCTTCTTACAATACTGCTTCTTCTTATGATAAGCTGCTTTTTTCGCATGGTTTACGAGCAATTACGTGTTTTCTACGTTATTTTTTCCCGGTCATTGAAGTATGCTATGTGGCCTTTCGATTTTTTGATCTATGGGTTACAAACAAAACATGTACTAGTAGCACTGGTATTCGTCTGAATTGAAGATAAAATAGCGAGAATCCAGTTGCTTTTCGGGCAGTTAATCTTTCCATTTTTATTGTTTAGACAAGGTATACAGCATTCCAAGTAGAGCTTGGCTGAAACTCTCTGGTTTTGCGTTACCCTGTGCCTGACAGGGAGTGATACGAGGACCTCCCACCTGTAAGAGGCCTTCTTACTGCTTCAAGACTTTATCCTGTAATTCTCCTCCTTGGTGTATGAGATAAGCTAAGCCAAATGGTATGAGTTATTGAATTATTTCACTTCAGCTGTGTTATTGCTTTGGCTATGGTCGGATATGCTTGGGTATACCTTTTAAAGTGGTCCAGCCTGACAAGCAGATATTTATATCCACCCGGACACTTCTCAAGATGTGAAACGTTGATAGGGATGGCGGTGTTGTTATGATTGGTATCAATGATTCACAGTTGGTCAATATTTGCATCTTTTGTTTAACGCATGTCCATTGAATTGTCACAAGTCTTTCAATATCTTCTTTCATGGTGGCCAGAATAATCAGTCAAATGCAGTTCTTCATCTACCAATAATTTCAACCACTTTGTATATATGATTTGACTACTATTGTCACACTGACGTTGTAGTATTCTTTTTTGATGTATGAGTAATTTTCTCCATTCATATAGTAGACGTCTTCTTATATGACTCTGCAACTGTTTGTCTGATGCGATTGGCACAATTTCTTTTTTTCCTCCCGCCTCAAAAAGGGGCTAATATGGGAAACGTCTTGTTGAGCATTTAAGTTTGATCTTCTCTAGACTTCCATTGCCAATTGTGAAAATCTCTTGCTCAAATGTTTGTATCAAACTTAGATCTTTCAAAGTTGTCACTGATCTATTGCTATCGGTAATTTGATGAAAAGGAGCAATTTTGGCATGTGGAACCACTTTGTCCACCACATCTATGCTCCCTCAACTGTGATCCTCAGCCAGAGGTAATCCAATCAGCCCCCATTGCTCTTCCCTGTCCGATAATTTATAGTAAAATTATACTCTGTTAACCCACCAAACCAATAAATTCCAGTAACATTAAATTTTATTCTTGACATTACTTAGGTTATAGGGCAATTGTTGGTGTACACTGTAAATAATGGAGCACAGTACAAATGAGCCCTTAAATTGACGGATGCCTGAACATTATAGGGCAAGGAATTCTAGTTTTCTTGGTTGTATTTGGATGTTTGATTATGATAAACCACAGGTCCAATGTCATTTTGGAAAACGTCAGTGTGCAGAATACAGGGCAAAGCTGGTTCTGGGTAAGTTTGAAATGATGGTTTTGGAAGATGCTATTTGAGATCACAAAATGCGTTTTGCTCCATGTCAGTCCAATTGATGCTGAGATTTGGTTGGAACTGCTTTTTGCCTGTTACATTAGAAGATGGTGCCAGAACATCTTACGTAGGTTGGGCTCATTACAACTTACAGTATAGTTACTTGATACTATGACAACAAATCCAAGATCTTTCTGACATCTATTGTCTTTGGTTTACGATTTAATAGGCCAGTAAGTACTTGTATATGTTTGTTATTTATTCCATCTCCTTTACCGTATACCACTGTGCTAAGAGCGTAACGTATTTTTTAAAGAGCTCAGACTTAATACCTTTTATCTCTTGTTTTCCGATTACCGTAATTCCTCGAATAAGCTCCCGGGCGCTTATTTGAATTTTGAGGCTCTAGAGTCAGCGCTTATTCGAGGAGGGCGCTTATTTAACAAAGTAGGTTTGGAAGCAAGTCAAAAATTCACAATAAAAGAAACGTGTCTTTATAATTGAAATGCTCAATACAACATTCAAATATCTATTTCCAAATATTCATCACCATCATTTTCTTCCTCGACAACCAACATTATTTCTGGATCAGCGTCAGCGATATAATTATCATCAACATTAAAAGGATTTTCTTCCTCCGTATTTATGTATGCAAACTGCTCCTCCAACATTTTACGGCCATTGTGACAAGGCTTCCCCTCCTTGAAACAAGTAATGTCGTCATCTTGGCTTCCATCGGTAACACAAGTCACTGCACAAAAAACAAAGGAACCTCGAATCATTTCCTTGGTCAACATTTCCCAGGATTTTAGAATCCACTGAACCACTTCTTTTCTCGGGGGTGCTTTCAAATTGCCACACTCTGTCTCCTCATTTAATCCTTTGGTAGCGAGCCATTCGTCGTAGAATTAGGTACAATACTGCTTGAAAGGTTTATTCCAACAGACATCCGTGTGCACCCTCCTGACACCAAAATCGCGCCAATATTTTTGAGCTTTAACGATACAGATTCTTCAATGTAAAAGGAGTAGGTATCCCAAGCCAATAAATGTCTTCCGAAGGAGAAAGTTCGAAGAACATTGTTTATCCATTTGCTTGTCAATTCGGTATTCATCCATCAGTTGGATGAAGACGCGACCACACATTTCCCACCAAATTCTTTGTTTAACTTTTCTACATCTTTCTTGGCTCCTTTGAAAACGATAAACGGCTTCATTTTTTCGCCATTCGCTTTGGCTCTTAAATAAACTGAGACACAACTTTTTTCATGCCCCGTTGACTTCAAATAGACATCTTTGGATCCTTTTTGGTCGACTGTGAAAGTTGAAACCATGTCGCACCAAACAGGAGTCCATCGCATAAATGTTATTCATGGCATAATTGTGTTGTAGCCTTAACCTCCGAATTTGTAAAACGTACGCCACAAGCTTGGCTATGACCATGCCTGGGTCTTTTTGACAAACAGATGTTTTTCTTCTTAAGGGCAGCCCATTCCTTATCATGAACTTTTCGCACCATCCTTTGCTTGCAGAAAAATCAAATTCAGATGTATCTCACATCTCTCGAAACAAAAGCATGGCCTTTCTTCTGATAAGAGTTCGAGATTCTCGCAGTCCTTTTTGTCGTCGATCTAAAACCCACTTCCAAGTTTTCTAGTTTTTCGCTCAACGGTTTTCTTCCCCCTCCAGACTTTTTGAGGAATGCTCTGCATGTAGGATCACTTTCAATTTGAATGATGCAGTGTAACTTTTAAGAGTTTCTCCTAAGCACATCGTTAAGATCTTCCTCGCTCGTCATCTTAATTCAATACACACAAGGTTGAGCTTTTGTTTTGCATGTGTTCATTCGAACGTCGTGTTGCAAACCAGTGCAAGCGTTTTTGGTATCAGCCAAAGTTACTGACGTCTACCGCAAGTTTTAACATTGGACCCTAGCCTCTAACTCCCCCGCCCGGCGATTAGATTGTTACGATTAGGAATCAACAAAAGAAAACAAAGATTTTTACAATGTACATATAATACCTAGAACATTTTCAATTCGAGCGTCCAAACGCTTGAACTTACTGAACCTATGTAAATTTGTAGTCATATATTTTGAAGTACTAAACTATCGCAGCGGTGACGTACCCTTTAATATTTATTTGATTTTTTTCTACTTACAAAACTGTCCCGGGCGTGACATAAGCCATACTAGACATTTTAATTACTTCTATACAACCAAACGTCTACTGCATAAATGTTGTCTTGTTACTTGTTAACAGAAGCCGGTTGCTTCTAAGATTTACAGTCACGCTCAAGAAGCATTGTATTTTTCTAATTTACCACAGTAAACAGAAAAGGGCCTGGAGTCGAAATCTCTAGTAGAAGCTTTATAAGAGAGTCATTCAGTTCCATTTGAAAGAATCTTTATTACTGAACGTGAATAACAAAATTTAGGTAAGTCAAATGACTGTTCTTCAATCTCCCTCACCGAGTCGAGCAAAGTCGATACAAATTGTTGTTGGCCATTCAGGTTGTTTTACCCTACATGTTCAGCTTTCTCAGTAATACGGGTGATACATTTTGCTTGAAGTGTATTTTTAAGGAACATTTGCTAGAAGTATATCTTTTTCACCACGGGATTCGCAGTATGTACAACATCTGTTTTAATTCAGAGTAGGTGAAAAAGATATTATTTAGTATTTGCATTCAGTGGTGAAATGTAGATGAATCAGTTCAAAATATGGGTGTTTTCATTTTTATTATTAACATACACTGCAGGCAATGCTCTCTTTTTTTTTCATCCCTTTTGTGAACTGATTTTGAAATTTATAGTTGTTAGTAAAAGAAAATACGAATACTTGACATATCAGTATTAGATCTTGTAATATCGAAAAGAGTATTGCTTGGGGAATTGGTACTGTTAAAGAATATATGTAAAAATCCTTTGTATCGATGAAACCAGGTGTTTTTTTTACAATTTAACATGCAATTTCATTACTCTTTGTACACCTTTTAATAATTTGAATACTAGCTTGTTAGTGCGCCATTTTGAATATTATAACCGAGAGCGAACTACAAAAAATGGCTATTTTTCCCCCTGTAAAACGTAATATGTACTAAGCTCCAGTATTGTGTCATTTGCTAGTTATCAGTAGATGGCAAACTCCAAAGAATGTTGTAAAGTACAAGTTAAGCCAAGTGTTTTAATAATCCATTTGATTTGAAAGAAATTTGTTGTTTATATTTTCAATTACGTTTCATGGAGTTAAATCAGCCTCGGTAGGCCCTGTCTTCTTTAAAGAAAAAGTGATGTCACAGGACCAATGATCAGGTATTGACTTTCTAATGGTTCATAAATTTGAAAGTATTAAATCTGACTTTGCACAAAAATATTTTGGAGTCAATAGAACACTATTGTGGGGGTAAAATGATATTTTAAAGTGCTCGATTGAGAATTCTATTTCGTCATTTTTTAATGTTTGCCACAATTGTAACCATGTATCAATGTGCAAACTAGAATAATGAATCAATTTTCACTCAGCGTGGTTATAAAGCTGTCAAATGCCGAGCCAGGAAACCAAAAATTATTTATTACTTCATGGTCTGTTCGAACATTTAATAGGGTATGAGGGATATTCAGTGTATTGTATGAATATTCGTACGCCTTTTGTGTTTGTACATAAATACATAGCATTGTGAATGCATTAGTCTTTAAAGTGTTGTAAACTTAAATAATATTTAGTGCCTCAAAAATTGAAGTTCGTCATAATCGCTCACCTCCCGCAGCTAAACTATTTACTCATTGTATTTCCTATACATTTTGGTGAGGCCTGGAAAGATGGAAAAGTTGTGATTTGAATCGCTACTCATTGCCATAATGGGTTCATTTGACTTGTAGTTTTCAATTAAAGTTGCTGTATTGCCTGCATTTGTAAGGGCGTTGTATTTTGCACAAGCCTTCGCAATTTTTTTTCCATTAGGATTATTTCAGATACATTTGGTTTGTTGGTGTTTATGCATATTCTTACACCTGCAGCGCTTTTTCATTAGATTTGTATGCCCGTGTATATTCCATGTATCCATTTTTCATCCAAAGAGACCTGAGTGTACACTTAATTGGAGGTAGAACCCAGGCTGCCAGAGTCGGTTGACAGCAACTGCAAAGTAAAATTCAACTAGAGCTCCTGACTTACATTTCATTTAACCAACGACGACCCACACCTGTAAAATTAATAACACTAATCTTTCTATCAGACCTTGATGTGAGTCGTTATATTTAGAAATCACTTGAAGTATGCTCCCAGTCGTGACTTGTGAACTGTCATTGAACGCTAACTGCCATCGTGTTCCAACCTTTGACTGTAGTACAAATGCGATGATCCGTGTGGAATGTTGTTATATCAACAAGATAAACACGCAAATCATATTATGACGCAATGTTGTAATTTGAATTGTAATCGATAATGATTAAAGATCAGGACAATTTCAATAAGGTATTTGGAATTTCGTATGTAATTACTGTTTTTAGCGTAAAATTATTTTGTATACAAGGACTGATTTTTGGAGCATTGGACAGTTGGAGGATGAAGAAGAGAGCATAAAGATAACAATGCGACGAACAAAGACCTCATATTAAGTCGAGAGAAGTGCTGGACCAGCGTTACTTTTGACACCTTTCATTTGGGAAGCCTACTTTTTTCTCCCCAAACATTTTAAGCTATTTAATTATTGGAAAATTGCATTGCTTTTGTTTGCTTCTGTTCCACGGAACAACTAGCCACGTTTCCTACCAAGTGTACTGATGACTTCATTCATGTTGGCGCCATGCAATTTTTATCTCACTTTTTCGCTCAAACCCGAAAATTGGAAGGCAAACTGCAAGGCAAATTCAACTTAACATCATTTTTGATTTTTTGTTTTTCAAATTACAACTTACAACAGGCTTATCAGAAACCTATACAAGTGTGTAATTGATATCATAAATGGGGCTATGTTTTCCGGGGCCTAATTAGAATGACTCCGTTTATTTGAAGGTGGCTTTCACCCTTCTATTAAATTTTATCGGACGATTTCTTGTCACTCATTACTCTTTCTATCTCCTAAGATTATATTCCTCATGTGCTCTTTTACCATTCTGCTTTTTGCTTTCTTACCTTGGAAGATTTTCCAGAAATCCAAATAACATTTTTGAGGATGTCGTGCCACCAAGTCTAGAAATAGACAATAAACAACCTTTTTGCGTTGCAAAATCTGTAGGAAATTGATGAACATAGGCCCGGGAAGTACAAAGTAAGTCAAAATGGATGCAGAGTAAAAATCAGGCATTCGTTTGTAATGCGTTTTGCTTTTCACGATTTAAAAGTCTGTTGAAACTGACATTAGACTGAATGAATTTTGTCATTTGCTATGCAGTAAATTCACAAGAAGGGTTTAAATAGCTACCCTTCATTAACTGGGGCTGAAAAATAGACTTGGCACAAGCAAATTTGAATTTTCCTCCAATATGTGGAAGGCCATTGTTTAAGATGCTGAGCATTGTCATAAATAATTATTTAGGGACTGACATTTTATATTCACTCGGCATCGAGATTAAAGCAGAACATGATTTAATTAGTTTTACCCTGCAGACTGCACAGACGTGTTAAAGTGGAACACAGAATTCATTCATTTGGATGGGCACACGTTTTTAAGGCTTGAAATGTGCTTAAAGGCCACTCTACGTTACCATCCCCTCCTTTAAGTAGTTTAGTCCAGGTCGACTGATATTTATGGCTGCAAGAGCCAATGGGACTCTGGTGGCTTGAAGTAACTCTACATTCAAACAAAACATGCCTAACCGCATGTTGCAAAGGTTGGTATGGGCAAAGATTAGGCATAACCCTGTGTTGAGTTAAGGGCCAACACCCCATGACGTAAAGCTAGTATGTTGCAAAAGTCAAAGCTACTCAAGTCAAACAATCTCAGGATGCTATAGCCGTGGCGGAGGTCGGAGAAAGAAATGTTGGGAAGATGACGATGCTGAAGCAAGCCAACAAGCAGCCCAACGCCCGAATGAAACTGTGGTAACCAAAACATGTTGAACTGGAAACGTGAAATGTTAAAATTATGTTTACTAGAAGGATGATTGGACAACTGCAATGTAGATGGAAGGCTTCAAGTTAGAGGTATTAGGTATAATAAGAGATAATAAAGAATGGGAAAGATGCTCCTGAAAAAGACTGAAAACTCAATCGACCACAGTTTGCCGCCATACTGTTTATGATTAGAAATGCTGAACATGAGGGTACGGGGAGCGCAAACGTAGGATTGAAATTGAAGAAAGTCACGCTAAGAATGAAACCATTGAAGAGATTTGATTTTTGTAATCTGCTAGGCTACCAAGATTAGGATGTGAAAGAGAAAATCAATTGAGGTGTTGGGTGACAGACGAAACTGAATTGTGTGGTGCAGTGAAAAGAGTTGATATAGATACATGAAAAGTCGGAGTCAGAAAGTGAATCTGTTGCTAGACTTGCTAACGCTTCTTAAGAGAAAAGAGCAAGAAAAGATCAAAATATGGGATACGAGGCTGGAAGGAATAAACGATTTAAAAAAGGAAATACAGAATGAAAGATAATTGAAAAGAACGGGCAGAACAAAAAAAGGAGACTAAAGAGCAAACAAGGACAGGGCAATGTGAAGTCAAAAGTGGGCACGCAAAAAGCTGATTAAAATTACTTGGATGATAACAGGTAAGAACAAAAGGGAAAAAACGATGCAAGAATGGTGCGATGAGATAAAAAAGAGAGTGGTGTGGTTGTCAAAGTACTTTAAAGGAGTGCTGGACAAAGATGATTTGACAGAGTCCACCAAGGACACGTAGGAAGATATACCAGGACTTAGTGAAATTAGCTGACCTGGCGTTCTGAAAGTTACACTAACGTTACAGAGGACGAAGAATGATAAAGTACCTGGAGTTAATTTCCTTATCACAATTGCTCAAAGCACACCAAGCTATGGAAGCCGTGGCAAAAAAGAGAAAGAGGGGACCAGTTGTCAAAATTTTGAAGGAAAGTGATCAGAAAATTATAATCATTGGATAGAAGTAACTTTATTGCCTGTAATAAGCTGGTTTTTCTTACTCAGAGTGAAAAATAGGATAAAGAGACGTAACAATAAAGTATTTGGGGAAGAGGGAAAGAATCACAAGAAAAGGGATGTTCACAATCAGACAAGCTCAAAAGGGTTGCTTCCAGCTATCTGGTGGACATTTTAGAGGCCTGCTGATTCAGTGCACAGAGAAAGCTTGCAGAAGATAATAGGACATACCGTTACTTGGAAGCTAAGGAACTTGGTCAGACAGTTGTATGCGGGATTTCAGTATTCAATGACTAAAAATGGAGAGACATTGAGATGATTTCATAACTAGAGTAGTGTTAAACGAAGTTTGTTATGTCAGGATCCCTGCTCATGCTGGTGACTAGTTTTATGATAAGAATAGTTGTAAAAAAGCGAAGAATAGGGGTAAGACAAAAGATCACAACAATATTGGAGGCCTTTAGCTATTCTGACGACGTAGCACACATTTAATCCAAATTTGACCATATTCAAGAAAAAACTACAAAGTTAAAGGTGAAAACAAAAAGAACAAGGCTAAGATTAAACAGATGGGAGTGTACCCCATGATTTTCTAAATCGAATGGACAGATCTTAATTACAGTTCGCTGAATTGGGTATATCGAGAGGGGTTTCAGAATCTAGAAAACTACTGTGAGATGTTTTCTTGGCGATTTGTGTTGGAACCGGGTATGCCTGTTATCAGTCTCCTGTCTCCGGCGCTGACCCATGCTCTATACACTGCGGCGGATGCCTAATTCAGCGAAAAGAGAAAACATGTAGCGTGAGCTGTGGGATGCCCTGGATGACAAGGGACGAATCTGACAGTCGAAAGGAATCGAACTCACAGAAACCATAGCGTCTGGTAGCAGTGAGACATGACCCACATGGAGAGCGCTGAAACGCCTACGAGTGGAACATGGCAGGTGCATGGCAACTAGAAAGTCTTGGGGTATCACGATCTCAGACCTGCAACGCCTATTTAGCTGCCCAACCGCTCCAAACTGCCAATCAGAGGACCTCTACGAGCCACCACCAGCTGCTATGTGCGCCGCCAAACATTGGTCAAACCAACTGTGATTGTCAAGGACACGACAAGAATAATAATTACATTTCAACATCTGACAAAAAACCACTTAATATGGCAACATCAAACTAAAATAATGTAAACAAATGACGTTTGACGAAACGAAGGTTTGCTAAACTATGCAAGTAAAAGCTATGCGAATATATATACCAGTATCGAAGTAATTATTAGCTATCGGCAGAGCTCAATACTTACCTTACTTACCAGATCGGGTGGGTAGCCCGGGACGTTAACACTCGCTTACTCCAACCATCTCTATCCGCCATTGCAGTTGGTAGATCTTCAGCTTGTAGTCCCACATCATCAGAAATCTGGTCAAGATAGGTGATACGGGGTCGACCAATAGAGTTAAAGCCATGACTTGGACTCCATAGAATCAACTTGCTAGCAAGCTCAGAAGAATCCCGAAAACAGTGTCCAGCAAAACGAACCCTCCTTTCTCTGACAAGGGATGATACTGCAGGGATATTTCCGTATAACTCCCTTTTAGTAGGATGTTGTTCCCACGACTTATTGAGGGCATCCCTTAGCATACGGGTATAAGTTCTATCAAGTACCTTTTCGAGGCTTTTGGTCAGGGTCCAGGTAGCTGAGCCATATAAAAGTAGTGACTCCACGACTGCTCTGAAGGTGTGGTGATGATAACTCCCATCCACAGGTTGTGGATAGTGGAACGGCCTTCAGATATGAAGGTTAGCTGCGAATATGGAAATAAGCAGTCCCGGACAAAATCCCAGGTTGCCCTTCAGCAAGGTATAGTATCTGGAAGCTGGCCTGTCCGGGTTAACGGGGAAGATTTCGGCTGCAGGATATCGGATATGCAACTGGCAATCGTTTACAAACCAATGTTTTGACAGCTGCAGTGCGTCAAGCAGAAGAACGAATTATCGTCAATACTTGAGGCAAAAGGAGTTTTTATGGAAGTTACTGCGGGCGCAGATGTAGTGGCGGAATGCACATCTGCTTAATCCCAGCTATCGAAAGGACTATGAACACCCAAACACTCAGACGATCAAACCACATCGATAGTCGTGCGGGTAAACAAGGAGCGCATGCCGCGTACGAAAAGTATGCTACTGACAAAATCAATTCAACTCGACCCAAACAGAACCCCCTCAAACCAAAAAAATCAACATTTATCGATACATTCAACGTGAGAACTTCAGACAGTGAAAAACAAATTTCCGAACTCGTAGCCTCTGCCAAAGAACCCTCAATCGATGTAATAAGTATACAGGAACACAGATTCTATCATGACGATATTGATATCAAGTATCACAAACTCCCCGAGAAATGGACACTTGTAACAACTTTAGCATGGACGAACACAATTAAGACTACCATTGGCGGTGTTGAAATCCTCCTAAACCCACGTGCTTGCTTATCACTTACTGGTGTTGAAAGAATGTTTGCTCGTATCATTATTGCAAGCTTCAATGGAAATCTGGCTACAACTGTCATCCCCTGTTATAGCCCCACAAACATTGCTGATGAAGGTGATGTTGTTACATTCTATGATCAGTTATCATCTCTCGTACACTCTATTCCAAATACATGCAAATGGGACAAAATCGCAAATCGATTTTGTGCCCCCAAACAAAAAATGGATTAATACTGCGCAGAACTGTGAGGCTCATAATAACTTTAAAGGAGTTTCGTCAGACCACCGTATAGTCTCAGGAACCTTTCAGCTAAGCCTTAGAGCTACGAATAAGATGTCCCAAGCAACCCCTCCCTACGATTGGAAACAATTGAAAAATGATTCACGCCTGAAAGACAAATTTTGTTTGGCACTGAGCAACCGATATGAAGCTCTACTCAACGAAAATGAATTGCCAAATACCAACGAGAAATATTCCACTTTCGTTACAGCTCATAATGAAACAGTCCATGAAAACATACCCATGAAGCCTAAATTCAAGAGTCCTGTGCCATGGGAAAATGACGGGAAAATTTCCCAGAAAAGAATAAATCTCAAAGAGATTGCGAAAATGAAAAAAAATTCCGATCTGGAGGAAATTATCGAAATTTAAGGAGGCCAAAGAAAAACTCGACGATGCCTATAAAGAAGAACAAATAAGCTCTCTACAAAAACAAATTAAAGAGATTCAGTCTGTAGCTGATAACCAACAGTCTTCTATTGCTTGGAAAATAGTCAACGACGTGAGTGGCAGGAAAAAAATCATCGCACGCTAGAATTAAAGCATCCACCCGGGAAGAGAGAGTAGATATATGGAAACAACATTTCGAAAGTCTATTGGGTAACGCATCTTCAATTAATACAGAACCCACTCGGACGATTATAAATAACGAACTTCCAATCAAAACAGGGGCTTTCACCATGGAAGAACTTGAGGCTGTGTTAATGAAGACGAAAAACAACAAAGCTGATGGTCCAGACGGTATACCTCCAGAAGTTTGGAAAACAGGCCGATTCAATGATATTCTCCTATCGTTCTACAATGACGTTTATGCATTAAACCCAATATCAAACTGGAGAAAAGGATGCATATTACCTTTTCCCCCAAAAGGTGACTTGACAGTTCCGTCAAACTACCGTGGAAGAACCCTTACTTGTATAGCAGGAAAAATTTACAATACGTTGCTATGAAACAGAATTCAACCTGAACAAGAAAAAATCCTTAAAATAAATCAAAATAAAGTTTCAGGCCAGAACGTTCCACACAAGGGCAAATCATCACTGTTAGGCGACTATTTAAAGGCATACAGGCTAGAAATCTAAAATCATGCATGGTTTTTGTAGATTTCTCTAAGGCCTTTGATTTAGTTCATAGGGGTAAACTTTCAGAAATTCTTCATGCCTATGGAATCCCAAGAGAAACCATTGACACAATCATGATGTTGTATGCCAACACAGAATCTATGGTGCGATCTCCTGACGGTGATACTGAATTCTTCGAAATAACGGCAGGTGTACTGCAAGGTGATACACTCGCCCCTTTGCTCTTTATCTTGGCACTTGATAAGGTTTTAAGAATATCCATTGACCTAAACAAAGAATTAGGCTTCACATTGAAAGAAGCAAGAGGAAGAAGATATCCTGCTGAGTTAATAACCGACGCTGATTATGCAGACGATCTGGCTCTATTTGCCGATAACACTGTGGATGCGGAGAAACTTTTGCACCACCTTCAACAAGCTGCTTCGAACATTGGACTGTTTGTGAACTCTAAAAAGACTGAAGCCATGAAAATGAACGATGCTAATGATGATATTAGATCGCTTGAAGATAAACTTATCAGGACAGTGGATAGCTTTACCTACTTGGGCAGCGAAGTTTCATCATCTGAGAGAGATCTAAACCTAAGGATAGCTAAAGCTTGGAGTGCCCTAAAAAAGCTGCAAACAATATGGAAATCATCTCTCTATGACAACCTGAAGAGGCGTTTCTTCGGAGCAGTGCTTAATAATATAAGAATATTAGAGCTATCATATAGTGGACGACAAAAAAAATCAACAAAACGTAGTTTAAAACTGTCAGTTTCATGTTTTCACAATCGTCAGCTAAACATGTCGTCCACTATATATAAATTTATACATAAAAACCAGTATAGCTGATGAGTATAAGACACGAAAATTTAAGTTCTATACACAGGTTTTGAGTTTTTTCTTTTCTCTTTTACCTTATTTATATTTATATATATATATATTTGTATATATATTTATATTTACTTTATTTACTGTTCAGAACTAGGTGTGAACCGAACCAAATTATTGTGACACATTTACTGCATGGTCTTTCAGCGCTCCCAGTTTGCTGATTTAAATTATAGACTAAATATACCATCTTTAATCCTCTTACGCCAGTCTTGCCAGGTACCTGTTGTTGGAAACCCTACCCATGTCTACGCAATAATCTTGAACCTCAGCAAAGCAACTTCTACGTTTCTGAGATTGATATATTGTGGAATGTTGTTTTCAGAGCTGCTAGGTGGGTATCCAGTGTATTTTTGGAACTGCCTGCAACATTTCTATATCCCAATCGAGTTTTTCCTCAAGTGTTTTTTAATGGTAAGAACCATACAAGGCTTAATGCTACTAAGTGTATAGAACTGTGAGACCGTAGACTTAAAACATTCACATCATATTATGTAGGTAAGTATCCAGATCACAAAGAGAGGACAAAAGAAACTTGCAGTCCGTGGAGAAAACATGCAATTCTAGAAAGATTTGTTGCTGTAAGCTGACAACTTTATCGGTATCAAATGTCCGACGTTTTCATGAAGCTCTCCGAAAATAGTACGATCCAGTTTTCGTGGTAAAAAGGAACGATTATTGATTCCGTTTCCTTTTGAAGCACTCTATCGCTGCCCATATTGAGTTTGTTCCATTAATGCAGTACTTGCTTTATTGAAGTGGACTCCTCAGATATTTTAAAGATTCTCTTACTGTCGATATGACAGAGTGGCGGATTCTAGTAACTGCACAGTCACTTTCTTGAGCTTGTCTTTACTCACCTAAGTGGGATGGTTTTTTTCCCCTAACGTCATTTTTTTCAGTAACTGGGACTCAAACGGTGCCCTTCACAGGGGCTTGTACCTGGCAGGTGAGAAATTTCTTGGCCGAATGCCCTTTCTGATGGGCATTCGGCCCATCAGGAACAAAAAGAAAAAGCCAACCAATGGCTTTTTCTTTTTGTGTACGGTTCCAGACTCTTTTCGCCGGCTCAGGGAATCGAACCCGGTATTTCTTGGTTATGGTGAAGCTGCACTAACCATTAAGCCACTGCTTCTCTTTAACTCATCTAGTGCAATGTTACTTATTTGATAGTTTACTTCTGCATCAAATAATAAGCCCTTCACATCAGCTAATAATGAGCCACACAACAAAACAATTTTGCTTCGTGAAAGTAAACATATTGAAGCTTGCATACTTTCTGGTTAAAATAGTTCAGTACAGGTGCTATGTAACTTTCGATATAAAACAAAGCGCGAGACAATGAATGTGTATCAGTATTTACAGGACTAGAGCGATATTAGACATAAAAGAAAACAGTTACGAGATCCTGTATATAAGTACACAAGCTTTGATGGACAAACCTTATTTGCAAGAAGCAACATATTCTATTTAAGAATGAGCACCTATGGTAATCTTGTTGCATTCAATTTTGTAGTCGGAAGAATATAAGTTATAGAATTATGTATATATAATGAACCATAATGCATAGTACAATAGTTTGAATAAAATTTCCACAAATCGAAAATTTTGAAGCAGAAGCTCTGCGTTTTTCTAGGTGCAATTTAGACTTCTTTTCTGCATTTGTAAGTGCACGTGGACAATATGCCATTACTTTTATCTTACCTTGTTGCTTTTGGTGGTAATGCTGCATTTTTTTATGCTTCAAAGGCATCTGTGTGTAATATGAAAGGGCTGTTGAAACCTACAAAGGCGACTTATAGAAGAAGTCACCAAATACTGAAACAGTCTCTAAGACATATTGACAAATTTTTTCTCACGGATGCTGTTTAGTGACAAAACATCATTCCTTTCAATTTTACTTAATTTTTTTCCAGAACTTATTTCTCTTTGCGTTTTTTACTTAAAGATGGTCATTCATTTTTGGCTATTGTTTCAAAAGTTCTTTATTGTATCGGCAGTAATAACCTGAAAGTACCAAAAGTCGACGTAACCCCCCCCCCATTGTTTGTGGTTTCTGAAATTACAAAAGTAAATTGCTCAAAGATATAATAAATCTAATCTTCAACCTTCTGCAGATACTAATTTACTTATACCTTTAAGTTAATCCTGAAAAAATCACATTTTCCTGGCCTTAGCTTAGCCCAATTGGAATATAAAAGTTGAAGAACAACTATTATGTTTTTTTTGTGGTCTTCAAATTTCCTCCTAAACACATCTATATCATCTAGATAAGGGATACATATCTCATCACGTAGTCCATAAAGATAACCTCAGATGAATCTCTGGAATTTTTTCAAGGTCATTGTAGAGTCCAAAAAGTATTCTTGTTTGTATAAGCCTCATAGTGTGGCGAAATTTGTGAGGGGCCTCCTATTTTCGTCTATTTACCCTTGATGTAAAACTATACCTTGGTCAACAACAACTAACTATAACACGTAAAATGTCAAGTTTCTCTTGAACTGAAGAAATAGGCTTCTTGACAGAAATTGTTTTACTGTTTTAAGGTTCAGTAATTGATGTATAAATAGAGCTTTGGTCTTTCTTTAGAACACCTATAATTGAGAAGGTGTATGGCGATAGTGGTTTTTTAATATTTTGCTTGTTCATTACTTTTAATCTACATAACCCTTGACTTTCTTATTGAGAAAAGTGGAGACTGACATACAATTTGAAAATTTTCATTTTCAAATTGGATATCATTGTTATGTCTTCATCATTTTTAGCAAAAACATCCTGTTAAATAATGGCAACTTTAACAGCGGCTTGTCTCTGTTTCACACTATGTCCTTCGAAAGTGGCATGCTTTTTGTGTTTTGGCACTGCTTTACAAGACTTACTTTCTCTTTAACATGGTTGCCATCGTTCTCAGGTAGTTGATTCCGGAATTTTGTAAGGATGCTGCTTTTTTGCATTATTTAGTGTAATGAACTAAACTAAATGAAACTTAACTAAATGAAACCGTCCTAAAATTGTTGTCCCTGACAATTTTTTATTCCTCGCGGTTGAGTTTAGCACTTTTATTTATATTTCGCTGGACTTTCTTGGTCATTAATTTTGTGCTGTCTTTTCTTCTGACCCTAAATAGGCTTTAAATAGCCAATATAGGAGGCAGGAGAGTCCTTACAATACAGTTTGTAACGATATTGTCCTTCTCTTTGAATTGGACTTAATTCGCTTGTTCCGACGAAATCTTCGTTAAGATAGACTTTGCAGAAAAGGCACACTGCCTATTGTGTTGTCCTAGAGTTCTTCTTTGGTGCTCACTGGTGTTCAAAACATATGATAGACATATTCCTTTCATATGTTCCCCTTTTTCTTTATGATTTGATCCAGTTGTCACTTTTTGGATATTCTAAGCTGTTCAACATGGTAACATTAAAATTTATCAAATAGTCGAATGCTGCTGGACACACAATCAAACCTTTAATTTGAAAATGAAAAAATTACAGACGAGGAAACCAATTTAACAACAAGAAAAATTAAAGTAGCACTCCATTTGCTACAACACAGCAATCACGTCAACAGTAAATCTTACACTGTTTCAAGAATAAGGCTTCCAGCACTAGATCACGAAACTCAACGAAAATAAGACAGATATGGCGCCACTTCTGAAACAACTTGACCCCGGTCACCACGTAGGTCGGTACTGTGAAAATATAAACTTTTGTACAAAGTCAGGCTTGACCACTTCTTGCAGTAGCCTGACAATTAAAAAAATAACTCTCAAGGTGTAGCTTAGATAAAGTTTGTGATTTACCACATGATAAAGCCCTTATGTCAGATTGGTCTTTCTTTTTAGACTTTGCACCTCACTTTTTTGATCATCTTTAAGTATATTTGATGCATCCAGTCTTTATTGTATGGCACCTTTTGTTTAAATGACTTTGAACTTAGTCCTTAGGAATAGGGATTTTGTTTATATTGTTGAGTAACATTGTATCCTATCAAGGGTAATTCAAGGTTTTGTTGCGTATCTAAATATGGCACAGTAATTCCAATGTACGATATCCTTAAATTAATGTTTGCTGCGATAACAAAATACTTCGTCAATTAAAACAGAAAGGTCGTGAACCTTTTCTTTTAGAGAAATCTCCTTCAGAGTGGCTTCTGGTTGAATTGAAACCTGTGCTTCTGTGTGCCACAAATACTTTACATTTCGGTCATTTTGTAAGCATGAAAACATACATTTCCATCCAAATAACTAGATCAGTTTAGCTTGCTGCCTTTGGCTCAGATAAACCGTATGCTGACCATTTTCTTCAGAAGAACGACTCCCTTTTTATAAGTCATAAATTACATCACAAAGAGCAGAGTGATATGCCTAATGCAACTTCTGACAGTCTTCTACAGCAATTAGGAACTTGACATTTCTTACATTTTAATGATATCTCCTCTATTTTGCCACAATCTCTACATTGTTGGGACGTCGATTCTTTTTCACGGGCTACTTGTTGGTTCTGAGGAGTAGCCGAAGTGCGGTTTGAATATATTTTCCTACAATAACCTTTAATGTGGCCACATCCTCTACAGTAAAAGCAATGCAAACATTTCCTTGTTGATCCATTTCCTCTGCAACGAAAGCATTTCATATTACATGAAGATAGCTGCCTGATTTGATGGTTAATATAGATATTTTCCTGACCCCGGACCTGCGGTTAGAAAATACTAAATAATCTGATGTTTTAATTTCGAAAACTGGAATTCGATTCCTTTGATTGCAGGAGCAGTAGAAAACTGATACACAAACAGACAATAACAGGTATTCTGACAGGGAGTTATAAAAGTAAATACAACCTACTCCTTACATGATGTCTATGAAATTTCTTGAAGTGGCCTGGCTGTAGTTCCAAAAATAATTTACCAATAAACAAGTTAATGAAAGTAAAACAAAAAAAAGGATAAAATCCTGCAACTCTAGCATTTCACATATCACCAATTTTCTTGCTACTCATACGCATCTCGACTAAAAACATTAAATACAAGAAAATTACCCAAAATATTCCGACACGAAGTAACAATAACACAATTAGGCTACCTAAATTATTATTATTATTATTATTATTATTATTATTGTTAATAATAAAAATAATATTTATACAGAATAAAACATTTCAATACTACTTGCATTGCTATTAATATGTGTCCTGCACAGAATTGAAGCAGCAAAAAATCCTCCAACTACCAAGAAAAGATTTTTTAACGTCTTTTCAGGAAACGTCTAGTAGGATAAGACACCAAAACAACAATAATCAGCAAAGAGCTAAATTTGAAAACTTTGCACAAAATTTTGCTTGTTTAGCACAGATATCTGGACAAAAGTCGACATCAAACTCCACAACTATTTTGAAATCTACCAAAGCTACAAATAATGTACTTTATTCAGGTGCTGCAAAAGAATAAAGGTTAATTATTTGAACAAAAATCCTGTATATCGTAGTTTTCCAAAATTAAAAAATAATTATGTCTACATTTTTGTACATGCTTCATATACAATGTATCCTGATGAAAAATACCATGAACATATAAAGGATTATTATGACGTCAGAAGTAAAACTGGGAAAGGCTATTACTTAAATGGACTCTTTTTATTGAAAACATCAATTTGTTTTTGTTGTTTTTCCTTCACTTTCCAGCTTCAATGCATTATTTTTCACATACATTAGAATAATTTAATCACAAAAGGGAAAAGACTCATTGTACAACAAGGGTTACATCTACATGCAAGGAATGAAATCGAAATCGACGGTGCCGTGACAATACCTTAACAAAGGTTGCAAAGGATAAGCATCAACCGAGCTTGATTATCATGAAGAGCAAGGAGCAAAAGAAAACAAAGAGCATGACCACTTTCCAGATCTCGTCAAACTCCATAGGCGAGAGGGAGTGGAAACAATATTACAAGAAGCGACAGTAAGCAGGACACCTCCCACGGATCGTTATCGGAGGAGTCGCTGGATTAGATGCAGAAGCGCTAGCTGCATTATTACCCTTGGAGTCTCTGAGATCGACGGTCAGAAGAAAACGGGTCGATTGGGGCATGCTAACTGAACCAAAAAGCGGGAGACCCAGCACCAAGTATCAGTAAGAAGTACTGGGACTTCTTACTAATATGTGATTTCTTTGGTGCTCTTGCCATTTGTTTTTACTCATCTCCTCAGGTTCCTTCCTCATTAAGTGAGATTTCTTCATCACCTTCCCCGGTGATGCTCAATGTCATCATCTTGGTCTTGGTAACATTTATTTTAAGCCTGCAGGTTCTTGGCTCATCATTGACTTAGTCAAGACTCCACTGGAGAACTTCAACAGATGGTTTGATAACATTAATGTTGACTGCGTATCTCAAGTTGGTGACGTGCCATCCTTGGATTGATATTCCTTCAGATGCCTCTTCAAAAGGTTGCATCACACGCTCGAGATGTATAATGAAGGGAAGTGTAGAGATAGGGTCACCTTTCTCCTCCTCCTGTTGGAACCAATTTCTCGATGTCCCAGGGCATTGAACAGCTGCTTTTGCGCTTTGGTACACGCTTTTCAGCACACCGACCACCTTCAAAGCGACTCCATAAAACTTCAGAACATTCCAGAACACTTCATGACAAAGGCTGTAAAAGGTTTTTTTAAAGTCAATAAAGAAGTGCCATTTTGTTTTGCTCTGCTTTCTTTTTTGTGCTTCAGTGACCGGGCTTAGTGGTAGTAATTGTTGAACAGTACTTATATCACGTCGGAACCCTGCTTGTATCTCTGAGAGTAAAGGCTCTAATTGGTGACTCGCCCTTTCAAGCACTATGAAGAGAAAGATCTTGCACATGTGGCTGGGGAGCGACAGTGCGTGATATTTGCTGCACAAGGTCAAGTTTCACTTCTTGGGCAAAGTGATGATAATTGCTTTTGTCCAATCTTCTGGGATGATCTCTTCTGTCCAGGCCTTGTTGCACACTGCCATTATGTATGGTAATACCTCCTCTTCACCTGCTTGGAGTACTTTGGTGCAGATACCGTCTTGTCCAGAGCTTTTGTTGTGCTTAAGGTTTCTAAGAGCTACTTTTACTTCGCTAGACAGGATCCTTTGCTCTTCTTTAGTGGACATAAGAGCCACACGATCAAGAGCTTGGCTAACCAAGGCAGACTCGCTTGGGTTTGAAAAGCTCGCTGTAGTTCTCTGTCTATCTTTGTGAAATATTGTCAGCCAGTTAGAGTAGTTCACCACTGCTCTATCTGATAGAACGCTTCCTGGGATTCTACCTTCGATTAACATCCTTTACTAGGTTGTAGAGCTTTCTGAACTTTCTTTCTTGTAAACTCCTCTGAATTTATTGACACTTCCTGTCTAGCCAGGTCTTCTTGTCATCACGTCAAGCTTTGCGAACCTGGCTACACATTTTCTTTTAGTGCTGCAACTCTTCACGTGACTGCATTGCATCTTGATTTGCCATGCTCTTCTTGTCTGTGAGCATAAGCATTTCTTGGGTGATCTAGGGCTTATTTAGCTTGCGAATCAATGGCAGAGCCTGATACAATGCATTGCTGTTCAACGTTGGCTTCATGGCTTGGCTCTCGGGAGTTGTTTAGTTCCCTTTGAAGGGCATCTTTGAATTTTTAATTGTTGTTGTTTGTGTCTTGTAGCGCATCAATGTCAACTCTCTTCCTTCTTTCTTTATGATGATTGTGCTTAAGTCGTAGTTGGAACTTGCACATCACCAAGCTGTGGTCTGAGCCAATTTCTAGACCTTGGTAAGTTCTGTAGTTTCTGACTAAGCTAAGCCAGCGCCCGTCTGACAGTATCAAGTCGACCATGTTCCTGTATAGTCCCCGGGGAGAGAGCCAGGTCATCTTTCCTGAGTCTTTCAGCTGGAACCATGTGTTTGTAATTAACAGTTGATGCTTAGCTGCCAATTCCAGAAGCCAGAAGTTGGACGCCAGGTGTTGAGATACATTGACTTTATCCCTGTAAGAATTTCCTGTGTTTGTAATTAACAGCTGATGCTTAGCTGCCAATTCCAGAAGCCTTTCACCTCTTTCGTCCCGCTCACCATAAGCATATCTTCCCATGACACTGATAATTCCTTCATCGCCGCTTCCAACCTTTGCGTTCCAGTCTCCCATAATGATCCTTCCATGTTCCCCATGGATTTCCTTTAGCACGGTTTCAAGAGTGTTGTAGAAAGCTTCAACATTTTCCTCCGAGCTATCTGCGGTTGGAGCATGAAAATTCTAGTATGCTAAGTCCAAGGTCATGAAAAAATGTCGAAATATTATCAAGCAAAACCAAAAATCAAATTAAGTCAGAGGTTTCAAAAACAATAACCAAGTCAAAAAAGGAGAAAAAAGCGATCCTTGAGAAAAAGACAATTTGTTACTTTTCAAAGCAGATCTTTTTCTGATTGAAAATCTGGTTATCGATTTTGGGTACAATCCAAACTGGAAAACAATATACAAATATGTGGTGATAAAAGTTCTGAAAACGTTGTGTCTTTGTTATTAAACAGGTAATACAATTTTCTAGCATTCATTATAGATGAATCCAGATCTCTTTCAAAAAATCATGTTTTAATAACTTGCCTTGGAGTTCGCGTTGGTCAGGCACCAGAAAACTTTTCCTGATTTGTGAGTTAGATNAAAAAGGAGAAAAAAGCGATCCTTGAGAAAAAGACAATTTGTTACTTTTCAAAGCAGATCTTTTTCTGATTGAAAATCTGGTTATCGATTTTGGGTACAATCCAAACTGGAAAACAATATACAAATATGTGGTGATAAAAGTTCTGAAAACGTTGTGTCTTTGTTATTAAACAGGTAATACAATTTTCTAGCATTCATTATAGATGAATCCAGATCTCTTTCAAAAAATCATGTTTTAATAACTTGCCTTGGAGTTAGCGTTGGTCAGGCACCAGAAAACTTATCCTGATTTGTGAGTTAGATGGTCTAGGCGTAGGCTCAATACCAAATTGCATTCTTGATCCTCTTCTAAAGTATGCCTTCAGCCTACGGTTTTTAGCATCTTGTTGGATTTAGAAATGCTGAGGCATCGATGATGCTCTGGATTAAAAGTCATGTTGTCGGTGCAAGGCTTGGAATCGACTAATCGTCGATTAAGGCGTGGGATTCCCATGATCACCCTCTTAAATTAGCTGGGAATGAAGCAGTAGATACAACAGATTGCTTCCTTTTCTTGAAGTTTGTTTCATCAATTCTTGATGTTTCTTTGCAAAAAGGAGGCAAAATATTTACCATCCTCAGATAAACTCAACTTACAGTGTATAAAAAATTGATGGAATGATTATCCTGCGTTTCATTCACATTTCATAAGTCATCATCAGATATAACCGTGAGAGGAACTGATAAATTTTAAAATTTTGCAAATTAATTCTAAGGACAAAATATTTGTTGAAGATATTGCAGTTCTGAAAGACAACATTGCCCAATAGTCTTTACTGTTAAAAATAATACAAGGAAGGGCTAGAAATATAATCAAAGTTATCAGTTCTGGTGAAACAGAAAGAGAATTATCCCTATTGAACAAAGTTTTCATTGATCCCCCAACACGATTGAGTGTAGAAAATATTTCAACTTTGCTGTTCATTTCAATAAATTAACCACCTCGACATTTTTGAAGTACAGAAGAAGCAATTTCCAAACGGCTACTTAAATCAATCGAGGTGGTTTTGCTTTCCTTTTGATGGGTTTATTTTCATCAGTTTAGAATGTATTCATACCTTTTTAGCGGTTGTGAAACTTGGAATAATATTTGTTACTTGAATACGATTTGCAGCTGTTTATAATCTCTTACCGCAATACACTTAAACCATCGTTGAGAGTCAGTTAATGTGGAGTTGTTTTACGAACCTGATTACAATTGCCAGAACTTTTTAACCCAATAATTCTATTCCATCAAAAAAATTGCAGTGCAGTTTTTTTCTTTGAGAAAAAAGCACCAAATTGCTTTTAAGTTAAGTCTGGTGTGTAACAAGACTCCATTTTGTCGCTTACCTTCTATTTTATTGATTAACGTGGTATGACAAGCGATTGGAGGTTGATTATTAAATGAATCACAACCAAGCATCTTCAAGATTATGACGTTACTAGTGATTCAACCTTGTTGTGCACAGCAGAAGACTTCTTCTTCTTTTAAGTACCATGTCTGTAGACGTTGGCTATCATGATGTTCCAATTAACCCTGTTCCTTGTCAGATGTAATATTTCACTTGTTTGTATTCCATTCCTCCAGTTTTTTGTCACATAGTCCCTCAAATTTCCCAAAAATGTTCTTCGCTGCCGCCCTCTGTCTCTTCAGTCCGAAGAAGGCAGATGGAATTCTTGGGACAGGTCATGAGGAAGGAGGGTCTGGAAAACTTGGTACTGACGGGACGTATAGAAGGAACCAGCAGAAGACAACTAGGTAAAATAAATATTTGAANGAGAGTCAGTTAATGTGGAGTTGTTTTACGAACCTGATTACAATTGCCAGAACTTTTTGACCCAATAATTCTATTCCATCAAAAAAATTGCAGTGCAGTTTTTTTCTTTGAGAAAAAAGCACCAAATTGCTTTTAAGTTAAGTCTGGTGTGTAACAAGACTCCATTTTGTCGCTTACCTTCTATTTTATTGATTAACTTGGTATGACAAGCGATTGGAGGTTGAGTATTAAATGAATCACAACCAAGCATCTTCAAGATTATGACGTTACTAGTGATTTAACCTTGTTGTGCACAGCAGAAGACAACTAGGTAAAATAAATATTTGAACAAACACACCCTTGTATCATCGTAATGAAACCTCAGATTACGTGTGACAAAGAGACGGATGATGATTTAATAATCTTTACTATCAATTGTGGTCCGATAGAATCTCCTGATGAGTTCATCTACATGTGAAAAAAAACCCAGGGCAGACTTTGGAAACATTAAAACTGACCATAAAACGCCCTTTCCAAGCTAAATATATGATACAAAAGTAGCAGAGTGGTTAAATCAACAGGTTACCATGCAAGAGTTTAGAGATTTGAAGCCTGGCCAAGTCCCTTGAAGTACTGGGCCCCATTTGTATCTCCGTTATAAATGGCATCCTGCTGAGTTTGGACATGTTTACGGAGATACAAAGGTCAAAAAGTAAAAAAAAAATCAAATAAGAAAAGTATCCCTCTGTGCTACGTGCTCTCAAGCCTTCCTCAGAGCAAAACGCCTAAAGAGAAACGATTTTGAAAATAAAGGCAATTGAACTTGCATGCAAAAATCAGGCTTGACAGCAGCAATATTAATCTGTACTGCTTGTTTTACTGAATGTTTGAAAAACGATTTTTTTACATATACATATACATATATATACATATACATATATATATACATATACATATATATATACATATATATATATATATATATATATATATCCAGCACTATCGGAATAAAAATCAGGAGATAACACGAAATCACATTATACGTCAGTCCTCAGGATTTTGGCCCAATATTCTTTCTTCAGCTTCTCCTTTTTCTAGCATTACCTTAGATTAATTATTAATTATCTTAGTAACAATGATCAAAATAGTGAGACCAGTTATATTACGGTATTGTGAAGATTCTGATATTCTTCACAATATGCTTTAGGAGATAACTCAGAATTAACTCCGTTGCAGGTGATAATCCTGTAGATACATACAGATTTGTTGAAGGGCGCATGTAACGATGTTAAATAACTCTCTTTTCCCTTCTGCAGATAAGATTAACACCAGGTGTTGAGATACATTGTCTTTATCCCTGTAAGAATTTCCAGAATGATGATTGAATCTGTGAAAATGCTGAACATCTTATTTTGATCAATAGGAATAGAAGCCTTTTCCAAGTAAAGGAAACACATTACTGTAGTTGTACGAAAGGATAAGATTACCTTTCATTTGAGTGGGTTTTCTCCCAGAAATCCCTTCTTTATCCGGCCCCTTTCCATCGAATCCTTCTATTTTTTTTAGATTGAAAATTAAACTGCAATTTTTCAACTTTTGGAAGTATCCAATGGTCAGGTCAAGACCAGGGAATTATTTTAGTGGGTTTCAAATAGAATGGAAAAGGAGGGGTCTGGGTGCGAAATGTTTTGAGACCATGTTCTGCATAATACCGGAAGGCTCTTATGGAAAGTTTCTCTGTTTTGTTGAATATCCATTGAAGGTGCTAGTTGCTGTCATATCGTCAATAAAACTAACCCAATTAGTGAAACTAATCTATTAAATGCTACAAATAATCCAATTTTTTATGGGTAGAATAAAATGTTTTTTCCCTACAGCAAAAGGTAACTTTGTAGTATCCCGTGCGTAGCAAGAAATATCGTACTTTTGCCTACTTGTCGTTTCTTTAACAATGCTACAGTTGGAAGTATTTGTAATTGTGTAGGTAATTGTTTCAGCCGCCAGTAAAACGGTTCAACATTTCGTTCTTCTTTTTTTCAGTAGGGGATAGAATTTGCAAATAATTCTACAAATTTGTCAGCTTCCCTCTCCTAAACATGTCAACATTTATTTTATGTTACAAACATCGTGAAAGAACTTTTTGACAGGTTTCCAGAATATACGATGACCCACGAAATATTGATTCATGACTTGATCAATAATTCCATACCAATATAACTATTTTAATATTATTAAATTGTAATGGGGTTCCAGTAATATCTCAGTCCTTACCAATTCTACAAAAGGTTATCAACTTTGACCTGGACTACCGCCAAATTAAGCCATGTCTAACATAACGTAATTGAATTGCTGACTGGCAAAAATTAAAATTGAGTTATCTAAAACCAAGGAATACCGAAATACGATAAAATTCAAAGAGACAACAAGGAACAACGATAATATGAAAAACTATCAAATTAAGGTTGTAATTTTATTTCAACCTGGTTGCAGTTTTTATTTCATCCTGGTTGCAAAGAATCTTCTTTTTATTTATCTTTCAGCTGCTCCCTGTTAGGGGTCACCACAGCGGATCATACGCCTCCATTTGTTGCGGTCGGCAGGATCTTCCTTTCTCACTCCCACCCCCACCCACCCAACCTTTATTTCCTCTTTTATTACATCCATGTAGCATCTCCTTGGTCTTCCTAACTTCCTCCTCCCTTGCAGACTCATGTCTAACATTCTCCTCCCGCAAAGAATAAGTTGCTAAATTTATCTAAAAACTTGTACATATTTCCCCATTTCCTAGCAACACAGTAAATAAAAATTTGGTACTGAATGCAAAATCAATAACAAATAAAATTGTATTGGAGCTTGGATTCCACTAGCCCAAACCTGCACCTGCGCCTGACTGGATCATCCAAGTCTACAGCTTTTTCTGGTTTCACCACTCCTAAAGGTTTATTTGGTATATCTTTTGAGAACACACTTGTGCTTATTTCAGAATGGATCAAATACATTGGTTTGATGACAATGTTTTTATCGGTACTTACATTTTCAGAGATAAGAAGGCTTTGAACGTTTCTTTAATGCTTCTAAGTTAATATCTCTTTGAATGTAACTACATTGTTGTTTTTTTCCTTGCCATAAAGCTATTTAATAATCTCATTAGCTAATTTAAGATTGCCAAAAAGGGTCATCAAAGATTGATAGGGTTTTATCAAGACGCATGTATTCTAATATGTCGGTGTCAAAAAATTTATTTGCTGCTGATATCGATTCATTTGTGATTCTTCCAGAGTTTTGCATTTCCACGCCTTCACCTGAAAAAAAGGTGTAGACTGTTTTCTCCGAGCACAGCGACATGAAAGTTTAAGAAATGCAATATAAAGGGGGTATACAAAATGCCTTACATTATACCCCACCACCATTAGGTTCAGTATAGGCAATATAATGGATATTGAGAATGATAAGGGCAGTGTTCTTTATAGGCAATGAGGCTCTCTTTAATCTAATAATCTAAAAAACGTCTTAAGCAATCTCTACATTCCATATCTTACTTTATCTTTTTGCTATCTTATCATCTTCTCGCGTCTTTACAATTTGCACTTCATATAGAATAAAGGAAAGATAACACCCGTTTGATCCCTACAGATTGGGTATTTTAAGTTCAATTCTCGTCTTTGGTTTATTGTGATAACCGTTGATAAAACCCTAAAGCTTAATTCGAGTATAGTGTAGGGAATAAGTATTAAGTATTGTATTAAGGACTAGTACATTATATTATTAAAACTTTAGCGTAAGTATTTAAATAAATATTACCTCATTATCATACTAGTAGAATTAGCCAGAAGGGATAACTCAGCATAATTACTACGCCCACATCAGAGACTAATAATGTCAGATTTACTGAGCACACCATAGATGGCAATAAAAGCGTCTGGGTATCATCATGTGGTGACTTATTTTTAGATATTGTGGAGCATATAAATGGTGATTTTTTAAAGAAAAAGTTAGTTACGGCAATATATTGATGGTGTTATGTCAAATATACAACAGAGCTATGTGAGTTAATTACTGAACTAAAATGCGAGTTCTTTTATTAGTGTTCTAGTCACTACCAAGTAGAGCCCCTGGAGGGATGCAACGGACAAACTGTCTACAAGAGAAGAAATACTGTGTTCTACACTGAACTAAAGTGTCTTGTCATTAGTTTTCAATACATCTATCAAGTGAATTAATTTTTTTATATTCGGATCAAAACCGGCCGTTTACAGCTCAGTCAAAATGATTTGATGGCAGATGAAATCAGATAACGGTTTCAAGCAAATAGAGAGCATTGTACATAGCTGTTCGAGAATCATCGAGAAAGAGTTATTAGTCGTAACAAATAACGTCAAATAAAACAAAACAAAAAACGAATGATAACATTTTCATGACTTTAAGATTTAAATTCAAGGAAAAATAAGAACCGCGTTTTTAATGTTGTTTTTTTTACTTTTATCTTATGTGACGTGCCTAATGATGGTAAACTGAATAGACTAATGTAATCGTGAAACACTTGACATTGTGACAAGTGCATGAACATAGGCTGATCATTATGAGTCCCGTGTTCAATTAAGCCTAGCTGCAGACATCGATCCGTTTTTCCAATGTATTCTTCATCACACCCTGGACACTTGACTTGATCTTGTAAATAACATTTGCTTTCTGCAGTTTCGGGATCTTATCCTTCGTAGGGCAGAACATAGAAAATTTCGTTGTATCAAACAGTCAAACAAAAACAACGTTCTTTTTAGCAAATCGAAACTTCTTAAGTAAATGTTCACCCTTTTCACCGGCAAAGGGGACTCTGATGACGATTTTAGTAATGTCAGTATCTTTATGGCTGCTTTCATCAGAACGTGAACTTGTCGATTCGAGTCTTCTGAACATCGACTCAACTACAACGGACGGATAGCCACTCCATGACATGAAAAATTTAATTTTGTTTAACTGTTTATTTAACATTGTAGCAGTTAAGCAAATCTTGACAACACGATGGTAAAGTTCTGCCAGATATACATTCAAACTTATTTAGACTTGATAGGAACTGGAAGGAACGGAATTTCCTTGAATTCATCGAATCAATATGACAGTGGAGCGAGGGAAATCCAACTGCAGCAAGTTATGAAAAGGGAGACAGGTACGTCACTAGAAAAGATAAGTTTTGCACTAAGCAAAAGGAAGTGAAGCCAGCAAAATGTGTGTAATGTGAGAGCGATAAGCATGTCTCACGAATTTTCGACGGTAAAAGATCCTAACTAGAGACAGTGTATCTTCAACATAAAACAAGCTTGTTTCAATTGTGCTAAGAAAGGTTATCATGCATTACAGTCCGTAGTCGCGAATGGTATAAATGTGGCAGTAGGTATCATACATCTGTATGTGACAGAAAGAATCTCCTCCAGTGTCAGATGGTCCAATGTTTTATTATTCTGACCATGAAGCAGTAATCTACTTTAAAGTTATCGTTAAGGGTAATGGAGTTAAGTGTAGAACTTTCAAGGCAACCTGAGCTGGACTTTCTCACGCTTTTTCTACACTCCTCAACAGACACAGACCTTCACGGAAACGACTGGAATGGCGGAGAATAGAAATGCTTTTACACACCAGTACGAGGAAGATTGACGTGTACGGACTACAACTAGCCAGTATTGGCAAGGAATTGAGGTTGACAGTAGAAGTTATCTGCCTGGAAAAACAAGCTTTATTCTAGTTGAACAATCCGAATTACGAGGGTATGATCAAGGTATACAGCCATCTGAAAGATATCGAAGTAAGTGACAGCGACTCTCAACCAGAACTTCCTCTACATCTAATTCTTGGGACTAGAGAAGACGTCAAAATGAAAATGAAAGTTTTACCAAAGTTGGGACAACCAGATCGTTCAATCGCTGAAAAGACACAGTTGGGGTGGATTATCATCTCCCCTGGTACCAAAGATTCTCCCCACTTATATTGGACTGGTTCATCTGCTGAACATTACGATCGGTTATGTCATCTGGATGTGTTATAGCTAGACGATCGGTCAGATTCAAATCGTCAGTTCGTATACTATGAATTTAAGGAACAGATACAAGATTCGGAAGACCGTTAGTATATTATTGGATTACCTTGAGAAGTTAACCATACCCTAATGCAAAACAGCGAGAAAGATAGCAGAAGCAGATTAGCGAATTTGCTGGTTAAGTTGAAACGAGACTCTGAATTGTTCAAGGGGCACGACGATAAAATACGCAAACAAATATGCGAAGCTTTAGTTGAGAAAGGGTCTATTTCTGTAAACGAGAAAGAGTTCTATATACAAAATAAGTCTGTTGTTCGTCAAAATGCGGAGAGCACTAAGCTTTGCGTCGTCTACGATGCATCTGCCAAACCTAATGCCAGGGCACCATCGGTCAACGATTGTTCAGAGGTTGGACCTCCTCTGCAAAATCTGTTAGCGAATGTCATTACTTGATATCGATTGAAGCTAAGAGCCTTTGCAAGGGGTATGGAAGAAGGCATTCTTACAAATTCGAATTCGAGAAGAGGATCGAGATGTACTGTGTTTTCACTGGGTGAAGGGTCAAAATTAGGATGAAATGGAGACTTGGAGATTCACTCGACTTGTTTTCGAACTATCACCTTCTCCTTTTGTACTGGGTGGGACAATAGAGTGTCATTTGGACGAAGTTCAGGAAAAGTATTCAGATGCTGTTCTTGAGCTGAGAAATATTTTGTACATCGATGATATAACCAGTGGCACTGAAACAACACAGGCAACGCAGGACATAGTGGATAAAGTAACTGAGATATTCAGAAAGACAATTTTCACACATCACAAGTGGCATTCGAATGTCAGAGGGCTAGACGACAAAGTTAATTCAAGCGATCAGAGTAAAACTACTTACTCCAAGCAACAGCTAACAGCAATAGAGAGAGTGAAACGGCAATATTGGGACTTGGAAAAAAGATGACGATTAGTTAACTGTTAAGTTTCGCGACCAAGAGTCAAATACTCAGCTTTGATAAAAGACCCGCTAGGTTTATCCTTACCAGTTCTTTTGCTCGGTAAACTCATTTCTTGTGAGGTTTTTGATATTGAACTGGGATAGGATGCTTCCTTCCTTTGTCCATATGTGGGCATACTTGGAAAGACAATTACCTACATGCATTACAGTACCACGATCTATACCAGTATTACAAGAGCAGATAGACTACATTGACTTGTATGCTTTTGGTGACGCTAGGTTTCAAAGTCTTTGTATGGCAGACTAGGTCGCTTGCATGGGAGAGTAGGGTATACAATGAAAAAGTTCCCAAACGGTTTTGGATCCTCCACCTCCACCTTTTAGCAAAAAAAGTACCAGATTTTGCCACGGATGGAATAGGTTGTGTGCAACATAGCTACTGTCGCCAAGAACTGGTATTTTCCCTAAGCATAGAACAATGGAATCACGGTCATTTGAAGTTATCTGGATTGATTACAGAGAACTAATAATATACAGGTAAAGGAGAAATCTCAAAGGTAAAGCATTCATATTACTCTACAGCTGTAGCTTGAAGCTTGCCTCTTAATCAGACCTAATGCCCGATTAGTCGTTAGAAGAATTTTTGCCAAGTCTACATCAATTTGTCGAGAGACGAGCCCGACCAGTGAAGATTTAATAGGACAAATTTTTCTCCTTCGACGCAGCATCAAAATGGTAAAAAAACCATCATGAAAGAGGAGAAACTGCACGATTATTTGATATTTTAACAAATAACATGGCAATGTAACGTTAGTCATGGGCTATGTTGGAGCAGTCACTTCGATTGCCTCATTGGTTAAGTCAAGCAGTCTTTCTACCGCATTATCGAGAAAACGATGCTTTCGGGGTGAAAGTTGGAGAGCATTTTACTGGACATCGAAACCGCCTTGAACAACCAACCGACAACTTGAGAAGTCGTTAAATCATTGACAAAATCGATCGAAGCAAACGTGCAAAGTACTTACGATCAAGTAAAGATAGAGTTTTGGCCAGGTGGACAGAAAATCCTTAAGAGAAAGGTATAATCTGATCCACAATTAACGAGAGCTTCAGCTACACGAAGGGCTGTTGTCATCATCGAGGGCGACGAAAACAATCGCGCACAATGGAAACTCGGGATTGTGGAAAAATTGATTCTCGGCAAAGATGGCGTTGTCAAAGCTGCACAACTTCGACCTGGTAAATCGTTTCTTTAAGGAACGGTACAGCATTTACATCCTCTCAAACTATCATGTGATCACAAGTCAGGGAAACAACCAGAACTCGACTCACACCCGAGTGACTTTAGACCATGTAGAACAGCAGCAGCCGTCGCAGATACAAGTATTCAAGATCAGATAGATAGACTGCGAACAGAATGCACCACCAGTAGAGTAACGAATATTATATTTGGTAGATGCTTTATCAAATAGGGAGAACACGTAGGGAATAAGGAACTGTATCAAGGGACTCAAACATTATATTATTGAAACTTTAGCATAAGTATTTAAAGAAACAATATCTCAACAATGATTTTGTAAGAATGTTTTCAATCCTTTCACTTGATGGGCAATACACTAATTCTATCTGTCCATAGTCCACTACATCTCTAATATATATTTGTTTTTATCATGTATGAGATTAATTCTCCCATGAAAAGAAGGGTTTCTGGATAATGGTATGCCACTATGACTATTTTAATAAAGAAGAGTACTGGTAGACTGGTTAAAATATATGTCATTCCATAAATTCCTGATGCAAACTGCCTTCTCAGCTGCAAAACGTAGGGCTACATTTTCTACTACGGTGGCAAATAGTGCTTTTGTACTCTCCCGTTGATTTGCCCACGAAATTGGACTCTCTTCAAGCATAAGCCTGTAAATCGGACTGCAACTTCCTTTCATCACTACCGCATCAATCTGCATCTACGTCATGGAGCCAGTTTTCGTTAACAATAAATCATGGTCTGACAAAACCTTAATACAGCGTACAATGCGTTTCATAGCTTTCCAATGCTCTACTGCGGGATTGGATGCAAACTGGCTGAACATATAGGTCCAGTTAAATCTGGTCTAGTCGCACAAACTTTATAAGTGATGCTACCCATTGAGGCTTTATTTCGAGTAAGATCAACACTCTCTTTTTCATTCCTGAACAATTTCATTCTTTGTCCTTGAGGTGTGTTGACTGGCTTTGAATTTTCCATTCCGAACGTTTGCAGGAATGTTTCAAGTAACTTTGAGGAAGCCATATTTTCTCTTTACCTTTATCTCGCATAATTTTCATTCCCAAACAAAACGGGCTTCACCTAGATCTTCCATTTCCAAACGATTTAACAAAGTCATCTTTGCTTTAGTTAATTATAAAATCAGTAGCAGTCAGCAAATCGTCTTCATAAAGTGCTAGGATTTAGAAGTTTTCTCCCACTGCTTTCACATAAATGCAGTTGTCTGCATCACACCTCATATAATCAGTCTTCTTCAAATTAGAATCCATCGCAACAAAGAAATATCTGTAGGCTTGTTCCAGCTCATAAAAGCTTTTGTTTAACTTACATACAATTTTTTATTTACCCATTTGAAGGACCCTTCTAGTTATTTCATACAGTTTACTTCTCAAAGGTTACCTTACAAAAAGGCAGGCTGTACATTCATTTGATGCACCTTGGGATCCAATTCATTAGCAAGCGCTAAAATTGTCATTATCAACGTGTATCTTGCGACGGAAAAATATCTCGTCAAAATCTACGTCCGGTTGTTGGGAAAATAACTGAGCAACTAACTTGCCTTTGTACCTACTTATTGAGTCATCTTCATCAAACCTGGTTTTATAAACCATTTCCTTCTTACTGCTGTATGTACTTGATGTAACTAAACAAAATCTCGCGTATTTTTTCTTACCTTGCAAGTCGTACTCACTTTCAACGGCTGGTTTCCAAACATCGCTTTCCTCATTCTGGTTTACTTCTTTGTCCTGAGTTCTAGAAAATTGATTGCATCTACTAAAGATCGTTAACAGTTGCATCCCTCGGGATTATGTGTCTTGCTAGTGAAACAACGTAGTCGCTGAGGTTCCTTTTCGATCTCACAGTCTGTTCTTTCACCTACTCTGCTCTTCTTATTTTCGTTATTTTCGACCTTTATTTCAAACTGTAATTTAAGTGCATTCTTAACACGAGCACTGAACGGGTTTTCTGGAAATTTTACATCACGACTTACAAAATCCTCTTTTTTTCGGGGAATAAATACCCTGTAGCTCTTGCTATGTTCATCACACCTTATAAAATCATGTTTAACACTTTTAGGCTCCAGTTCGTTCGGTACAAGCACAAAACAATTGCACTCGAAAGTTCTTTAATACCTTTTCTTTAACGGTTGGTTTTCTACCATAGAAAGTTTCGTGGGGTACACTAACATGTACAGCACTAGATAAACTCGCATTCAATATATATACGGCTGTATTGACAGCGTCGGCCCAAAGACTATTTGGTAAACCGGTAAAGTGTAAGATGGCCTTTGCAGCTTTAACTCTGGTTCTGTTTTTTTCCGTACCATATCATTCTGTTGAGGAGGAGGGGTTATAATCGACTGATAACTGGCGATAAGTGACTTTAGAATTCAAAAATTCTGTCAACCTTGTGTTCACATATTTACCTCCATTGTCTAATTTTTAAAATCTAAACCTTTCTAATGCGCGTCGTTGTGGCTTGCCATGGCTATGAAACCATATTTTGGCATTACAGCAATCCAGGGCCCACAACCTAATAAATTTTTGCTGAGTCGCGCAGAATTCATTAATAGACAAATACCTTACACAAACATGACATAAACCAAAAATACTATCTGAATACAAAAAAACTGAGATGAAACTTCTTTGTGACCTCTGATTCTAATGACACGAGTGATTAACGTCATACCCTTTTATTGTTTGGCGTGCCACAAAACATTTTAACACAAGTCCTCTCAAGGGACTCCATGAAAAAGTACAGTCTAACAAAGGTTCACTGCAGAGAGACTTTGGAGGCACCTTAAAGTGTCCTATCCGTACCCAGTTTAAGAAATGTGCTCAAGCGAAAACAGATTATTAGAAACAATTCATCAAGCAAACTTATTATATAAAGTGAACAAACCACTGCAATGATTTGTGTCGTAAATAAAATGATCATGTATGGTAAAGCATATCCAAGAGTCTGTTTTGTAACACTATGTAATAATAAACGGATATACTTTCATACATGTAGTGATATGAACTGTCCGCATGTATTCTAATTCGTTTTGAAGAAATTTCTAATTTTTGTTTGTTTGAGCAGATTTGATTTCACAACAGCCTCCTTTAACACAATGTCCTCCGAAGTGCTTAGTAGCGGAAAACCTCCCTCGGAATCTTTACCTTCGCAATACTCTCGAATTGACAAAATTACCTTTTTTGCGCCTCACCAGTGGTTTGAAATATACGCAGTAACAGAGTCATTGGGAGCAGTATCACGTTTTCAAGACAAACAAACACAAGGTTGCTGATAGGTAAAGGGGTAAAAATTTGGCAGGTAGAACTTTAGACATTGTCATAAAAAGGCAGTAACTTAACTTTCAAGGCCTGCAACAGCTGTTGATTAATCAGTTGGTTTATGTGCAGTGTCGCAAGTCAAACAAAAGCTGTTGAATCGGACTTTAGTTCAGTAACTTCGAAACCCAAAGCACATCATAAGTTGTCCAATCAATGTTATGGGAGGAGAAGGTGGGAGCAGCGATTTGACCAGCAGGACACTATCCTCCTGACAAGTGAGGAAATGATAATATTACTGGAAGAGTCTTCTATTCCTTGTTCAAAATTGCTTTACCTCCGGAGTTTCAGTGGCCAATAACTGGAGGAATTTTTCTATTATCCAATCGATGAGACTGACTAATGTAAATATTGTTGCAAAGTGGGATATATGTAAGTCAGTATTGGTCTCTTGGATAAGGTTTTAGCAATCCTACACATAATTACTTTTAAAATCCAAACTCATTCATCTCCATTTCGGCTGAATTCTCTTCTCTCACTCTGCAGCTACATTCAGAGCTCACAGAGCTCACAAATTGCAGCAATAATTGTATTCACTTTTTTATTTCACCGTTACGTGAGAACAATTTCCTGTTGTGTCCGTTACATAAACTATCTGAAAGTGCTGCTGATGGTTTCAATTTCTTGTTTCAGACACTACACGTGGTTGCATAACGGTTTGGGTAAACACCTTGGAGCTGTGAAAACTTATACTCACAGCAAGAAACTATCCCTTGCTGTGTGTTTCAATCACAAAGACATCCCAACGTCGTCAACTTAGATAGAGTGACTGTGTGGTGGTCCTGAGGGGGTATTTCTCTTGCGTCTTCCCTGATAAACATCAAAGGTAAAGAATGTATGAAATACTTACCATGCTGCTCATTCATCTGCACAGCCTTTTTACAAATTCAATATGATGATTTCAAAGTATACAAGGTAGAGAATAAAAGGAGCTACGTGTGAGGTCAGTTTTTATCTCAAAATATCCAAAGGGTGGAGCCACTGTTGCTTTACATCTTTCGCTTTTGGTTGACCCCAAACCAACACCCTCTGAAGCCCATGTTTATCATTAATTGGGAAGCTGCTCAAAGAAGCAACTCACCCACAAATATTTAATTAAAGAATGTCGTACACCTTTTATTAGTGAGGATTAAAATAAATGAATGAATAGGATCCATTCAACACTTCAAAATTGATGCACCGTGTTCCACAAAAAGTTGAGAATTGGAGATCTGAAAGCGTTTTTCAGGGGATTTTATTTGAATTGACCACTCATCACATCAAGCAAGCAATTATCAAAGCTTGTCAAAGGCAGTTAAATAAACAAAAAAAGATTTAACTTCTTGAAAGTAATTTGATTTGTGGATAAAAAGATGGGCGTTAAATATATTCAAACCGTGAAACTGTGAGGGCACTTGTTGTTTCTTATCCTTCCGCAATTTTCAAGAGGAAGCGAGGTGCAATGCATGTTTCTCTGCAGAGGATGAATCATTTGCTTTTGATCAGAACACAACAGTGAAAAAAGAGACAACCTTATCTGCCACAGGGTTCCTTGATCTGTGTGCAAACAAGGGAAGTTCTGGACTTGTTTTTCCTCGCAGAAAAATGTCTTATCTTAGTACGGTTTGACAGTAGACTGCGATGTGTTTTAGGTCTGAAACGTAAAGACAGCGTACAGCCAGTGCAATTACTAAAGATAAGTTTTAGTTGGAAGTATATAAAAAGAGGATTAAGGTAACGGTCTGATATTACGGAATAACGTTTGATAAACAAATAAATTGAAATCATAGACAAAAGTTAGAGATAATTTTAAAACTAGACAGGCGTAAAATAGTTGATATTCATATCTTTTCTGTACAAGAGGTTTTAAATCTAAAATTTACAAAACGAAATCCTGCACAGATCAGGTAACAACAGCTATTATTTGTTTTTGTTTTTTTTCACATTGATGAACCTACGTTTTTCGAGGCACGGTTTAAACTGACGTTCATTACAAAACCTCTTGTGGTAGAATCGAGGTATTGGTATTCATTGCAGCTGAGTACTAGTAATGTTTTCGAAGGTTTTCTCTTTTGCTTGATATCGGGGGCTAAATAATTATTGAAATTAATATTTCAAACTAGTAAATTGAAAATAAATTGTTCAAACTTTGGTGAAGATTTTGGTTTGGGGGAAAACTTTGATACACTTCTGCTCAATTGAAATATTAGCCAAGGATCAACATTCAAAGGATAGCAGCAACGCTCTCATGCCGTGGTTTTATAATTAACTTTTTATCTCTATTTCAGATCCAAAAAAAGTAAAAGCCCTCTTCGTTAGATATTTTTCTCGCGTTGCCTTAACCCTGGCTTTTATACCATTACTTGAATCGATTTACATTCTTAACGCAAGGCGTATTCATTGATTGACCACCATATAAAATCAAATATCAATAGTCTAACAAACAACTCGACTGGTAAACCTACAAGACAAAGCAGATATGTCATTCTAAAGAGCAACTGTATTTAGTAAACATGTAGAAACCCCCCTAACGATAATTCCCAAGAGTATTGGAATGAAATAAAGAAGTGCTTCAAATTACAATAAAAATGGGGAAGACAGTGGGCCATGTTTTGTTTGATGTTGAAATGGGATAAGATGAAAAAACGATTTTGCTCTGCTTAAACCTTGTTGTGCACAGCTGGATTCACTTTAACCTGCCAAATTTCGCTATTTAAACAATATTGCTTTCAATATTACAATGTTGATGCTTAATGGAAATTAATCGGACAGGATATGAAGAATTTTCAGAAACAACACTTGAACAATGAAACACATTTCTGAGACGTTAACAAAAGAATCGGTTCGAGAATAAATCAGCTGACGCGAATAGCAATATTATTTTTGGAATTGTAACTCTATCCCCGAGAACAAGAATTTCCTAATCTTTCTTCTATGCATTTGTGCCCATAAGACCAACCCACTCTTTCTTTAACCTACTCTTTATGCTCTAGAGTAAACAAAACTTAAATATGACTCGAAATTCCCAAACTATTCCGGAGAACAAGAATTCCTTACTCTTTCCTCTATACATTTGTACCCATACGACCAACCCATTGCTTCATTAGCCAACTCTTCGTTCTCTAGAGTAAACAAAACTTAAGTAGAGCTCGAAATTCCCAAACTGTCCCGAGAAACAAGAATTTCCTACTCTTTCCTCTATGTACTAGTGGCTATAACTTTAATAGAGCTCGAAATATACAAGAAGAGGCAACCGTAAAAGACATTGCTGGAAAATGTGATTGAGCAAGAAGTTATAAAAGGGAAAGTCGTTAAATACATTTCTGCGGTAATGCTCTGAAAGAATATTTTAGTTCGTCAAACTGACTTGTTTTTTAGTCAGTCCCCCAGAGACTTGTAAGGGCTATTTGATTAAGAAATTATAAATGTATATATGGGGATTACAGAATAATCAATTAGAATTATTTTGTTATTACACAACAAAGGTTTTTAATTGCAGGATACATCGGAGGAGTTAGCTAATTTAAGAAATCTTCATACCTTACGAACGCTTTAACAGATTATTTTGAGCCAAATGCAAACTATTGTTATGAGACATGAAATTGCCAAAAATCGGTTCAAAGTGAAGGAGAGTTTTTACAAGCATATTTTTTGAGATTCAGAAAAATTGCTTTCGGTTGCAACTTTACAAATGTATGTAAACAAGTAATAACTCAATTGATCCCAGGAACTGCTCCACAAAAAATGTTTGCCTTAGTAATAAAGACGTTTCTTTTTAAGATATTCTTGCTCGCTGAAAATTAGCTGAAAATATAGAAATTCAAGCACAGAAAATTGCAAAAACCAGCAAAATCAAAAGACCACTTCCAGATGGAACAGGTTCAAGCACTTCGTGAACAAAATTCCCCAATTTGGAAGTAATAATGTAGAAGACAACCGGTACCAGAAAAGCTGCCGGTAAGTGCTTTTTAACTGTAGTAATGCCTGGCCACATTTACCAACGTGTCCGGCTAAAAATCAGTCATTCTGTCATTCTTGTGATAAAATGAATAATTTCGGTACGGGTATACCTCTCCAGCCTCAAATTTTAGCCCAGATTTTTTCCAGAGTCGCAAAACCGACCTCCAGTGTTAAAAAACCATCCAGTAGTCTATGTTTCAAAAAAGGAACTTTTACTTCTTCCTAAAGAAATTTTGTTTGCAGTTCAACAGATCAATTTACCTTTAACTGTGGATAAACTGAAAAAGTTATAAAACCAGTGCTAAAGTTTTTGAAAAGGTCATCCCTACAAACACAGGTTGCAGCAATAAGTCCTCAATTAAAAAATATGTTTAGAAAAAATTAACATAATCAAATTTGCAAATCTCACGTCTATTTAGTACCTTATGGACCCAGTGCCAAACCCACAAATATTACAGCCTAAGGTACAGTCTCCTGTCTGTTAGAGTCCGAGAAAAGATTTGTGTATGATGATTTCTTTATATGAAAGAAAAGTCTCCTAACTTGATTGGTGGAAAATTTGGCGCCAAACTTAGGACTTTTGTATATAATGTATATATTAATGTGAAAAAATCCGATAGAGTATGGTCTTGCGGACCGGCTGAACAACAGGCCTTTGATTAATTAAAACAATCTTTCATCCAACACCGTTACATCTTATGTTCATCTAGATCAATCACCGTGGTAACCGATGTCAGTCCATCCAGTGTTATTACTCTTGCAGCACTCTCCATGAATGCCGGCTTAGTCTAGCTTGGATCAGCAACTCAAACTTGGAACCGCCGCTACCATCTAAGGCAAACCCCATCCCCCACCCCCGCCCCTTGTACAGACTGAATATTGACTTTCTCAGGACGCCGCTGAAGCGCATATATATACATATATATAGTCATCAACCAATGCAACAGATTTCCAAATGGCAAAATAGTAGGAACAACCAGCCCAAAGTTAGAAACTCTTAAGAAAAGATTTTCAAAACAAAAATTTTCACATAAAGTTAGTTCCGATAAAAACTGTATTTAACAGTCATGCTATTACACAATAGATGTTGTCCCAAGGGATCGACGATAAAGAAATCACGCCATTACATCTTAAGGCAAATTCTACCACAAAAAACTTAATGCCGAACATGAACTAAACTTTACAATTAGCGGTCGCTGAAGGAAACCCATGTATGACTCTTTGTACGACCTCCTCCTAAATTACTGAATTCTAGTTCTACTACAGAAGCGATTCCAATAGAAGCGTTAATTCATCCAATAATTAGAGGGAAAATACCATGTGTACATCACCGACCAAACACGGACTCCATACAAATAGCTGCAAAATGTGATACAGCGAAAAAATTTATGATTAAAAAACCTGTTTCATAGTCCCTGTTTTAACTCGATAAAACAAGGGACCATACACTCCTGTCTAAAGACACCTGGTATGAATTGACAAAAGACAAATTTATGGTCTGTGTTATGTCGGATGTTAGAATTCTTTTGAGGCAGCATAGGTAAAAGGAGTTAAGCCTGCGTTCTTGACCAGAATACAGGGTCCAGGATTCGCAGCAGTAGAGCAGAGTGCTGACCACGCAGGTTTGGTGCATACATGTATTTGTCTTGGTGCTAGTGGACGGCATAAGAGTTGTCACAGACTCGCTTTCCAGGCGAACGAGTGCTGTTGCTGCCTTGCTGATCCGTTTCTTAAGCTCAGCATAGAGCCTTGATAGATGGCGTCTTGGAATCCCTCGAGGGTTTACCCATTGATGAAGATACTTGCATGCTGTCTACATCTTGACCAGGGTCGTTGGAATTGTAAAGACTGATGTTGAGCGCAAATTCTCAATAGGCAAAGTATCTGATAAGTCACCTTAACTGATCCTCTGCGTATGCAGGTAGGAAAGCTTCATTCCCATTCAGTATTGTACTTATTGTTAATCTACTGACCATGGTTTTTGCTCCAAGGCATGAAAAGTTGAAGAGATATATGCCACGTTAATTGTTGAGTTACATTGCATCTTCTGATTGCCCAAAGGCATAAGACAACAACAGGGAGATGAAGGGGCCAAAGAGTGAGGGAGCGGGTATGCAATCCTGTGTTACTCCACTCTTGATTAGGAGGAGTTCGAGGAAGATTCATTTTACTGAGCAATACCTTGCTTGTCTTTATAGAAGGACAATGTCTTCCTTAGTAGCCTTGGGTGATATCTAATCCTTTCGATAGGGTGAAGAGATCTGTTCTGCTGACAAGGTTAAAAGCTTCTACCAGATCAATAAAGGCGACGTACAGTGCTTTTCTTTGTTTTTGACAGTTCTCCTGCAGGTGACCGAGTCAAAAGTTCATGTATACTGTTGAACTTTCTTCTCGGAAACTACATTATTCCTAAAATACACCCGTTCTTCAAGGACCTGCTACCTGTTTAGTACTGTGTGGGCAAGGGTCTCCGCAATGATACTAAGCATTGTAGCGTTAGCTGTTGCAGTGGCTGTGTTCACTTTTCTTCTTGTACGGCGTGATGGATACGGATGTCCTGAGCTACTGTACCTCTTACCCAGCACTGTATCAGAGGTTTGTGCAATGGGCGAAGGAAGGGCGGTCTTCTTAACAGCCTTAAGTACCTCCAGATGGTTTCTAGCATTGCCTGGAGCTATGGTGCAGGCTAAGGAATTGATGGAATTTTTGAATTCAATTACAGTGGGTGCAGCGTCCAACTCTTTCATGACAGACGGGGTGCTTGTATTCTCAAATGGCGCATCAGTGACAGTGTTTAACTGAGACTAGAGGTCTTGATAGTGCTTTGCTCATAACTCCATCTGTTTCCCAGGGTCAAGATTTAGTCCAGGATTCGATACAGGAAAGACTAGCTCCGAAGCCTTCCTTCATGTCTTAGTACATGGTACAGATGTCATCCTCATTGCAAAGTTCCATACAGTGGTCAGTACCCCAATGTCGAAAAGTCCACCGGGCAAATATTCTGATCTTTCTGGATTCATGGAGAGTATTCTCAGACGACTCCTTGGAGTTGAGCAGTGGTGCTCGCTTAGCTACCATTGCTGGTATAAACTTGGCAATTCCAGTTTCAAACCAGTCTTGGTTCTGGCTCTTTTTTTTGCTTAAAGTGCCCATGGCGAATCTGCAGATTGAATCACGGATGTGATTTCAATTCTCTGCAGCATTGCTTGTGGAGCAGTCCCTTATGGCGTCTTTAACTGATTTAGCAAAGCATCCACACAGATCTGGGAATTACATCCTAGCTGTATTGAGGTGTAGCTGTCCTTTTTTACTTTGAGCTATGGATTTCTTTTGTCCTGATGACGCATCTGGACAAAAGAGTGTCACCCACAAAATGTTTGGTGCTACAGTCAGTGCTCTGATAACTGCAAGTATTCAGAATGCAGTTGAGCGTGTAATCAATGCCCATTAACTAGGAAATTAAACTGAAAACCTGATAACAATAAAAAAAGCATGTAGCTTAGGTAACCATCTTAAAAGGAAACTAGGGAGATTATACCAACAAAAATATTTAAAAAAATAGGGAGCTGATACTTACCAATAGCAGGCTGCAATTTTAATGAGATCAAGTAATCAATGTTATTAACTATATTTAAAAAATAAGAAGTCTTCATATTATTCATTGCCCCTAAGGTTTGTTTGAGCTATGAAACACATACAATAGAACGTTCAGATCTTTGTCACAACTTTAGAGAGTCTAAATGCTGCCAATGGCTTTCAGTAGACAAAGGCCTTGTCAGGTTATTTCTCACCATGTCAGTCTTTTTCTTCATTTTTGTCACCTGCCACCTGGAAAGCAACATCGATCTGAGGTGATTTGGAGGGGGTATAATTCAGCAGCCATGGACATTGTGGCACTGATATTGTTGAAAATGGGCACTGCAGGTTCAAAAGGCCAACAAAATTCCTTCAATAAGTTTTTTTTTCTTAGGTACAGACATTCCTTTGTTGCCTCAGCAAGCGCGCGATACTTAGCTTTAGAAGTTAAGCTTGCAGTGACTGTTAAAAGTTGACTTTCCAGGAACAGCAGATTCACTGACGTGTGCAATGAATACTGTAGTTGAACATTGTTTCATTGTGTCTGGAGCATAATCAGCATCACAGTACAAGAGCAGTTCCTTGTCTCTACCTGCATATGTATGTTTGTAGTCAGCTGTTCTTTCCAGGTATCGCAGACTTCGTTTGATAACCTTGACTTGAGTTAGAATGAATTTTCATTAAACTTTAAACAACGACCAAATATTACACGTTTCTTTTCATCACTCCACAGTGTGTATGCTTTCGAAGTTCCGTCGTAAACAGAAAAAATGAAGATTTCTGAGTGCGGCGCAATCTTTTTTTAATCGATTTGCACCACCTTTTCATAGGCCACTGCACAAATGTTTCAATTGTTTTTTGTTTTTTAACTTAGTAGCTCGTATGGTGTTGCGTTTCGATTTTCACACTACACAACGGCGTGGTCAATGACTGTCAAAAAAGCTGATGTTTCGGGTATTGTAATTGTTCTCCCAGCATGTCAAAATATCACTGCGATATTTGAAAATTTGAAGCTTTCTATTGCAGGATGGGCCAGAATTAGAGCTCATCATGATGAACTGCCAATCCATGTGACTGTTTTTTAGCCTGCAGATAATATCTTTCAAGGAACCGTTAAAGTCAGGTAACTTTCAAGACACTTACTTTTCATTCCTTGTATCATGGTAAAAACCATATCTTTTGGCCAAATAACAAGTTAAGCTTGTTATAAACTTTTCGTCTTGTTTCTTTGCTACCTTCTCAGGATCAAGGGTTGCAAACTCGATGAGAATAGTCTTGTGTAAGGTAAATCGACACTCATTCGCTGATTTAAGTTGTATTGATGAAAGGTACCTGGTATTCTCTACCTTTTGAAAAATTTGCATTTTTCTTCTGCCATTGTCTTCTGCTTAAAATACTCCTCTCCAGGGTCATGTCTCTTTCATTCCTGTACACCCTTTTTTTAATGTTTTTGAAATCATTAGGTAATAAAGACAGTTGTGTTTAGGTGTTTCAAAGAATCTCGAGTCAGTCTGGGTGTCAATTTTGAGCTGAGCTGCAATTACAATGATGAGGAATCGGTTTTGGAAAAATGGTACTTGCTGTAACTCATGGGTATTTAAACAAAGCAATATTCCCTAAATGATTTCCTGCATCCAGTGTTTCTTTGCCATGGTCCTCTGTCATAGAGTGCTTCAGACTTTGCAAAAAAGATAGTGCTTAAACATTTTTCATGTGGCCACAATCTTGTTGCGGACACTATCTAGGAATAGTAAATTCCTCTATGCTTCAATTTTTCTAAACATCCTCGAGCATATTTTTCTTTTATCAGAACTAGAGAAGAAACTGTTTGCTTTCTCTCGGACAGCAAATATTCTTTGATGTTAAAAAGAAGCAACAGGTCTCCATCAAGCACGGGGAGGATGGGGGCTATGAATTGGCCAGCAGGACACTACCCTCCTATTAATATCAGGCAAGTAAAAAAGTAACCATATTAGTAGGAGAGTTGTCTAGTCTTAGTTAAATACTAATTAACTAAGTCAGACAACTCAATAAATCATTAATGCAAAAGTGGAGCAATGTCATCACACATCTTTCTAAAAAATTCATGAACCTGTCACAAAATACATACATTTTCCACCAATTTTGCTTTTGAGTGAGCACCCACCATTTGGTACAGGATAAAACATATATTTGACACCTAGTATAATAGTCTCTTACTAAACCTGCCGGCTCACTTTGCTCTTCAGCAGAACAATTAACATTTGCATATGAACCAAAATTTTATTTTACCAACAGATTGAAATTTTCGGTGGTATAATGGTTAATAGTGGTGACTGAAAACCATTAGATCCAGGTTCGAAAGACGGCTGAAGCACGGAAAATTTAAAGTTATGCTTTTATTTTGCATTTAAGTATCAGTTTTCCCTCGGAAAGTTGGAAACTCTGAAAGGAATAGAGATTGTATGAAACTTTAGAATAGTGGCAAGAATCTGTGCTACATAACTGCAACAGTAATGCCTTGCTTTCTGGAAGGTGCTTTAGATCTTTTGTAACACAGTAACAGAGTGAAAATAAAATTGGAGTAGCACTGAAGCCCATGCTTGATGATGGTTCTGAGCATGTTACAAAGGCAGAGAAATAAAGAAGTAGAAATACGGATAGCTAAGAGTTAGATATTGACATAAAGGGCTGCAACATCTGCTGCTTAAGTAACCTGTTTACGGCCAGTATCACAATTCAAACAAAACCTCTTAAATATTAGTTCCAAGACTCCGAAACCCAAAGGGTGCCATAAGTTGTCTAATCTATGTTGTTCGAGGAGAAGGTGGGGGTTCCCAGCTGTCTAGCAGAACAACACCCTTCTACTAATAGCAAACAAGTGAAAACGTAACAATATTCATAAAGAGGGCCGTCTACTCTTACTTCTTCTCCCTTTTCTTATTATTATTCCTTCCCTCATTCATCTTCTTTCTCCATTTTCTTCTGCTTTTAACTGTTGTATTGTAGATTCGTCTGAAAAAGATACTAGTCACTGTTGGATCCCTTGTCTTACGTGTTTCATGACAAATGCTAAACATATAGCTTTCATTAAAGGTATTGTCTCGTGTTTTTATTCGCAGATTTTTGAAATTTCGAACCAAAATGGCCCACCCATTGCAGACATAGGGTTCTCCAACAGACACCCGAGCCTTTTGCAGCGTTCGATTGTACTTTGCTGGCCATATTCAGGCGGAATTGCTATCCTCCTAATTAAGTGGTTGGTTTTCCGCTGAAATGATTTTTGTGGTCGACCACAAAGAGCATTTTAGCCTATGTTCTCTAATACAAATTAAATTCCGATCCAATTAATGAGCTCAGGATTAATAAATGTCAATAACTACAAAGGCGTCCAAAACTTTTGATTTGTCTAAAGTAAACTAGAAAATTCCTCCATTCGATTTTGTCACTTTCCGTATCATATTATTCCAGCCCTAGTTTGCTGAATTAAAAACAATTTCCAGCCTTACGCTGAGTTCATTCACATTAGTACTTTCATAAGAAAAAGTCTTGTTTTATTTCAAGGATATTAAGGAGAAATAGCTTTGTTTCTTTAAGAAAAAAAAATGCCAAAAGGCATTTTCAGAGAATGTCTGTAACAGGTAATTAAAGCAGACCAAGGACCCCGGTGCACTAATTTGGCAATGAAAAATATTCAACCTCATCTTAAAACTGGCCTATTTTCATGGTTCCAATACAATCAGTTTTAGCGCTACCAATGCGCAAGTCTAATTGAATTATTGCACCATTCATTTGTACGACAAGCAGATAGTGAAAAATCCGTACCATGGTCCTGATTGTTCTGCTGGCTCCCTTCGCTTGCCAGCAGGCGTAGTACTAGGCTCAACGTCCGGCCAAAATCTTTGTTCTTTTCTATACCAGGTAGTGAGTGTTCATTCAGCTGATAAAATTGGGGAAGAGCACTTTATTGAAGCTATCATCATGAAATTTGGCGTAGTGGTAAATTATGCTAAAGCGCATATTTTTATTTGTAATTTTGGTTATGTCCTAATCAATTAACAATTAAGTAATTAGTCTCCACATATGTAACAAAACGTCAAAAAATAGCTAAAAAATTAAAAATTTAAAGAAATATAACTAGTAGGTGTTACTTCATTAACACCAAATACAGATTTATTGGCTCAACACTACTTATCGGTAATGCGTATATATACTATATATATATTTGAGCAAATAATGAAAAGAGATCAGATACCCATGGTCAAATATGACATAAAAGGGCAAAGAGCAGAGATTGTAGCCTGCAAAGATATGGAGAAGTGGGCGGATGAGAGTGGTAAAGGAAAAACAAATAAGCAAGCAATGAAGAGAGGAAAGTATAGATGCATATGAATAAGGAGAAGTTTGTAAATAATCATATTTAAGAGGGACGACATGGGTGGTTAAATGTGACTTAAAGAGAGCTGGAGAGGGTCAGCGAGTGAGCCAGCAGGACACTACCCTCCTGCTAACATTTAGCCTACACATGAAAAATGGCAAAAAGTATGTTAGAAAGAGGGTTGTATATTCCTAGTAATATTTGTTATCTTGGGAGACTTATTCCCAACATTTTCTTATGTAAAGCTTTAACAAAACAACAAAATCTTGTACAGTGCAACGCTTAATCAGATTCTTAAATCTCCCCCGATTTTCGGATTTTTACGTTGTGCCTAAGATTACCAGATTACTATCAAGCCTGCACAGTAACCCTTGTCCAAGTGGGCGTTTAAACTTTGCCTTTTTTGTTGCTGAAGTTGCTGAAAAACAACCGAAACCTGTCCATGTTTTAAACGGCCTTTAACTAAAATCTATAGCTGCAAGCTGGCAATCAAGCTTGCCTCCGTCTTGGTGCAATTCAATAAGTGCATGATTTTATTTTACCAAAAATTAAACGAAAATATATATTTCTTCTTACCTTCAAGAATCCAACTAGACCTAGTCGCATCTACTCGTAGTTATTAAGTCAAACCTTATTCTTTTCCATGGTTCAATCTTGTTGTTCTTCTGCCATTGCTCAACACAATTATTTCTATGAACACTTTCAATGTGATGGAGCCAAAGAATTTCGGGTTTCTTTCAAACAATCTGGCAACGTTTGCAAAAGGGTAATTTCTGCTGCTAATTCTTCCTATGCTGACCAAGTTTATGAACCTACTGAAAGTCGAATTTTAGATAAATTATAGCACGTTGGCCTACTTTATAAGCTTTTTAGTTATTATATTTGTGAAATGTTCTTAGGTATCATTAGTCCTTTTTCTCAGATCGTAAAGTGCGTGTCACACTGGGTGGAATTACATTTGATGAGTATTCCATGTTGGCATTTTTAAGCATCTATATTCTTCATCCAACTCTCTTCTTTCTTTCCTTCTATTATCTTTTTGGTAACTCGCTTCAGTTCATGAACATCAATGCTAGTTTCTACCCTGGCATTTGCCACAAGATATTTCAGCAGGAACATGTCAAACCTGTGGAATAGTCTGACCAGGTAGTTGGTTTTTTCAATATGACAAAAACTCAACTGATGTTATTCAGTAGAAAGATGAGTCTTTAGATCCTTGCAATATTCATTGACAATCAAGTGCATGTTAACTCTGGTAAAGTCTCTTCTTCTGATAAGGAATGCTTCTTAATAAAGATGCTTATTTGTCACTTTCTCCAGATCTTTCTAGGGATTTCTTATAATTAATCTATTGGTACGTCTGGTATCTGGAGAATACGTTAAACCTGAGTCTATTTTATGTCTATAAATTTACCACCCGTCCTTGCATGAAGTTTCCTGTTGCTTTAACTGGACCGGTGTTCTGTTATCTCCTTTTGATGTTCTTGATTCAGTTCAGAGGCGCTCCATATACTTGGTGCCTTTGTGCCTTTGTGCCTTTTATGGTTCTTGACTATTAGCGAATAAACGACTTCAGAAGGTTTGAAATAGTCTGCACTTAACTAAGTACCAAATGTTTTGCCCCGTTTGTCAGAAATGCAACTTCTTACAGGAAATGGTATCTTCAGAAGAGATTTAAATGCCATTAGCAAATAATCTTATTAACAGCTTTATATTTACAATGGTTTGAACCAATGCTGTTAGTTTGGCATTTGGCTGTAATCTTTCTTATTCTTTTGTCTGGTATAAAATTGTTTTCCTTGGATCACACAGTTTGTCGGAAACAGCAGTCATGTGTTATCTTGGAGAACTTTTTATTTCCCCTCAAAATATTTTCTTCTTTCAATGAACAAAAGCCTATTTGAATTGTTTCCTGAATCACCATATGACATTATTGTAAGTAAGTTTGATTTTATAAAGTAACCTCTTGTCAATGCATAATAATTTATCAAACCAGTACATTAACCATTAAAGCCAATGGTAAGGGAAGGGTCTTCCATGACGTAGTTAAAGTAAAATAGTCAGATTCAAGGCATGATAAGCTATCAGTAATAAAAACCATTATAATCAATTTGTAGATGTATAAATGTGTATATGCAGATGTATATATATGTATATATATGTTTATATGTATATATGTATATATATGAATATATATGAATATATATGTATATATATGTTTATATGTATATATGTATATATATGAATATATATGTATATATGGTACATTCGATTCTGTTAACCGTATTAGAGTGCTCGATACATAAATGCAGAGCGTAATAAAAGATATAATAAGTTGGAAAGAATAAAAAAACTACACTATCCATTTCGACAAGTCTGTTTCGTGATTTTACTCACTCGTCGGGAAATGTACGCACTCGTACGAAATGTACGCACTCGTACGAAATGTACGCACTCGTACGAAATGTACGCACTCGTACGAAATGTACGCACTCGTACGAAATGTACGCACTCGTACGAAATGTACGCACTCGTCAGGAAATGTACAATGTACATTTCCTGACGAGTGAGTAAAATCACGAAACAGGCTTGTCGAAATGGATAGTGTAGTTTTTTTATTCTTTCCAACTTATTATATCTTTTATATATGTATATATATGTATATATAAATGTATATTTATGTATATATATGTATATATATGTATATATATGTATTTTGAGGAGCCGTGGCTTAATGGTTAGTACACTGCACAGTAACAAAGAGTTCCGGGTTCGATTCCCCGAGCTGTCGAGGAGAATTTGGAACTTTGCGAAAAGAAAAAGCCATTGGTTGGCGTCAGGAAGGTCATCCGGCCAAAAAATTCCTCACTGCCGAATCAAAGTCCCTGTGAAGGGCACCGTCTGAGCCCCAATTGCTGGAGGAAAATGACGTTAAAACTAAAAAAAAATAAAATGTATATATATGTTTATATGCATATATGTATATATATGCATATATATGTACATATATGTATATATATGTATATATACATTTTTTATATACATGTATATATATGTATATATATGTATATATATGTATTTATATGTATATATATGTATATATATGTATATATATATAAACATAAGTACATATATATAAACTGTGTTATGTGTATCTGACCTATGTGTGACCAGCACAACCAGAGTGAAAAATAAGCGATTTGATAGAAATTTGGTTATGGAATTATTTTTTTCAGGGAATGACTTGATAATCTAAAAAACAGTGATATGTACCTAATAACAAAGTAATTAGTAGATGATAAAATTCATTTATTTTAATCAGCACTATCCAGCACCTTAAATTAAACGAATTTCAGAATAAGGCCCTAGAGTGTGAAAGGCAGAATTGAAAGAGATAATTAAAGAGCACTTTTAGTTAATCCATTATTAGAAACTTATTCTAAGGTTCAGTTATTTCTATTTCGATAGTCATCATCATCATTGTTATAGATATCAGTGCTCTGGAAGCAGACAGCTTTGTTCTACCGTCCATTTTTGTCCAGTCCTTCTGTCTTGTAACTTTCTTTTCATTTTACTCTACGTTCCATTCTTCCATTGATGCAATACCTAATCCCTTTTCTTTCCTCCTGGTCTTGCCCTATTCATTTGACCTTCCATACCATGCTTAGCAGTTTATCACCTCTGACAATTTATCAAGCCCACATTTCCCTTGTTCGAATATCTGCCCATTATGAATCGCTTTTCCTAAACAATATTTAGTAGGCCTACTTTCTCATTGGTTTTACCTTCTGTCCAACTTACTGACTAGTAAAACTGTAACCAGCAGATTTATTTTCAATTTATTTTTTTGCTTATTCCTGTTTCTGTACCCAAGATATGGTCTTTGTTCAAGAAGCTTAAGGTCAAATGCGATCGAAGTTCTACTTCTCTTTTTAGATTTTGCCATTTAAATTTTCATGATTCACAACATATTGATACAGCAACATTTTCATCTGTATCAAAAATTTTTGTTGCTCAAGTCCTTTTTTCCTATAGAAATGTTGATATATTAGGAAATAAAATGAAACAAAAAGATAGTTGAAATAAAAATCCATCCCTATATTTATGATCTTTTAAGTCTAGCAAATATGTAAGGGTAATCCACATAAGACCCCTCAGACATTTTACTAAAAACAACCTTGAAAAGATCTATATTTGTTATATCTTTATTGTTCTCACTGGTTACAAAGGTATCCATCTGGGTCCTTATTTTACCGTATTATTTATTACAATTTCGTGAAAGCTGGATCAAGACTAGAAAATCTTCTCTCTCCAAGAAAATAAAAATAAGTCACGCAGATTTAAAATTGGTCACGTATTTATCAAAATAGAAATAGCAGTCATGCCGATGATAGATGGACAATATTAAAGAAGAAATCCTGTCTAACACCTTAGTAATCTTCATAGTTTTCTCTTTTATTCTAGCACATCATCATACTAAAAGTTAATGCCTCTGTATTATCATCCGGTAATATTGTGAATATTTTTAATGAGCTGACCTTACCAATCCAAGGACTTCCGAATCCCATATGGCAGCTAAAATATCTCGCTGCCTTCTCATGTGTGAAAGTAATAAAGAACAGGGATTATATTAGCTCAAGACCAGTTTACGAGCCTTAAGTAATGGGCGTCAAGTGTAGAGCCATTGTCAAGCAGAATTAAATATCTTTTTTATGGTTATATGAAGTCCCCTAGATCTTTGAATTTCACAAGAGAATAATAAATAAAGCCTATTTAAAGACTGAACTATCGATATTCTCAGATTACTGAGCCTTTATTAACCTGAGTCGCAATCTTTTGAAAAAGGTAACAGTGTCTATGACAAAAATAAACAGAAAAGTCTAACCAATTTAGGATTCAATTTACTGACAAAAACGGGTTTTTAGTTTACAAGTTATATGCATTTCCAAGAAAAATAAACTATTCACCCTTCCTCCAAAGTCTTCAAGGGTCGAGGTGGGGGCTCAGCATGTATCGTAATTTTTCAAGGTTCTTCATCAGTATTTCTATCATCGTTTGCCTTCTAAATAAAATTCCTCACTTTTTCTGGCCCTCTATCTCTCTGTGTGTCTGTCTGTCTGTCTCCCTCCTCTGTGTGTGTCTCTCTCTCTCTGTTTCTCTCTCTTTCTCTTTCTTTTTTTCTCTCTCTCTCTCTCTCTCTCTCTCTCTCTCTCTCCAGGTAGAAGTGTTACTCTAGATTATCATGTAATAATTAGATTTCCTCTGAACCACCTTATCTCTAAACCTCTAGTGCTATTACTCTCTCTTTTTTGCGTACAATACTCAGCGACATATGTCACTGCAAGCCAATCAATGGCATAAAGAGTTTTCATATGAAAGCCATCCACGTTGCCTTTTCTTTCAATATAAAACTTTACTTTCTCATTGGTGTGCCTTCTAAGTTAACTTGCTACAAAACTTGAAGAAATGAAATTTTGTCGGCTGTTAGTTTTCCTTTCGCATAGGAAAGTGCTTCTGCTTTTTTTTGCCTTTTTTCCTATGTGTAGATCCTATATTCCTATCTCTATCTTCCAATTTTCCTAGTGGTAATTATTTACAATTTCCTGGTCTTTGATTAAGGTTCTTTCTACTTCCGTTGATATTCTCTTTGATTGATACTGTTATTTTGTGATATCACTATGCCACCGCCATACAGTATTTGAAGTTGGTATTTGGCTGTATCCCTACTGGAATCCCCTTCCTGACACAAGAATGCCTCACTGATTATTATCTATTCAAAAGATTTAAACATTTGGGGGTTGCAAAGGGAATTCCTGGTATAAACTTTAAAAGTCTTATTTATAAATATATATAAATAGTATCCGGAAAATATTTGTAAGGTTAATGACGCGTTTAGTACATCAATCATTCTAAAATACTAGTTATACTAAAATCAAAAGTTATCAGGAAGACATTCTGCTGTCACTTCCTACATTCTTATCAATTTTGATGAAGACTGCTGTTCTCCTTGAAAATATCAGTAGTAAAACCCCAATTTCTCATTGATTGCGGTAAAGTGTTATATATTTCATACAAATAAAGCTTCTTCTTGGTGTCTCTATCTTGCGCTAGATGACCTAGAATAGGAGCAAATTTTAATCAATACAATAAGAGCTAAATTTGCTCAGGTCGTTTGCGTGTCTTTTCAATGACCGACCTAAAGAGAGTTTTACTGTAAATCAGCACTTTAAACCACGGGTGTGGCCTAAAGGTTCTTAGATAATATTTTGTTAACATCAACACATAGGAGGGTTAATCTGGAGTCATGTTTTAAACACTAAAACACTTGTCATCCTACTATTAATTTGTTATATGAAGCTATAGAAGAAAGTGTCAATTTTCTACTCTAGAAAGTTATCTTAGCTGCTCTTTAGTTGGTGCTGACATGGATCTTATCCCTACGGACATTGGTAGTTGCTTTCGATTGAAATTTTGGAATATTCACTAATGATAATATTTTATGCACAGCAGAGTTTTATGAAGTAAAAGGATTTGCTTGCTTGAAACAGATATCTTCAAGCACGCGAATAAACAAAAGCTTTAATATACAGGTATTTTTTTAAAAAGCTTATGCTCTACTAGAAGAATTTTGAAATATCAAACCATATTTTACTAAATTTGCCAGTAAAATTTGTGTAAAAATTTCCCTTTTGTATATGAGAAATTTTCCGTTTTCATTGCCATCTCTCTTTTTCAACAAAACCGTGAACAAAATAAACAAGAAGTGGAGTAGGGCAGAACATTTATTTTATGAAGGTACTACTCAAGCAATAAAATGCCTATTGCCTCAATGCCATGTCTTGTATAAATTTCTGTCAAACTTGAAAAAGTACTCGGTATTTTCCAACAAACTACTTTCTTCAGTGAACTAATTGAGGTGAAAAGTACTTGTAAAGGTTATTGTTGATAATATAACTATAAATTCTGTTTGTTGTTTCACAAAATCTCAAAGCATTGATGATTTTATTTTCAATGGATTTTTGAAGAAGCAGAGGTGAAGGCTAGATATGAAATTACAGTGCAAACCGATTTGATGTCTTAGAAAGGGAACAAGCAGACAAATGGAACATGATGAGAAAGGCTATGGTTGAAGCAGCCAAAGGGGTGATACCACCTAAAAAGAAGGAAGGGAAGAAACAATGGAAGAAAGCAGAGATCCTAAAATTGATGGAAGAAAAACAGAAAATAAGCAACAGGAACTCAAAAGAGCATCGAACTCTGAATCGAAACATCAAGCGGAAGTGTAGAGAAGCGAAGGAAGAGTGAATAAATGCTGAGTGTGCGAAAATAGAAAGATGCAGAACGAAAGAAACCTCATCGTTACACAAGAAAATTAGCACTTTAGTGGGAAGAAAGACATATGTTTCAAGTGGGTGCATTAAAGCCACAGATGGCTATTTGTTAATGGGAAAGGACGGGGCAATGGAACGTTGGGCAGAATATGTAGACCAACTTTTCTCAGGCGATAGGGAAGAAAATCCCGTGATCAGAAAATCAGTTGAAGGCCCAACCATTCTGAGAAGCGGAGTGCAATCAGTCATAAAGAAGATGACGAGTAACTAAGCCACTGGACCAGACAACATCTGCATTGAAATGGTTGAGGCACTGGACGATTTTGGTATCGATAAGATAACAGAGTTGGTAAACGAAATTTGTAACACTGGAGAAATTCCATCAGACATGTCAAAACCTATATTTATAGCTTTACCTAAAAAACAGGAGCAACAGAATGTGAACTGCATAGAACCATAAGCCTCATGAGCCACGCTACATGGCAACGATACGAAGAACAACGAGGTCGGAAATAAGTAATCATTAATTTTGGTTTGTTCAGGACTCAGGTACACAGAACGCCATCTTCATCATGAGAATGTTATCTGAAAGAGCGATAGAAACCAAGATTTGTTTTTATGCTTTATTATTGATTCAGCAAAGCTTTCGACAAGGTGAAACATGAAACTATGCTTGACATACTACAATCCCTAGACAGAGATGGAAAGGACATCCGAATTCTAAGGAATATGTACTGGGAACAAACGGCGGGGGCTAAGGTTCAGAATACTATAGGAAGATGCAGCCACATTAAAAGAGGAGTTCGACAAGGTTGCTTTCTATCTCCAGACTTGTTCAACTTATACAGCGAAAAAATAATGAGAACCATTGAAGACATGAACGGTTTCGCTGCAGGTGGATACAACTTGAATAACATACGATATGCAGGTGATACAACTCTCATTGCAGATTCACCCCAGAAACTACAACGCATCTTGAATACTGTAAAAGAAGAGAGTACAAGGAGAGGTTTAAGCATTAACCGAAAGAAGACCTTTCACATGGCAACAAACAAAAAACAACAAGAAGTTAATTGCCACTTGACGATACATATCTATGGCACAAACATCTCTTAAAGCACATGTCATCGGTCACTCCTTTACAGACATCACTATTGATGGGAGCACTTACCCTTCTGTCCGTCTCGGTATTCTCAAGGGACTGTGCAGCGATATCATCCTGGGCCAAGATTTCCAAAAAGCTCACAAAAGTGTCAAGNAAACTACAACGCATCTTGAATACTGTAAAAGAAGAGAGTACAAGGAGAGGTTTAAGCATTAACCGAAAGAAGACCTTTCACATGGCAACAAACAAAAAACAACAAGAAGTTAATTGCCACTTGACGATACATATCTATGGCACAAACATCTCTTAAAGCACATGTCATCGGTCACTCCTTTACAGACATCACTATTGATGGGAGCACTTACCCTTCTGTCCGTCTCGGTATTCTCAAGGGACTGTGCAGCGATATCATCCTGGGCCAAGATTTCCAAAAAGCTCACAAAAGTGTCAAGGTTAATTATGGTGGCAATAAGCCAGACCTCGTCATTCCAAATCTTGTACAGATACAAACACTTTGGTGTGTGTTTGGTGGAAAGAAAATACAGCAAGTAAAAAAAATTAATTAACTGGGAAGCATGCTAACCGCGGATGGTAGAAATACAGTGGAAGTAAAGAAGAAAATCGCTATGGCAAAGGAAGTATGGAAGAGGATGTCAAAGATTCTAAAGTCACGATCAATCACAATGAACACCAAGTTGAGAGTCCTAAAGTGCTACGTCCTTTCTGTCTTGCATATGGATGTGAATCATAAACAATTACGGCAGAATTAGAAAGAAGGTTAAATGCTGCTGATGTTTGGATGCTACGTAGAATTTTAAGGAACTGCTGGGCTGAACATATTAACAACAACGAAGTTTTCAGAAGAGCCAACTACAGCAGAGAACTCTTGAATATGATCAGGAAAAGGCACCTGTCATTCCTTGGCCATGTGTTGAGGAAAGAAGGCTTAGAACACCAAGCACTGACTGGCAAAATAAATGGAAAAAGAGGAAGAGGAAGAAAACGGAAGATGTTCCTCAAAAGTATATCGACATGGACAGGCATCAGAACAACAAAGCTGTTAGAAAAAGCAAAAGACCGAGTTCAATGGAAAAGCGTGACCACCAACGTCCTGGAAGGACACGGTACCTGAGGACGAAGAGGAGGATATTTGGCCTTCCCCTGACTCCATATCAATGTCTTTTTAGGACATACGACCTCTTGTGGCTTGCACTCTATACAATTTTCTCCAGTAGGTAGATTGAAAGGATTATTCAAAATAGTGTGGGTGATGTGTCTTCTTGTTATTTGGATGAAATTAAAAAGTTCCTTAGCAATTTCGCATTTGATATGATGTCTAAGAATTCTGAACAGTATGTCAACCAAATTCTTGATAATTTATCTTTAATATCACATATGTATGGGGTACATATGGGATACATACGAAAAATGTTGTCAATTTGAATTATTATACATATAGTTCAAATATTCCTGTTGATAGTAGTCTGCAGAGTCAATAAAGAATTATCATTTAACACACAGATTATTACTCTTGTTATTTTTAAATAATTCTACTTACCAATTTAAATCAATCTCAAAAAACTGTATCTCTTTATTCTTCATAACGAACTTCTATCTTGCTGTTTTTGAGATTCCTAGTTGGTGATTTGGCACAGTTCGTACACAAATATACTAAAATCAAAACATATAATAATAATAATAATAATAATAATAATAATAATAATAATAATAATGATACATCAAAAGGCATAACAACGCCGCAGCATACGTGCACTGGACGATCTTACAGTATTACAACATCAAAACAACTGACAAGTGGTATAAACACCAACCAGAAACAGTTACAGAAAACGAAGAAGTTACCATCCTCTGGGATATGCAAGTCCACACTGATAGAACCATCAAAGCCAACAAACCAGATATTATTCATAAGAACAGAAAGAAAAAACATGTATGTTAATTGATATGGCAGTACCTTCTGATCGGAATATATCCGTTAAAGTAGCAGAGAAATTCTCCAAGTATAAAGATATGGAAATTGAGATTACAAGTGAAAGTGGATATAAAATCCTTGATAAAATCATAAAGCATTTGTTATACATGGATGATCTCAAGCTGTTTGCTAAAAATGATTCCCAGCTAAATGGGCTACTCAATATAGTGGCTCAATTCAGTGAGGATATAAGAATGGAGTTTGGTTTGGATAAATGTGCCAAAGCCACTTTCATCAGAGGTAAATTGCTTCAAACATCCAATGTTACCCTTAATCGCAACATCTAAATCAGAGAATTAAACCAGGAGGAGGCGTATAAATATCTAGGGATCTCTGAAGGTGATGGTATTAATCACTCAGCCATGCGGGAAAAAATACGTAAAGAGTGCTACAGAAGGGTGAGGTCCATTCTTAAAAGTGAATTAAATGCCAGAAATCGTATTGATGCGATTAACTCATTAGCCATTCCTGTTGTCACTTATAGTTTTAAT
>RDPX01000005.1:5590350-5615908 GCA_003991215.1 Morbakka virulenta
AAAAAATATCAAATGAAAAGCGATGCATATGTCAGAAGTGGTAAAGAAGAACGTGTAATGAGCGACCAGAGCTCAAACAATGAGGATGATGCAATCTCAACAGTAGGATGATGCAATACGATCTCATACCGAGAAATCTCTACGTATTTCCATGAGTGGTCTTAAACTTTTGGTAGTGACTGTAGATGCTACAACGATTATTCAAGAACTCGATCAAGAAGACACATATAAATATTTAGGCACAGAGGAAGGCAATGGTATCAAACACGCAAAAATGAAAGAAAGAGTCAGAAAATAATACTATCGAAGAAGTAAGATGACCCTGAAAGGTGAGCTGAATTCACCCAATAAAAAATCATTGCCATTAACATTTTGGCAATCCCAGTGGTAACATACAGTTTCATTGTAATTAACTGGCATATGAAAGAAATCAGAAAAATGGATGCCAAGACGAGAAAGATAATGACAATGCACAGCATGAATCATCCTAAAGCAGATGTAGAAAGGATATATCTGGCAAGAAAGGAAGGAGGCAGAGGGCTGATTCAATTACAAAACAGGCACTATAGGTTTAGAGATGTAATGGAAAGAAACAAAAGACAAGCTGCTGAAACACGCATACAAACATGAAAGGAACAAGAGGTTATATTCGATCCAAAAAGAGGCTAATAAGTTTGAAATGGAAATGCGTTTACAAATGAAGAGTACTGAAAATATAGTTTATGCCATGAATTTGATGAAAATGTGGAGCACACTACATCTGGCTGTCCTGTCCTTGCAAGAAAGGAATATTTAGAAAGACATGATAAGGCACTCACTTATCTTCACTGGAATATATGCAAATACTACCATATTCAAGTCAGTAACAAATGGTATGAACGTAAACCAACCAAAGTTGCTGAAGGAAATGATGTTACAGTATTGTTGGATATGCCAATTGACACAAAGAAAGAAATCAAAGCAAACAGGTCGGATATCGTAATTAAAGATATATTAAAGAGTTTGTGTACTTTAATTGATACAGCTGTACCATCAGAATGAAATATTGCGACAAAAGAGATCGAGAAGATTGCAAAATACAAAGATCTCGAAATAGAATTAGAAATCAGCAACAAGTGGAACATTAAAACGACTGTCATTGTCAGTATGTACCACCTGAATTTGGACCACCAGTTTTTGATGCCATTTAGCTGCTATTGAGTACTATTATCTTTTATTAACCCAAAAATATCAAGTTAATGACCCAGTATGGCCCACATTGAAAATTTGCTTTGCATTCCCCCTTTCTCCACACACACACACACACACACACACACACACACACACACACACATATCAAAGTGAATACTAGATGTCAGACGTCAAAATGGCATATTTCGGATCTTAAAAGATGTTCCAAGTCTACTTTAATATTTTTGGAAGTCCAACTATCCAAATAGAATTTTGTTGAAGTAAAAGCTCCGCAGTCATAGAAAAATCTTGCTTTTCTATTTTCCATTTTCCTCCAACTCTAGTTGATGACCAGCAAATTTTTTTTTGGCTCGACAGGCTTTAAAATCAATGACTACAGTACTAGAGTTACTTGGTCAAACAAGTATTTGCACCCAACAGCCTTTCTGGGGCAATTGAAGCCTTTAGAATTCATCACAATTAGATAGCTATAGTCCAAACAGTGTAAAAGACATCTTTGTTCATCCAGTTGGTCGAATTAGATGACCGCAGAGCTATCACCAATTAAAGGAACTCGGATTAAACAAACAAAATGATCAAGTCCAACAAAATTAATTAAATTTTTGATATAAAATTCTGCTTTAAAAGTTTCATGTGTTTCAGTTTCGAAGAAACTGGGAGGACCGTTCATGTATCTAACAAAAATACCAACTGAGTTCATTGGTGTGCTGTTCCGTACCACCCTTGCAAAAGGCAACAGACTTCCTGTTGTTCCCTGCTGCAAGTTTCCAAACTTCCTTTTGTTACAAAACAGTTTCTTAGGGCATAAACTCTTTGGGAATCACTTTTAAACTTTTTTCCCACCTGAGTTTACAGATGTCAAACAATCGCCTCAGTTCATTGACAGGATCCCAGAATTAACGGTCTGTGTACGCTTCCCTTTCAGCACTCAGCGGATATCCTTCCCTAGGTTCAGTTACAACATTCTTTCTCTCTTGTAAAGAAAAGACGTGTGCTTGAGGTTATAAATATGTAAGCTGTTTATGTAATTATAATTATTTCCAGGGTAAACAATTAACTCAAAAGTAATTTGAGAGGATAAGATCCTCTTGCTTTGACCGAAGAAATTGAATACAAACACAGTAAATTAAAGGAGGTCTTGCAATACGATTTCTTTGAAAATCTATTCAATATATTTATTTTTAAATCGTTTCAACATAAAAATAGAAATAGGATGTTGTATCAAAAACAACCTATGGCCTTCCTGCTTCAGTTTGGAAACATGGTACAAGGAACAAAAATTGACCTGGAAGTTGTCGAAGGTCATCACTTTATTAAATCTTGTCGACATTCCAATTTATCACAAATAAAATAGGAAATATTTCGCTATTTTGAAGAACTGAAAAAGTCATTTAGAAAATTTCTCCCACTTATATTAAAATCTGATTTTTAGGTGTGACACAAAAAGGCTCCTTTGCACTCAAATTTTAATGGTCTTGTCCGTCATACAAAGTTGAATACCATCCTAAAGTAGCGCCTCTCAAAAACTCTTCTGAAGCACTAATCGGAACAGCCAAAACGTGTTTGAAAAGTTTCATCATTTTTGTTGCATTTAAAAAACAGCCAAACACTATTTCAAAGCAAATCTATATAGACATAGTTTGTTTTTGTGTTCAAAATTCCTTCAACCTTTTATACTTTCTTTAACTTCATTTTCCTCAATTAAATTTGAATAGTAATGTTTTATTAAAATTCGAATTGTAAATATAATTTCCAAGTGCAAAATTTTGACTTCTAATAATTTGCTCAGAGTTTTTAAAAGGCTTTGTTTTATTGTAGAATAGACTAAAACAGCTGGGGAAGGGGAGAAAGTTGGTAAAACGCGGCAAACAAGGATGAAGCACCAAACTGAAAAGAATAAAAGGCAATTTCCCTCTACGAAGCAGAAAAGATACTATTAAGAGAAGAAAACGAGACAAGATGAATGGCCGGGAATGGGTAAGCAAGTAAAAAATCTAAAGGAGTCGTAACAATAACTTACCCGTTCCTCTTAAGGACATACCAGCCAAATTCTTGGTTTTATTATAAATGAGAACGTCTGTATGGTGCTGGAATTGGCACTGTTGTTTGTATGACACAAAAGCAAGGGCATGGCTTATTAAGTAATATATATATATATATATATAATGTTTCCTCTGGTCTTGCAAGGAGAAACTTTAACCTCTCATAATTAACATTCAGTTGTTGTCAATACCCAAAACAATTCTTCAAATAAAAAAGTCTCTGGATTCAGAGGTTTACATAAACCTTTTCTTACTTATATTCATTCGTTAATTTTGGTCAAAAGAAACAGTTATGAAAGAATAGAATTACATCTAGCAACAGAACAAGTGCTGTCAGAAACACTAAAAGACAACAGAAAAAAGGGTCTATCCTGGACAGGATTAAACATTATTCTCATTATTGGCTGGAAAATACAGAAGTTCCGAAAAAAAGAGGTTTACAGTCAGAAACATTTTTCCTGGGGATGAGCCCTGCATCAGATAGTATTGTAACATTTGGGGGTCAAAAATAGTCACCCAACGGCACTCCTCTTGACCTTTAATTGGTGTAGAGAGGCTGCTTGATTTTCTAGGGTTCTACTTCTATTTTTACTTCTTTTAATTCAATCTCCTAGGTCCTCACACCACACCTTGCTCTTCAGTTTGCCTTTCAACCTTGAACTATAGCTACATTTTAATATTTTTGTGAGAAAAAGTTTCGATTTCAAAATGTCCTTTCAGTTGGAATATTTATAAACGAATATTTTTAAAATTTCGCTGCATTTAATAAAGCTTCGAGTCAAACAGTTAAGTAAAAAACAAATTTCTTGAGGAAGTGAGACTTACATTTATTGTTAGTCATAAAGAAAATATTGGCGTTTAGATTGCTTCCAAGGCTCCACATAACTTCAATCAAAAACATTAAAATTTTTTAAAACTGCATTACGTCTGTATTACTTTTCTAAGCCACTTGTCCCGTACCTTTCATTGTTCAATACCCTCATCACTGTTTAAACTGTTCTGGCTTGCTTAATATTTTTCCTGTATCTTTAACGTTTCAAGTAGTACTTTACTATTAATTGGAAAAAACAAAGGCTCTTGCCCTTTACCCTGTATTAAAAAAGAATTGAATTTCAATTAGGTATATCGTCAACTAATATATTTGATGTTTGATAATGATTATAACAATGATTATAATAACCCATGACTGTCTCTTCTATGAAATCCTTTCTCTCTCTAGGTCCCATATCCATTCCAGACGTTGGGGATCATGGTTCTCCACAGATTCCTATATAACAAAAAACAATCTTTGCAGAGAAAAAACATGGCAAAGAAAAGAAGAGGAAGGTTTGGAAAGCCTAAAATAGACGATGCAGCAAAAGCATTACACTAAAGCACATTTCAAAAACAGGTAGCTACCAGGCAAAGAATCTCAAAGAGAATGTCAATTTTTAGGTAGACCTCAGCGTACAAAAAATTAACATATTTAAAGGCTTAGACTGAAAGGGTAAGCAAAAATGGGGGGTGAAAAATTAAGGTTGCACGAAAAGTCTATACAGGGAACGAAATGGTATTTTCTGCAAATCGTATACTATTATTTAATTTTCTGTGATTTTTTTAGATCTTAGATACGAAAAGATTACCAATGCTTAATGGTTAGTGCAGGCGTCAGGAAGAGCATCCGGCCAAGAAATTCCTCACTGCCAAAACCAAGTGTCTCTGTAGGGCACCGTTTGAACCAGTTACTGTGGGAAAGGACCTCATAACAATAACAATAACAACAACAACATAGGGATGGTTTAGCGTCAGGAGGCACCACAGAGGGCAGATCAGGAGTCATAATCACGAGAGGTGATCCTGAAAACCCTGAAGACCTGGAAACTCTAACGTCGAGAGGAGCTGCTTTTACCTGCTCGCATAAAGAAGAAGTGGAGGCGATGAAAACAGCGGTGAACTGGGTCAAAGAACAAGCCAACCCTACCCTAAGCGTCATGGTATGTACTGATAGCCAATTTCTAGGCGTCGCTCTGGAAAATCATAATTTTGAAACGAATCAAATCAGACACCTTTTGAGCTGGCACGCCGATCCCGTTGTCATTCAGTGGTTTCCGGGTCACTCAGAGATACCAGGTAACGACCTCGCTGACACATTCGCAAAAGAGGGAACCAAACTGGAGGCCCCGAGACGCGCCAATTTGTACAGAAGTGCATGCATGCTAAGCAAGAACATCTTCAAAATATCCATCGGCCATCCCAGGATCAACCAGACATACAAGTGCTACTCTACCAACCGCAAAAGGATAAGTCACTACCAGGAAGGATCAGATCATGCTCGCCCAGTTAAGAAGCGGAAAACATAAAGCCCTCAGGTTGTTCCAACACACCCTGAATGAGGGTATCCCAGTGAGATGCCCGGATTGTGACTCCGGCGAAGAACAAACAGTGAAGCACTATCTCCTCAGATGCCCAAGAACGCAAATTTTCTACGAAAGGAGGAGGAAGGGCTAGGGCTTCTGACGAAGTACCCTCCCAAGTCGATCGCCCTTGCAAGGAGGACGCTCCTTGGGGACGGATGAATCCCTCATCCTACCGGCACACACACACACACACACACACACACACACACACCACCACCACCACCACCACCACTACCACCACCACCAACAACAACAAAAATAACAACAACAAAAAGATACGAAAAGTTGATCGGAAGGGTCGAAAAGATATTAATTCGAAGTTAATTATGTCAACAAAATAGTGCCCGATACAAAGACAAAAACTGCTAATCAAGCTTCGAAACAAAATTTCTAAAACTTTTTTTGATCTTGTTGAAACTCGATTCTTGCAAAAAATTACTGACCGGCTTATGAGACCAATTAAAAATGAGTCAAATTTTTTTTCAATTTTATCATTTTTATCTAGCTTTTAGGACCAAGCCATCGAATACTAAAATTTTCAAGCAAGGAGATCCCCTTCAGGAGTTAGAGAGAAAAACACCTCCTGTTTTTTGATATTACCAGTCAGGTGGAAAGAGAATATTAGGATAATGCATGTTAGGGACATATTAAAAGTGCTTAAAAGGCATTTCACGATGGGTTAGTAGAGGAGGCTTGGAAGCAGCATAAAAGTTAAGCACGAAGTATTGCTAAACTTTTAATTGTCCTGGAAGATGAAGTGTTTCTGTCATGAGGTACCAGTCTATGATGCATTTCTGGTCACAAAAATATGTCTTTAGCAATATGGAAGATGAAACTGGGAAAGACAGTAGAATCCAAATTATTTTCAAAATCTAGTCTAAATTGTAATTAAGCCCCTCTGTTTTATTTTTTATTTCGTCATCTTTTTTGTAGATATATTGCCTTTTCATATCTTTAGAAGCCAAACATTTATTTTTGTCAACAACTGTATTCTAGTAGGCGTTTTCATTTTTATCACTATAAGTTTTTCTATATCAGAGTCATTACAAACAAAAGATTTATACTTCATTAATTAAGGTGTGATCAACAGGTCACTATCACATGATGAGCAAGGAGCAAAATGGGCAAGGGCCTATATTTCTTAAAATAAAAATAACGTTTCTTACTTATTTTTGCACTAAATCCTGTGGCTTTCAGCCTCACAAATCAGTTTGACAGTGAGACATGCAATCGCATGTTAATAGTATCAAAAACGTTAACTGTAACATTATTAAGAGGAAATACTGGAGCTTTACTTTTATTCTCTGCGTGTAATTCAGCTGTCTGTTGTTCCTTCTATACACACACGTTATTACAATATAAGGGTTTGTTTTATTTTGTGCAGCAGCTGATTTCGAAGAAAATCTTTGGAAGCTCAAGAAAAATTTTCAGTGAAAAAAAAAACACTTAAAATTTTAATGAACGCTACAAAGGCTTAAACGTACTCAAAAACATACAATTAGAATCTGGTTGAATTACAAGACTATACCTAAATTCCTTACCAAAGTCAAAGCAAATTTTAGCTAAAGAATTAAACCTACTTTTTAAAGCCTAAAAAGATTATAAAGTATTTGTTACTATAACCTTAAACGTTTAGCTTGCTTTTATCATGTTTTCGATAATTTTTCATTGTTTTTTATAAATATCTGTTTGTGATAACTGGGTAGACTTCGTCAAACTGTAATTGACAGATCAGCAAGTTATATTACTTTTATGGCTATTGCAATGGAATTTCTATCCACCAGCTCTTCCCGAATTAAAACTCTAGTGAGTACACTCTTCAATTTGTAAACTTTATCATCTGTATTCTTGTTCCTTCCTCTTTTGTCTTTCTGACATTCTTTATTATCAGCTTTTTATTGTTTTCACAAAGTACTCTGCACACTTTGGTACTTGTTGTCTATTCCCCCCCCCTCCCCCATCCCTAGATTAAGTAGACTTTTATACTATAAAAACTTTTTTGCCCCAATAGATTATAAATCAAACGAAAGAGCGTTTATTCCTCTACAATCGGTGTAAATATCTTGTTCAAAATTGAAGATTAGTTCGTCAATTAATCCGATGAAAACGATGACTATGCCAGAATCTACAAGTGTGAAAATTTTTTCTTAAAATCAACCCTGAGGTTCAAACATAAAAAGTCATATCTAAACAAGTAAACAGTACTTGTTCAGCCTCGCATGCATGCAAGTAAAGAAGCGGCAGTGGAATTCAGTAACGTTGGAGGACTTCTGTTTTTATTTTGTCGCCTTTTGATACATTCGCGGTCAGTAAACAGCCAGTTTTTGCCCGGCAAAGGAGTTCAGAAGATTAGTGTGGTCTGGAGAACATAAAGTTTTCCATGCTTTTGCAGTCTGAGGAGTTATTAGGATACGCCTTTGCATGACCTTGGTTCCTCTTTTCGTGACCAAATCATAAATCCTCATCATCCCCTTTCTCTAGCCAATGCTGGTAATTGTGGTTGGTCAAAACTTGTAAGGTCTGGAAAATTCTTAGCTCAAAGACTTCCCACAAATCAGTAGCGTTGTTCAACATATACCAGACAAGTCTATTTATGCTTTGAAACAGCTTCTTTGAACAGATGACTTTACTGAGCTCTCAAATTACGCACTGATAGGACAAAAGCGATTTGAATACTTCACTATAGGCTTCTGAGTGGTATTGTGTGGCTAGAGAGAAGGTAGTGTAAGGCCACGGATTTTCTTGCCAGAGGACAGCAATGTCTGGATGCAAACCATTTTTCTCATCTTTCTGTATTCGCTTTTCTTTCCCTCTGAAGGTAACTGTGCTTCTTCGTTGCTTACAGAAAAAAACAACTCGTCGGGTATTTTTACAGAAAAACTCAGTATCAATATTTTATTTATAATTGTTACAACGTTTTTTCATACTTTCTTGCATCAGCTATAACTTTTGCTCTACTTTTTCTGTTATACTAACCATTTAAAGCCACTTTTTTCATTTATTACTCTAAAGTAGTTTGTTCAACCTGTAATAGTAGGGACGTGTTTCTTTACTAAAATTTAAATCAATCATCCTGAAAATTATATACTAAAAACCCATTGTCATAAACAGTCATTTGTCAAAGTTTTCCTATACTTGGTCATTTTCTCTACATGACACTCTTCTCTCCTCCAACAGTGTATTTCAGTTTACATTTTTGAGTGTCATTAAGTTACTACCTCAAAGAAGCTGTCAGTACGCATCGTCCAGAAAGCTTGCACACCATACATACATCTAAAGGCAGATTTCGATACGGTTATTAGAAACTCCATACGCAACACTTCTCATTTCTCAGATTATGGTAGGATGGGAAAGATAGTTGACTGTTGGTTCCTAGTTTCTGAACTTCTAGGCCCATTCAAAAACCAATACCATATGTATTGGTCCTTGGTCTACAAAAGATATTAATTGCATCCAAAAAAGAAACGAATAACAGCAATTCAACACTTTGCGTATTTATATTTAGATGGATATTTTCAGGGCAAAGAAAAAATACCGATTGAAATTGGCTAATAAGATAAAAGAATGACAATTATTGCTCAGGTATGTTAAGAAGAACATCACTAAAATATATGACAAAATAAAGAGAGTACTATTCTAGGACATAATTCCTCGCTAGCATGTCGTAAAGCAGATATTTGTTGCCTTAGGGAATAACAAATCCCAACAAATACAAATGCAATTGCTCTCTGAAAATAATATAAGCATGACAGCAGGTATAGGGGGGGGGGGGGAGCATTTAAGTTTATTAATGACGACAGTGTTTTTTAAAAAAAGGTCTTCATATAGATATAAAGATGAGCAAGCTGTCAAAGGGATAAAAGCTAAAAGAGGGGAAGAATTATTGCAAGTAAAAACATTTAAATATTTTAAGTGAATGAAGAAGAAAACGTAATTTATTTGTGACGTTACCAAGCTGTTGGCTTTAAAATCTGGCTATTATTTTGGTACAAATGGGGTTGCTGTTCAAAGCTTCACAATTTTTTCTCAGAATAAGGGACGTTCCCACATCTCTAGAAGAAATATATAATAAGTGTGGTATTTAAATGAGAACATCCTTTATGTGGATCAGCTAAATTGCCCTTCCTTATGCTCGAATAATTGTTTGGTATTTAAGGACCCTGGATTAGGAGGAATATGTGAGACAATCAGGAGCATGTATGTCTTTGTCAGACCGATAATGAGTGTTGTAATTGTAGCAAATTAATTCAGTATGCTGGAGGAATTCGCTTGTTCTCCCTTATCTTCCCAAGTTCTTTTAGGCTAATTATGCATGATCCAGCTCGATAATCTGTAATAAAAATGATATTACGTCCTGTGAAATAACGTTTCTTCTCAAAATAGCATTTGTACAAAATTTTGGAAATCTAAAAATAATTTCTGCAACAGAGGCCATTGCCTGATATACTTGACCGTAAAATCTAATTTAGGCGATTGGAGTGAAGCTAAACATTCCCATTAAAACTACAATTGACACTCCTTTTAACGAACTCTAAAGGGGCCAAGAAACTTTGTTAGATAATGATGAAATGAAGAAAAGGGGTTTTTTCAATACCTTTACAACTTCAAAGAAAATATCCAGTCTTAATAGACTTTTTTCCTCGTGTTTCCTGCATTCTAAAGTTTTTTCCTATAAAAACTGAACTTTTCTGGATGTTAGTAAGATGCTACATGTTCGTCCTCAATGAAACTGCAATTTACACCAGTTGCAAAGCTGCAAATATTTCCATCCGTGCATATCTTTTACAAGGCCCATATTCTTCACTGCTCTCTTCATCATTGTAATCAAACGTGATGTCAATCCTGTGCATTTCCCGGGAACCGTTCAACATTTCTTCATTGCCCTATGTTAAAGATTCAGCTGAGGTATGAGTTTTATCAGCGTTTATGGAATTCTCAGCGGCTTTGCCATCAGGAACTATTGTTAGATCACGTAGCTTCAACTCATCCAGTTCTGATTGGAGCGATTTGAATGTTTCATCACTATTCTTATTCTGCCACTGCTTGAGTATGAAAAGGAATTGCTGCACACATGAAACAGTTTTGGAATTGTCCCCTTGCTTACCCTGTTCAAGGCTAGCACAATAAACGTCATCGTATCTTAAATGCAGATCTTCATTACTTCACCTTTATCTTCAATATAACTGATGTATTCAACAATTGCAGACATGTCCTCTGGCTTCAACGCTCTCATTCCCCCCCCCCCCCTGGTTGGTTCATCGGCTCCAATTTTGTTTGTTTTTGGAGGAAGAAATGCTAATTCTACTGCCTCTATTTCTTCGACATGATAGTTGTCCACTATCATCGCAATCTTCCCTCCTTAAGCAATCATGGTTCAGTCAACGTTTAACCCAGCACATGAAAATCTCACTGTTCATTTAGCTTTTTGCTTGACATTTTTACTTGCATTGTAGTGATTGGATGTGTTTAAAGGACTGGGAATTATTACTCCATTAATACTAGCAATGACGAACATAGGAAATTTTTCGTCAGTTGCATTCGAAGCAGCAAGGCCAGGAAGGATTTGCTGAATGTTTCTAAATGAAGGAGAGACAACAGTAATCAACCCAGAAAGTTACTATGAAGTTTGTTCAGGAAAACCTCTCTTTTAAAACAGCCTATTTAAACATTCGAACTCCAATTATGTTCGAAATATAACCGCGTGATTTTAAAAAATAAACATCATTGCAATACAAAACCATAATTCATCATGGCCTGCCCCAAAGCCTGCCCACATGGCGTTATTGCTATTTGACCCATAGCTGAGACCCTAACAGGTGTTACCACTCCGGGTTAGAGTGGACCTGGGAGCTGTGATGACTAAGGGGTAGCTCCATGATCCCCGAAATTCCAGATCTCTCGAACCAGAGCCTCATCACGGGTTGCAGTTTAGAGTCATACCCAGGACTATACTGATAATGCCTAATACAAAACCTCAAATTCGTCAGCAATATAGAGGTCTCTAAGGTCAAATCGTGACAAAATTGTAGGCAGGTTAGTTTCCCACCGTGAGCTAGAGATTTTGGTGTTACTACTTTTTCTTCTCAAGCAATAGGTTTAGAAAAAGCATTGAGCCTGGCCTTCTATCTTTCAAACCATCCAAATGAGGTATAAAATTCCTCAACTTGAAGTTTCTCATGCATAATACATTGCATTTTCTTTCAGAATAGTTTATAATTGTAAATTGTTCACTCTCATTTTTAAAACCAGTCAACGAGTGTTTTCTCCACAATCTCGTTCTTTCCGACTCTCACCTTTTTCCATTTCGTTCTGCACCAGAATGGAAGGGACTTTTATTTTTGTTATATTTTCACGAAATCATCATACTGATGTCATATTTCTGAGGACACCATATTTTTAGCTATCTTTGATAGCTTTGTTTCAGATTCTACCTCAGTGATTGCTTTTTTTCTTTTTTTTATACTTCGTAAGCAATGATTTCTTCCTTTTTACAGTTGCCCGTTTTACAACAGAAGCTGAAAAGAGAGGGCATTTGAAAAAGATGTTTCGAATTTCGAACAACTAGATGAATCAGAAATTTCACATATTTCAGTGATACGTAGCAAATAAGCTTTCAAACTCAAGTATGTGGTACTGTTTGCTATATTCATAATAAAATGTGATGAATGGATCAATATTTTTGTTTGATAAATTTGAGAATTTCATAAAACCCACGTTTCTTAAAAAGAAGGTCCATGTACCTTTAATTTGGTAAAAGCTTTCAGCTAGCTTTAAGAGGGGCTTAAACGCCCTAATGAGAAAATACAAATGGAGCAGTAATTTTCAGTGAAGAAGTCTAGAGAGTAATTAAGGAAACTTTGATGATCGCCAGTCGAAAGCAATTTAAATTTACATGGATACAATTCTGTACTCCTCCGGTTGCTTTAATTGATTTTCCTTCTATTTTATTCTGTTGATCAGTTCTGAGAATATCCAACGTGTGGTAGACATACGGTCTGTGCGTACAACTACAGATAGTGAAGTTTGTGGTTTCGTAGAGTAAGATGAAAAGATCACAGCAAATAAATGCCTGCAAAGTTAACTTTAAGTTCTAAACACGTTAACAAGTATGGCACTTGTTTTGTAGAAAAAGAAAATCTTTCTTTCCTATTTCTGTTTCTATCGGCTGCTCCTATTTCAGGAGTCGCCACAGGGAGCCTTTCGTTCCCACAGGACGTGATCCATCGCTTCACATCGCTCCACCTCCACCACTCGCATATCTTTCTTTGTACCATTATACCATCTCCTCTTTAGCCTCCCTCTCCTCTCGTCCCTCATACTCGAATTTCCACCACTCTACGTCCACCACATTTCCCCACCCTCCTTTTTCACATGCCTAAACCACCTTACTTTAGACTACCCCAACTTTTTAGCAATCCCTAACTTGAAAAATTTCTTTAACCATAACAAAGAAAAATATTAATTAAAAAGTAGGAACTACAATATCCAAATTATTTTCGAATGCACAAATTATTAATCGTCTTGTTTCACAGCTTATAGTAAAATCACTATCTAAAAACATTAAATGATTATTTGTTATTTGCTGGAAAACAAACAAAAAGAAGATTGAAGACAGCATACAATATTTTTATTGACTATCAAAAGCAATTGAAGAATACAAATAAGCTCTTATTTTCTACAAGCGAGGGTAATAAAAACTGTATATGAACAGCCCCTAATTTTCCAAAGTTGAGCAATAGAAAAGTTAGGAAACAAAAAGAATATCCGACAATTACATCTTTGTTAGCGTTTATCTCCTAGAGAACTATATATCTCCCTGAAGGTAGGAAAGCACGGGAAATAATTGTTTAGAGTGACCTATGTATAATACTTCTGAAAACTACAATAGCGCACATAATAGAGTAATATACATCCAATATCATTATCCATAAAGACTAATATCAATATTTTTACTCCACATCTATCCTTTTTCTACCTTTACAATCTTTCTTACTTTTGCCTATCGTACAAATTAACAATTCACATCAGATTATATATGAATCATTAAAAGGGAGGTCTTAAAATTTACTGGCCAATTGAGTTTTATAGCCAATACACTAAATTACTTTCAACTCAATATATTGATATCACTTTTAGTTCACAGGAATTTGCAATATGCCTTCACAAACGTCACAAACCTTGATGCATGCTATCAGTAGTTACACTAATAAATGATGTCTATACTTAAATAAATATTAAGTTCACAGTGACAAAAAACCCGACTGTATGACGTATTCTCTCTCTGAACGTGATTTCCTGATGTTCCTCATAAAGAAAAAAACAGGTATTCTGTATTTAATTATATTTGTGATGTAATGATGCTTACTTTAATACGTTCTTTCATCGATTTGCTTTTCTTTCATGCCTTGCCTTCAATTTATAAAACATTCAAATCACCATCAAGTAAAAAATTTTATTAACAATCTTAAGAAAAGTATCCAATTTCACAAACCTCCTTCTTAATCAAGACAACTGGATATTTTTTTCCTTTATTTTAAGGTTTTATTGAAGTACAAAAACGACTCCTGCTGATTCTTTCGTCATTTCGTTCAAAGAAAGACAAAGAATGGCCATGACAGCGAGAAAAATATGTATTTGGCTAAATTTCCAGGACTTATTTTGCTACGCTAGAATTTTTGCCTAACGTCTACTGGCAGCGTCATTGCACTGACGTGCACATTTCTCCAAGGAAATGTGTGTACACAATAAATCGTCCCTAATGCTGACACGGTAGTGTCACCATAAGCATTGGTAGGTTAAATATTCTTCATTCACATTGAGATAGACATCAGCCCATCTCAAACACACTGCTAATTGTTCGTTATTCGCTATGTCGAGGTACTCGTCGCAGATTGTTGCGAAGAAAATAACTCTGATTTCATCAGTTATATTGTGTACTAGCAGAAGTACCCGGCGTTGCTCGGGAGTAGGCAAAAAATTCCCTGTCAAGATAATTTTAAGGTATAGCTCGATTAGAAATGTGATGGTAGAAGATTTCAGTTCAAAGAATTGCAACTACCTTGACACTTGGGGTGTGGTATAGAAATTATAGGTAATTAAAACTTTGGTAATCTGACGAAAGATAATGTTAGAGCTTCAAATGGAAAATGCTATGACAATACATTAGCAAAGAAAAAGATTACAAAAAACAAAAACTAAACTCCTCCCCGGCGGGGAAATCAAACCCTGTTATCCCGCGTGACAGGCGGGGATACTCACCACTATACTACCGAGAATTTGTACGGTCGTGGAGACTGCTTTATAGTAAATAAACTTTCATTTTATTCAAATTTTTGACTGGGGGTAGGCCTCCTTCACCTTAAAAATGAGATTGGCCGCCCCCTAACGCCCCATAATATGACCTTCAGCTTAATAGGTTCAGTAGTTTTCTCATAAATTTACGTCAAACAGACAAAGAAACAGACGCACTTACATGTATAAAAATAAATATATATAATATATACATCCGATGATTATCGGATGTACCGTAAACATGAGAATCTTGTTTTGGATGTAATGTGATGTGTACTTTTCCGTTTTTCCCTCTAGCTATTTGTTAGATTTTGGAAGTCTTTGCTCCTCAACTTCACAAAACTCGAATTTTCGTCACTTTGATCTCCCCTTGACGCTAATTCGTGTCGACCAAGGAATTCAAGGGTTTCTGTAATTTTGGGGATACATGGTCTGTTTTCTTTCACTTTGGCTTTGTGGATTCCACTTGTCGTTTCGTACATGTTACCAAACGAAGAGACAGTAACTTCTAATGTTAATACAGCAAGATGACATTTTGACTTCTTAATTCGAAACTTTGATTCACTCATAACCTTGCGACACCTCTTTGTTGCTTTCCATTTTTAGTTTTTGTAAATGTTTTTTGTAAATAAAACATGTAATACAATCCTTAGCTTTCTTGTAGCCTCACCAATTCTTATTCCATTGTGCTTGACAAGGTCGATTTTGTTTTGCGAAAGCAGTTCTTGGAAAAGGAAACAAACTACAAATTACGTTTTTCTTTTTATAAGAAGAGTAAAATTTTGTTGAAGGTGAAGTATTCTCATGATTTCACAAAATATAAGGGTGAAATTTTTTAATATATTCTTATATTTTATTTTTTATTTTTTCCAAACAGCTTGAAAATTCATTGAATATCACAACGTCACAATTCGAACGTCGACATTTTAACGTGACATTCCACTCGATGACGTTGTTGAAAGTGTATGGTTTGTTATGAGAAAGTTCTTTTCTCGCGGATTTGTGTAAGAGAAGTGTTAAAGTATCAGTGTGATGGCTACCCCAGTAAAGAAACAAAAAACTCTCGGACATTTTGGCTTCACAAAGTCAATCAAACATGGAGGAAAATAATTTATTTTTTTTAAATGTGTAGTTTTTTTGGACTCCGATATATATCATGAAGTATGTTCAGAAAGATTTCAGACTTGTCTTATTTTAATTGCTATAATATTTCTGTTTTACAAAATTTTATTCCTATGAAACTCACCCTGGAAATATTCTTAAGATATTCTTAGAAATTAGGCAATTTTCACCCTGGTATTCTTATAGAAGCTATTCTTATAAAAAGAAAAGCGTGAATTTTGTTTTCCTAGGAAATTTGTTTCTAAGAAAGTGGTAGTGAGCACCTGTAGGCTAAGAAACTTTTCAAAACTTTTAAAACAACTTGCATTTTTAATAAGTAGTGGAATGAAGGTATTGCCGGATCAGACTGGCAGGAGTCCTTTTCAGTTGAGTTGTTCTCCCTCCGTTTTTCACATCGGTGAACCCCTACATATTTGCGATGGAACTTCACAATCGAATGCTTTTTTCAAATTCTAACATTGATTCATTCAAATACTTGCAACACCTTGGATTAAAAAGCCCTATTTAACATCGAAATGCAACTGTAGCGGTTATTCAACCAGATTTTGTCAACAATGAAAGAGGAGTGTATAAATGTAATGCATACAAACATTATTTAAAATAAACTGGGTTTATTTTAAATAATGTTCGCATCCATTTAAGATATCTTTGAACAAAATTTGGGAACATAAAGAAGGTCTGGAAAAAACTGGTGATAAAAGTTCCCATTGTGGTGAAGTTGAGACATTTTACGTAATTGGCCTAATCCTGACAATTTCATCAAGGCCAATATTTAGATTTTAGTCACGCTGCGCGCTGTTGTCGTCAAAACAGCGGCTTGTTTGTTTTGTTACTGAGGTTATTAATCCCTTATCTGACGTTTGTTTTGATTCATACGCAAATTTTATTTCCCCTTTTTTGTAAGTAACGAAATATTTGTTGTTGTTACGACCTGGTTACTATGACCAAGGTCATTTAGAAAATTGTATAAATACAGCATAAATTTTAGTGGAAATCAGATCAGATCGGACAGGATCAGAGAAATGTGAGCATAATAATAACTATCATACTATTACACAAGTGAGTTATTTTAGTGTCACAGGGAGTTTTCTACAGGAAAGCAGGGCTCTATCAGTTCCTAAGAATATTCCCCACACCATCTTTCTTTCAAAAATCTACAGCTAATTCATTAAAAGAAGTCAGGTCCACTGTTTATGGTATGATAACGTCAAATGAAAAAGCTCGAGACCGAAAACTCAGGGCCTACCTAATAAAAGTGGAAGAAAAGGAACTGACAAGCGTCCAAAATAGTGAAGCAAATAGTAGCACTTATAAGCGGTAAAATCTTTATTCACTTATATGGTAAGCTTCTTTTTGTGCGTTCAAAAGGTAAGTAAGTGTCGTTTGAGGGTCTATACACACAAGCAAATGAAATTCAAAGATAAGTTTATCTTAATGCTAAACGCATACCAAAAAGTACAGTTACAAATTTTATCATCAAATGTAATTTCAAGCTATATCGTCTACAAATAAACTGCCCTGTGCACAAAGAAGCATTTGCTCCTGCCTTGGTGAAAGTACTGTACACTGAGAGAAGGACTAATCCGAACAGGAAGAGAAAAATCTAATTTCGGCCAAAATTAGGGATGATTAAGGTTTGAAGAAAGGCTAAATGTTTACCAAGCTCCTCTACCATTTGTAGTTTATCGTAAAATGTTCTGTTTAGTTTTGGTAAAAGGAACATTGAAGCCAGCTACTGGTCACCTACATGCGTTTGTACTCTTCTGTGACAACTGGCAAGGACAGTTAAGAGAGTTAGTCATGTCTGAAGTAAGCAAGCTAGATGGAATCGTATGGTATGACGTTTCCAATGCCACTGAAGTGTAGCAACCTGAAGATTTTGGATTTGGCCCGCTCATGAAAAAGTTAACAGATTATAAACAACAGCAGTGGGTTGAAAGTGACGAAAACATTGATATCTGGTTGGGAATCTGAGAAAAGAATTGAGTCATCGAAACCATCGCCTGATTATATCCCGGAAGAAAAAAACAAATCTACAGATGTGGATATGGAAATTGTAATATTTTTATGCAACATTCTTTTTAGTATTAATTTATACAAAAGTTTGTAAATTAACTTTAAATTGTAATTTATTGACTTTCTAGGCCTTTCTTTTTTCTTTTTTTTAAACATTTGTAAACATTTTTCATTTTATGTTTGTGGCAAATAAAAACTTACTTACTTATTTACTTAATGAGATTATGATATCGAGGTAGATGATAAAAATGATTGGGATTTAAACCATCGTTTGGTTGGGAAAAGAAATAATAAATTTGCTCCACCAAACTAAAAAGCTTTCTTTGTACTCTCAAGTCTAATTTGGGGAAGCTTAGCAGGGCATCCTGATTACATGTTCTCACAGTCGTTTGGTTTACTTAAAAAACGTCATGGTATTTCTCACATATTTAATTGTCCAAATACTTTCTCACCGTCAAGCAAGCGTGCTTATTAAAAAAATTAAATGAACATACAGCTTCCGTTTCGTTGTTTGATATAATTGTCCTGCTGTCTGTCCTAATGACTATAGCCTCTTCGTTTGCGTTATTGAAAGTTTTAGGTGTCTCATGGAGCAATGTGTTAACAATGGTAATACAATAGCCACGTAAACTTTGTTGGCTGCTTTTTCTGTGACATTTGCACGTAATCTGTGTAGTAGGTGTGAGGTACTGGAAGCTTTCTATATGATTTGTGCTGTAAAGTGAATGTGTTGTCAAGAAAGGTTCCCAAATACTTGCAGAATGTTGTGGTCTTGATCTTTGTATCGCGATAGTAAATAGTTAACTCATTTTCAACCTTAGATGTACGGATAGTTGCTCCGGAAGGGATAAATTCTGTTTTCACCTTTTTCAGGTTTATTATAAGATCTTTCGTGCAGAAGTATTGGGCCACGGATTCATGTTCTTTGTTAATGATTTCTTAATATTTCTTTGATCTTTGTCAGAACAATACACGACAGTATCATTTGTGGACATCAGTGTCTGACCTTTCTGGAGACATACATTGAAATCGCTAAAGTATAAAGGAGAAAGCAACGGGCCTAGAGCTGAACCCTGTGGGACACCACATGTAACTGGCTGAGATTACGATAGAACTCTATTGTACAATATATGTTGTATGCAATTCAACAGGTAGTCTGATATCCAAGATAACTCTACATCCTCCATTATAAAGGAGTGTAATTTTCTTATTGTAATACCGCATGTCTGACGGTATAGAAGGCTCTATACAAGTCTATATATAGAACTCAGACTAATTTACCATCGGCTATTTTTTTCTTAATTCGTGCGATGAGTTGACGATGTACGACCATTTTCATTAGTTTTGGTATTGGTAAAAGAGAAATCAGGCGGTAGTTACGAGCGAAATCTCGTTTTTCGTTTTTATGTTTAGGCACACCTTTTGCCTTTTTCCATTCAAGACATGTTAATCAGATGTGAGAGATGTGGAGAAAGTGACTTTAGCACAGTCTTTCAATAGGTTTGGTGGTAAGTTAGAGATACCTTCAGACTTATTTCGCTTCAGCTTTTCCAATTCTTTTTAAACCTCAACTTTCGACACGTATTTAAAATTGAATGGATTCATTGGTAATACAAAATAATTGTCTGGCACAATTTCACGTAAAGTTTTCAGCCGCATCGCAAGTTTCTTTAAGCTGTCGGCAACGTTGGAAAAATACCTGAAAGAAACGTCAGAAAAGCGTCAAAAATCGTTCAAAGCTTCATAAGGTTTTTTGGAGTTTTTAGAAAGAAGGTTTTTGTTGTACTTATGTTTTGCACAATTAATCTGATTACTACATGTATTTCTAAATCTTTTCTATGTTGACCAGACGTTTTCTTTACCAGTTTTTTTAGCCTTCCTGAGTAACCGTTGTCGATGATTCAAATTCAGTTTGATCGTTGGAGAAATCCAGGGACTAAATATTCCTTTCACTGTCTTTAAAACCAACAGTGCATGGGTAACAAAAACGTAGCATAAAGTGTGTTTTAATAATTTTCCATGCAGAATAAAGTTATATTGTAATTGAAATCGAACGCGATCTGGAATGCTTTTTGGCATAGGTACACAATTACCACTCCGCCTTTAGCATCGCCTACCCCTAAAACGATGGCATTTATCCTGTATTTCGACAACCAATATATAATATAGAGGGAGGGGGTCATTTTAAGAATAGTCATTAAAAATTGAAACTTGCCGTAAATTAATGCTTCTTAATATACATTTGCTGTTTCATGGAAACAATGTTAAAAAGTTAAACAAAAAGTGTATTTCTTTCTATTAATAATAATGTATTCATTTCTTTCTTTTCCGAAGCAACCAGTTTCAAATATCAATGATTGAACAATATTAGAATTATTGATTGTATCCAAAGCTGGAAGCGATAGATTAACTTTTTTTATCCATAGTTAATTGGACCTTATTAAATGAAAGTAAACCGCGTACGTAATTAAGAAAGGAAATTTTTCGTGCAAGGAGGGGTTAATTACTGCGAGAAGAAAGTAAAACACTTCAGTGATCAATTGAGAATAGCTGCTCCTTATGGAAGTCCAGCATTCACTATATTAATACTCCAGAAATTATTGTTACACATTTCGGAAGAAACAACTCATTTTATAACAGAAAATTGGCAAATTTGTTTTAAGAAAAACAACGACCTTTGTTTAGCATAGAGAACACCGTAAAAACTGTTGGGGGAGAATTGCCCCTCAACAAACTTGGTCTTTCATTAATGGAACCCCTGGTAAACATTAGGCTCATTTTTGTCTTTCACAGATATCCTTCTATGAAAGACCCGAAGGGAAGCAACAGAAAAAGAAAAAGGAGGACACGAAGCACGCAAGATACCATTAAATGCAAGACATACGGATCGCCCCTCCAGGACCCTCTGTGGGAAAACCATTCCTCTTAAGTTGTTATTCAGTCAAGGCTCAAGAATCACGAGACCCCTGTCCTGCATGGTTGGGCCCTATAGCCAAAGCCTCGACCAAGGAGAGACCAGAGCTCTACACGTGATCTTAGTCAAAAGGTCGAGAAGCGCCCCTCAACAAACTGCCCTCAGGAGAATTTGTCTTATCAGAATTAACTGAAAGGAAGGCACAACTCTTTGGAAATGAAAAAAAGGTAGCCACTCTCTGAAAACATTGCTTTCTTTACTCTTTCCATTTAAAAGAACCGATTTGTAAGCACAGGAGCCTCAAATTTAACTAGCACATAGGAACAAGTTAAGAAAAATCTGCCCTTGATTTCTTTATTACAATCCATGGCAATAGTTAGCGTAGTTAGAAAAAGTTCAAAAATTTGCTGGGATTAAAAAGCATCCATCCTAGGATGAATCTGAAAATAGTATTCTACATTGGAAGGTTGGTAAGAATAAAATACGAAAAATGGAGCTTCAAAAGTAATAACTGCCTGGCTGAAAAATTAATGGCAAGTCTATGACAAATGAAACTAATTTCTGGCAAATGTACTCTAATTCCACATAATCACAGGTAAAAGCACAATTTTTCTTTTGGTTTTACCGTCATTTTCCCCAGTAACTGGGGCTCAGACGGTGCCTTTCATAGACCCTGGGATTTGGCAGTGAGGAATTTCTTGGTCGGATGTCCTTCCTGACTCTAACCAATGGCTTTTTCTTTTGAGAAATTCCAAAGTCGCCTGCTCCGGGAATCGAGCCCGAAACCTCTTGGTTATGGTGCAGTTGCAGTTGCTCTAACCTTTAAGCCACGGGTCCTCACATCAGAATATTTGGATATTCATGCAAAAATAAATATAGTATGAAAAAAACCCGCCACCAAACTGAATAATCATAAACTAAACCAATAAAGAAAACGTAAAAGGTTAACCATTGATTAAAATTAAAAGAAAGACTCCGAATCCTAAATTTTGTGCAATGCTACTTTGAAGGCAATCTAAAACATGAAGTTTTAGAGTAATCATGGACGATTCTCAGCGAATAGTTTTCATTAGCATTAGCATTAAAATTGTTTTACTTCTTGATACAATAGAACATGACTAATCACCTCATTTTGCACAAAGAAAGATGGGACACAAAAAATCCTTAGATGCAAAGCAAAATTGTGATCAGCATTGCACAGTATTTGTAAACCTAAATTCTGAATATGTTTCCAAACGTTTGAACATAAATTTTAAAGACAACTCTTTATTTTATTTTCAGACTTGGTGTTGAGAATAGCGGTTATTGCAGATTCTTCAAAATCGACTATGTCATCTGGACAATTTCCATTCATTGGAGAGAAAATCTCGTAGAAAAACCTTGTTGACGTGGCTCCTGTCTTGTTTGGGAGAAATTCAAACACACATCAAAAATTACGTTCTCTGTTTTAAGTACAGTATGCACTTAGAAATAAATTTCGGGGCATAGCTTTAAAGTTCCACCGACAAACCAATTTGAAATGAGCTTGTTCCGATGAAAATATCCGTGTACTCTTCTGAACATTCACCCCACTGTTATGCAATAAAAATTGGTGGCCATTTTTAGTGAGTTAATAAGCTTGGGGAAAAGAAAGTAATTCAGCGAGATTGATTAAGTAAGGTGGTATTTCAACGAGGGGAGCAGTTCTAATAAGGCGACTTAAATGATTAAATAGCAGTTCTAATAAGTAAAAGCATAATCAATCAGCGTGTAGCTTTTACTTTTTATAAAAAAACCGTTTGTTCTTAATTTTGATACTTATAACTTACTTTGGCAAATTACTAATAATCAAAGTTAACTTTGATTTCAGGAAATATATCATCGGCATCGTCTGATGTTGAAATTGTTGCNCGAGCTTTTAAGTTGGTATAGTCTTTGAGTGAACATACCTAAGAATTCCGCTGTATAATCTAGAACCATGCGTAAAGGTAGTTTTTCATCGAAGTATGAAACTAATGTCTTTAAGTTTATTAGACTCTATTTTGGGCAACCTAGATTGGTATTTTTTCTCGCCATCGATTAACTGAGGCGTCATATGATGTAGTACCCATCCAACTTAAAACATACTATTTTGTTAATAATAGTTTTTGGTGCCAGTTTGTGGGAAGAACGTTTGCTAGACATAACTGGGTAAAACGTCATATTCCTATTACTGTTTAAAGTAATTCTAAATTTCTGGTTCTGAAAAAGTAATATGTGAGGGTTTTTTTACTTGTCAAATGTCATGTTAATAATTGATTGCCACTTAGATTCTGGGAGACATAAATGAGGAAAATATCATAGATAGCCATGGAGATAATATTTTCTCTTTGAAGCAATTAATACCTTCTGTGCATTTTGACTTCTAGGAACCTTCATGACATTAAGCAAACGTTTTTTTTTGCGGGGGAGTGAAGTTTTTATCTCTCAGAATTTATTCTAGGGCTTTCTATCAAGGCAATACTGTATTGATTGCGAAGGTTCCCAAGTTACTGTAGTGGTTTTAATTTCTGAAAACAAAACAATGTCTGTGACTATTAGGTACTCTACTGATCGTGTGCACAGATCAACCTGATAAGAGGTCAAACAAAAAAGCCTTTGCTTATCATTACAGACCATCATTTTAATGCGATAGATATTTTATAGGGCTGGTCACTTTTGGCTTCACCTCAACTGAAACCACTGTTCTTCATCGTTTCTATATACGGACTGGTGTTGGCGCTCTAAGCTGTACTTTGTGAGATTTTTAAATCATAATGGTTTGTTTGTACAGCATTTTTTGTTTTGAATCTGCTCTGACCTTTGTCCATTGTGTATTCTATTGGTTTGATATTGCCTGAAAGAACCATATTTGAATTTTTGTGTATGCATGTGTTGTTGGTTTCATTGATTCAAACGTACAGGGAGGACAAGGAAATTGTGAAAATAAAGTAATATATATATATGTATATTATTGTTAATTTTTGTTTTGTTTTACCGTCATTTTCCCCAGTAACTGGGGCTCAGACGGTGCCCTTCATAGACCCTTGGATTTGGCAGTGAGGAATTTCTTGCTCGGATGCCCTTCCTGACTCTAACCAATGGCTTTTTCTTTTGAGAAATTCCAAAGTCGCCAGCTCCGGGAATCGAGCCCGAAACCTCTTGGTTATGGTGCAGTTGCAGTTGCTCTAACCTTTAAGCCACGGGTCCTCACATCAGAATATTTGGATATTCATGCAAAAATAAATATAGTATGAAAAAAACCCGCCACCAAACTGAATAATCATAAACTAAACCAATAAAGAAAACGTAAAAGGTTAACCATTGATTAAAATTAAAAGAAAGACTCCGAATCCTAAATTTTGTGCAATGCTACTTTGAAGCCAATCTAAAACATGAAGTTTTAGAGTAATCATGGACGATTCTCAAAATTTATGCATTGCAATCAGCATAACGCCCCCTCTCAGTTGGAACAGGGTAACCACCCTGATGCTCCCAGATGGATGCTCGTATGCAGGCTTCTATTTTCAGTACAACAATAAATTTCGAGAAGTTTGGATGACGTCCTGAAAGATGCCGCTGAAAGATGATCCTTAAAGCGTCTATACCATCCTGCAATGGGTTTATTGGTCCTCAGCAATTCTTGATCGATTCTGTGATACATATTCCACAGAATGATGGCATTTAGGGATTTCCGACAAAGAACATTTTGGGGGGATCGACCAATTTACGTGTCCTCTCCTCAAAGTACCCCAGCGAATAGTTTTCATTAGCATTAGCATTAAAATTGTTTTACTTCTTGATACAATAGAACATGACTAATCACCTTATTTTGCACAAAGAAAGATGGGACACAAAAAATCCTTAGATGCAAAGCAAAATTGTGATCAGCATTGCAGAGTATTTGTAAACCTAAATTCTGAATACGTTTCCAAACGTTTGAACATAAATTTTAAAGACAACTCTTTATTTTATTTTGAGACTTGGTGTTGAGAATAGCGGTTATTGCAGATTCTTCAAAATCGACTATGTCATCTGGACAATTTCCATTCATTGGAGAGAAAATCTCGTAGAAAAACCTTGTTGACGTGGCTCCTGTCTTGTTTGGGAGAAATTCAAACACACATCAAAAATTACGTTCTCTGTTTTAAGTACAGTAATCACTTAGAAATAAATTTCGGGGCATAGCTTTAAAGTTCCACCGACAAACCAATTTGAAATGAGCTTGTTCCGATGACAATCTCCGTGTACTCTTCTGAACATTCACCCCACTGTTATGCAATAAAAATTGGTCGCCATTTTTAGTGAGTTAATAAGCTTGGGGAAAAGAAAGTAATTCAGCGAGATTGATTAAGTAAGGTGGTATTTCAACGAGGGGAGCAGTTCTAATAAGGCGAGTTAAATGATTAAATAGCAGTTCTAATAAGTAAAAGCATAATCAATCAGCGTGTAGCTTTTACTTTTTATAAAAAAACCGTTTGTTCTTAATTTTAATACTTATAACTTACTTTGGCAAATTACTAATAATCAAAGTTAACTTTGATTTCAGGAAATATATCATCGGCATCGTCTGATGTTGAAATTGTTGC
>RDPX01000005.1:5616596-5640050 GCA_003991215.1 Morbakka virulenta
AAAGCAAGTCATATGCGACAGTCGCAATATTTTTTGCAAATTGTAAAATGTTTAGATGAAAACTGTTGCTCGAGTTTTCGATCATCATACTTGAAAGTTGTCCCTCAAAGATTTTTGCCACCACCTATACCCATTGTTCACACCTTGAACGGAATTGAATGGGCAAAAGATGACAAAGATGCTACCTACTTGTCGCTGTTTCAGAATATTTCGATGCAAAACACCTTGAAACCCGATCGAGCTGCAAAAAAATTTCCTAAAGGAATACCATATGATTATTCCTGTCCATCTGTAAAGCAAGATGTGATTAAAAGGCGAGTGTGTTCCAAGTGTGGTTTATACTTTTCGTCCCTTAAAGCAAAGTAAATTCATGGAGGTATTTGCAGAATAAACAGAGGGGCCTACTCAAAATGAAACCGAGCGAGTGCGACCATTACGAATTGCTGCCCGTCGACAACGGGAACTGTTGTGTGTAATGACCTTTCAAGAAATGGAGTGGGTTGCGATGGACGACATTGATACTGAAGCTCTTGAACATTCTGAATATGTGGATGAGACAGAAAATGACTTTGGTACTCCAATAATTGACACCAATGATATAGAGCCAATCTGGCCTGACGCAACTGAAGACTGAGTTTTTTGTACTTTTTTTGCGTTTTATTTACTGATCTGACATGTTGAACTTGGTTGCATTGTTTTGTTCTAGTTTATTTGTTTAATATTAAGCAAAAGTTATATTGTTATGTTAAAAGCGTGTCATTAATGATCCATTTCGTACCATCCTGCACCATCCTGTAATTTCCCTTATGGGGCTGACGTTAAAACCAAGGAAAAAAATTTTTTTTTAATTTAAATTTTATTTTATTTCGTGCCGAAAATACTGATGTCCGCAATTCATTTGTTCTTGCCGAACTGTTGCACATTTGTCGGCATTTCAATTTACTCAGAAATACGGCTCTTTCACTGTATTTTTCACACATATTTAATGTACTGTTTCATAATACTTCAGTCAGTGGTGTTAAAAGTTCTAAGTTCTTTCTTCAGAAAATTATTTAAGAAATCCCTTTCCTAAGGAGATTAGGGGAACTGACTGAACGATTTGGCTGCTGCTGCTTGTGCAAAGAACTTTAAATATGACACCAGGACAAACTTTGTCCCGTTGATACAATGAAGCTATGGAAAAGAGTACAGTTCAAAATGGGCTGACTGAAATAGTGGGAATATGTAAACTACAACATAACTTCATGCAGACAGATGCAGGAAACAGCAGATGTTTTTTTTACGTTCACAAAGTTGTTGAAGAAGTATAGACCGTTGGAACAGTCTTAAAATAGTGAAAAGTCAGGTAGTAGCCGGGAATGCTTGCCACATCAGTAACGCAGAGAAAAGAAAAGTAGATGACCTGATGACCTGATCAGAGACTAAAGAATGCGAAAATACATTTCCAAACATCGTCAAGATGAATTTAACGCAATGAAATTCTCAAATAAACAGATGTGAGGAAATTTCCTTGGCGTTGTTTTCTCTTCTTGTGAAATGTAAAAAATGTTAATCATGTTTGGTATGACCAGCAGGCAAAAGTGATCTTGGTAGCTGTTGAAAGAAAATTCTTCAAGAGCTTCGAAGAATGTGCTGATTATATTATTGCAAATGTGAAGTAGGAAACGAAACAGAGATCAGTAAAAGAACACTCAGCAATAGCTGAATCTGAAAAGGTTTTTACCCACGTTACACGTTCAACATACGAAAAGCAACATTGGAAAAACACGGACCATTTCTTTCAAACTATTGGCAGAGATTTCTTAATCTGACGTTAAAAATTCAGCTATTGTTTTTGCTCAACTTTTTTAACTAGTGAAACAGGCACTTTTAATGTCATTATACACAATTTTTAGAACAACCTGATACACTGTCCCTTCACACATTAGTCCTCTGCAACTCCAACGGCAATTGTATAATTCAAATGTTGTTTAAGACCTTTAAAAAGAAACTGCCTCAAGACTTCCTCAGGGTGTCTTTTATTACTCAATTGGTTAGTATATGCGATTGGGATTGGGCAGGGGAAAGGGCGTCCTATTTCAGAAACAAAGTAGAGGTAAACCTGAGAAAAGGACGTAAATTATCTGAAAGCCTTTTGCAATATAAATAAATGAAGAAATAAAATACTACTTACTCGGGGTCAAGAGAGGGGTTGCACTAGTAGAACAAAGCATTACAGAAAGTGGCTCACAATAGCGAATATGAGAAAGCTTTGATTGTGGTTAAGCCGATGAAGTCTTCAATGAATTATAAAACAGGTTTCTACACTTCTGGCTATGATTTGTTTATTTATTTATTTAAATATTTTTTTATTTGCTTAAGTCGTGTAAATTATAAACAATTTTTAAAAATTCCTACTAGTATTTTTGACTAACCAATAAAAAGCACGAATTACAAATTTTCTAGAGAACATATGATTTATCGAAGTGACTGAATGCATCAGTTACACTTAGCTGGCCAAATAAAACATTTTTTACCCGAGGCAACTTGGAAACATTTTAGTTAAGATCATGTCAAATTTCTTAACAACACCTATATCAACAACAAAAACTATTACTTCCACTTCTACCTTGAAATTATTATTGCTAAAAACTAGCCCTGTTACCACTGCTACCACAATAGCTACCATCCTTACCATCATTTATTCTGCTATGACTGTGAGGTCTATGTTGATAAGTCCACCGCTCATATTCTCCTTCTCGTACCACTTCCACTTTCACTCCTTTTCCTTTCCTTTAGCTTTTTTCGCTGTCATTCCTTGAACCAAAGGATCTGAATAATAAACTAGAGACAATGTCTCCCTCAGCTGCGATCACTTGGTTCATTGTAGGTTAATAGCGAATTTTTGGTGTAAAACCAACTGAACCCGGTAAGAGCAACTGGGAAAAAAATGGGTTTCAAATACAGGCGTGCTATTGCTGATAGGCCAGAGATTCCCAAATTTCACATGTACAGGCGTATCAGCCAATCAAATCGCTTCTTGTTCTACCAGATTTCTGCAGCACAAAGAACATGTCGGGCTGTGACTCTAAAGTAGGTTTGATATAACGCGAAACTAAGCACTTTATTAAACCTTGAAGGGTGAAGATTGCTAGGAAAATCTGTGTTTGTTAGTGATCTCAAATTTTAGCACGCATAAAGAGAAGAATGCTTTTCTCAAGTAGTTTAGCTTCAGGCAAATGATTAAAAAAAACACCGTAGAAGAAAAATTTATTTTTTTATCCCGGAATTTTTGACCAGCAGCACCGCTAGCTACGCCACTGCTTAAATATATCTTATGAAAATCAAATGAAATAAAATAAAAGTGGTTTTATTATACGACATGGTGAATTTATTATTAAATACTCTGGATAGCGTTCTTAATAGAAACACTTGGCTCTTCATCCTTCAAGTAGTCTTCTTAAAGTAGTTTCTTCTCTTTCCTTTTGAGGCTTGTCTCAATATCAGGATTGCATTGAAATAAGTAAAGAAGCACTAATCTTAAATACTAAAATAGGACTTAGAAATGACTTAACACTTTTACAAACTTTAAAGTTAAGTCGATGGAAATATACGCTATGTTTTTTAACAGAGCGTGAATGAGACATTTCCATAGAGTCTCAATAGGTATTGATATGTAATACCTTCGTAAATATCTAAGGGCAATGAACTCATAACACAACCTTTGACCATTTAAAAACTCTATGAGGATGTAATTTCCTTTTATGAGAATTGCTGTTAAATATTTATAGGAGTCTCTACAGTTACAACAACTGAAATGAATAGTGATTTTCCCTCATAATAGGCCCAAACTGCACTTCAGATAAAACCTCATCAGAAAGGCACTGTTAGGATTTCAAAACAGTCACTTAAATCATCATTGGCTCTATCAGCCCATGAACATATACATGATGATACGTAATCGTTTATTTTTCGTTTTTGAGGTTTTATCAATTAAGAGTAAAATCCTCAACATTGCTTGCTTGATACTAAATATGCAAAGTATTATCGGAATTGCAAACAAAAACACCCCCAGAAAATATAGTATATAAATAGCAAAGATTGACGTAGAAAATAAGAGTATGTAGGTTGTTTTTACTGACCTGAAAGCTGTTTTAGACAGCTTGAAGGTTTCAGACAACGACTGCATACGGTCTTGAGTAGAAAAAAACGTTCTGACGTCATTTATCGTGTCTGAAGGCCCAATAAACTAATGCCCTGAAGCCGCCCTTTCTACTTAAATTCAAATATTTTAAACTACATTTAGGTTAAATCTAGCTTTGTATCTACATTATCCACAGAGAAAAAAAGTACTGGCCATTCTTTAAGATTTTCATTTCGAGGTTCATGCTAAGTGGTTTATTAGAGAGACCTGAATCTAAGATGTTCGCAGCTATACTTTGACCAAAACGGTCTAATGTTCTATTGCACAAGTTGATAAGTCTCTAGACATAAAAAATTAAACATTAATTACAACCAGAAAGTCAATCCATTAAGAAGTCCCTCATTGCTCCCATGAACTCATTGTAACATGTTCTGTATATTGAGATAAAATACAGCACATAACCCCAAAACACACCCAACAAACAATTAAATTCAAATTTTATTCCTCTCGATTCAGTTTGCATTGGTATTGGGCTCTTTATAGGTATCAAATTTTAAGCGGTATACACTCTTACGACCAAATTGTATTTTTGTTTGCTTTAATGATTAAGCTTTTCTTAATCATTAAAGCAAACAAGGGACGTTTCTGATAAGGTCTCTAAAATGTATGAAAATCTATGCAATGTATGGAAATTTATGCAATGTATGGAAATTTCTGAAAACAAGAATTAAGTTCGGTTTTTCATTGTAGGCCGGATAATTGCTTCCTCTATTGCCGATCTACTGTGCAATTTGAAGTTCCTACAGCTTTAGCCATGTCATCCTTGCTCGGACAACGGAAACAAACAAGGAGAACCTTTTCTAGCGAGACGCCCAAAAGAGGAAGTAATATTTCCATTTCTACTCTGACACCATACTTGAAATGTTGTTAACTGCATGGCAGTGGTGATATAAGGAATTTACTTTTGTACGCAAGGTCTGTAATGGTGCTTAATAGAACAGGTGAGTTGGCATGCACCAGACATTTGGATCGTAAAGCTCAACCCCATACAGGTGGAATTTCCAATTCATTTGACTCTTCAAAAAGAAAATTTTAAGTTCATATGACCAGTCTATAAAGGAATACTTTGGGTGTCTTGGTAATCGAAAGGTGGCATTAGTTTGCTTGAATTACAAACGAATCAACGCAGAAGAAATTTTTGTTGGATTTGAGGAGTATCTTTACTTTGCGTTCAATAAATGTAGGTTGAAAATAAATCCACCTCCGGCTATTTGTGAAAAATGAATGGTGTATTGCTTTGTATTTTTGTAATTTTCTGTTGTATTTCTGTGGTTTTTTTCTTCTTCTAACCTTACTATTTTCTGGTCTTGCTATAAATGCCATCTGATAAAGTTAAAATGACTCAACGTAAGTCTTGTTATTTTCAAAATTCAATTTGGTCTTATAACCTTTCATTTCAGTTGTTTCAGGAACTTGAAATTAGGATAAAACTACTTTTAGTACTTCTGAATCTTGTTACCTAAAAGACATTCACATTGTGAGAGGTTTGTCTTTTTCCTTTTTTAATAAAAAGCCATTCCTATCTTTTTAAAGAAATAATTTATTCCAGAACAAAACAGGGCATTATCCCTCTTTAAGAGTTGATTTTCGTGTTTTTTTAAAATCGATTCTTTTGTCAGAGTATTTGTTTGCCTATATTGTTTCTAGGGATAGTTTCTTAGCAGCGCCAGGTCTGTGGGTTAGATGGCTTCTGCAACCCCCTTCCTGACACACAGCATTCATACATTCACGAATCGGGTATGTATAAATACTGTCTGTATGTTTGCAAAGATAGGAATATTTTGACCGGTTTTCGAGGTATCCGGGTATAACTTTGAAAAAAAAGAAAGGAAACCCCCTCCACTTAAAACTGACCCCGCCCTGCAGAAACAACTTTTATCTTGTTCAATTTTTTTCGTTTCCTTTTATTATCTCTACTTATCCTTGCTATTTCAATTTATTTTTTTGCAGTGAACACGAAGAACATCTACAATGAGCTAGAGGATTGTACAGCCTTACATCAAACATTATGTCTATACTACAATGGGGGGTTTACTGGGGACTAGGAAAGGCGCTGGAATGAAATAATTGGACAACAAACGAGCCTCAGCTTAGAAAGGATTCTAAGTTTGAGAGATAACGGAGGATAAGTGTTTTTGTCTTTTAGTATTCGTCATACTCATTTCAAAATATGCGTGGTCATTTTGGTGGTAGGAAATGTCTTATAAAAGGATGGACAATGAATTTAGTGGTAAGCACTGGCTTTATTGGCAATGGTAAGGGTACTGATCGTATAAAAAGTGGCAAGATCCTGACTGTTCTGTTATTTTTACTTGCCAATCTTTCCATTTCAGTAGAACCATTTGCTATGAAAAATGGAGACAAATAAAGCTGTTTTCCTTCTGATAATTTTGAGTTTAGCAAAATGAGATCAACTTTCTAAAGTGCTGACAAAGTCTCAATTTTGATAAATGGGTAAAATAACTTTTGATGGTAATATGTGTAATAACATATGTATTACAGCAAGAAAGATACCTGAAAATAAATACTGAAACGTATTTAACGTTACTTCTACAAAAGAACTGATTACAGAAGGGATTTAAAAATTGCTAAAAGAATATCTGTGACGGTGGAGGCAAAATATGACGTTATGCATACTAGCCCAATGCGATATTCCATGACCTTGAGGATAATACTTTTACTTATTTGCTTTTTCACAGAGTAAACGGCATCAGGCGTGACGTATTACTCATATATCTTAGATGTTGTAATATGATTAGCCATGGTATAATATGCTCAAGTTTATTTAATAATAACCAAAATTTTTCTTTTTTTCTATTCTTGGTCTCTTCTTTCTTTACATAAACATAATTCGCTTCAGTTTATCAAGANAGTGGCAAGATCCTGACTGTTCTGTTATTTTTACTTGCCAATCTTTCCATTTCAGTAGAACCATTTGCTATGAAAAATGAAGACAAATAAAGCTATTTTCCTTCTGATAATTTTGAGTTTAGCAAAATGAGATCAACTTTCTAAAGTGCTGACAAAGTCTCAATTTTGATAAATGGGTAAAATAACTTTTGATGGTAATATGTGTAATAACATATGTATTACAGCAAGAAAGATACCTGAAAATAAATACTGAAACGTATTTATTTTCAGGTATAAAAATAATTTAGAAGGAACAAGTCAAATTAAACGAAGATTTACAATCTGATCTTCAGGGGGTCAAAGAATAGGGATGACAATCACTGCTGTCCTTCAATGCAGCTAAAACGCAACTGATCTGGTTCATTAGAAAGCTAAGTATTTATCTGCCTCCAATTTTTATGGGATATCATTCGATTTTAACCCTGATAAGAGTGATTTTGCTCTTGTGGAATGTTCATCAATGAGGAATCGTGGTTTTTAATTTCCCCCAGGTGTTTCTTGGGATTCTTATATTCAATCTATTGGTAAGCCTGCTTCTAAAAGGTTGGTTCTTTGTATCGTGCTAGAGATTACCTTACATCTGAGGCCACATTGTATCTTTGTAGTCTGCCATCAACCCTCGCATGGAGTACTGTCGCTATATTTGCACAGGTGCTCCGTTGTCCCATCGTGATGTTTTTTTTCGAATTCGGAGACGTGTAACTAACTTGGTAGGTACAAATTTCCCTTCTAATCTTTAATTTTTGTCTCATTGGTATGTGGCTTGTATTAGTTTTTTCGATAGGTATTATCATAGGATGTGTTCTGATGAACTTTTCTCGTTTGTATCAGTTCAGTTTGTTGCATCCCATGTTATTTGTTTCTTTTAACGTCTTCATCCTCATGCAGTTGTTGTCCCTGTATTTTTTAAACTCAGGCTGCAAGAATGTAGAACTCTTAGAATTCTGAGTGCTTTCCTACATCATATGACTTAAATGTTTTTAGGTCTAAAGCTAACTCTTATCTCTTGGCTTAGCTTCTTCTTTTTCTCTCTTCTTTCTTTTCCCCCTTGACATTTCTTCTCAGTTCCATACAAGAGGTGGCACTATGCCTTGTTTGGTTCCTTACTATTAAAACAACCCCCCCCCCCCAAAAAAAACCAATCTTAAGTGCTAGATGACAATTGTTATCTAGCGCTGAAAATGATTTTTAACCGAAAAGCTTTTACTTACTTTAAATAGCATTGTCTCTTATTTGGAGCATGTATCTTAAAGTTTTCAACAAATGCTTGACCAATAAGTATATAAGACAATCAAATCTTTTCAAACCGTAACAGCTTGACTGTGGAATGAACAGCTTAAATTACTTTTTCCTTTGGGGAAAGAGACCCTGTCACAACCATGAGCAAAAGAAACGTTACTCCATGCAATACCTTAGTGTCTGTTATATTTAATATGACGACTTTTCTCAAAATAAGGGTGTGAACTACACTTTGAGGTAAGTCTGCAAAGAAAGATAAATTGTCAAATGCATTTTAAACGTTTTACTGCGAAGTCTCTTTCCCGACAAGCTCCAAAGAAATTAAAACACTTCTTGGTATCTGACATGCGCACTTTCGTCAACTTCGGTTTAACTAAAAAGCTTAAGACTCAAAATTCCCTTCAGGATTTATCATCCCGTTCCAATCTTATGTATTACTGTAAAATGTATTACTGGACAGTAAAATATATTGCTACAATCTGATATCAATATGATCGTACCACATATTAAACTGCAATGTCTTTACTTTGATGTTCTATTTATTTTCTTTCACCCACAGTAGCAAACATAGCTGACAGGCTCCATTTTATGAGTTTGTAGTTTACGACAATATTATTGTTTACAAAAGACTTCAAATTCCCATCCAATGTAAACAACTTTGGGGTGTAAACTCTGTGATGAAATTAAAAAACCTTAGATATTTTGTATTGATTTAAATTATCTTATATTATTAGCTTTATGTAATTCAAATCCTTTGTATATCAACCAAAAGTAGACATAAAAAATGTGTACAGTTAATACGAATACAAGAAACTATTTTTCAAAACGAATAAGGTAGATGGAAAAGTAACTTTTCCCTTCTGAAAGACTAAAGCATGTAAAATATGTGTTAAGACAACATTGCTCTGTTTGTCTCACAGCAACCCAAAAACAATAAATGTAAATATTTTCAAAATTAATTCTCTCTGCAAGCATACTAGAACTGCAAAGGAAGTTAGCAGGTGTTGATCCAGTGCTAACAGTTAGCTACTAAAAGCAACAAGTGTACATTGTCTTAGCCTCTGCAATAGCCAAGTTAGTGTGCAAAGCCTGTATTTTCATTTGTCAAATTTTGCATTTGTTGCTTCAGTTGAAAATTTAACAGTGAGAGCATGTCAACAAAATTCCCTCATTTTTTATTTATATATTTTAACACATCTATATGTGATAGCTTCTTTAAATTTACAAAACGTATTATTAATGCAGGCCGTGTGCTTTGGTGTCTTGTTTTATAACTCACAATTGCAGATTTTAATGTTAAAAGGAAATATACAGACTTACCTTTGCTACCACCCGGAAGTCTTCCATGTTGATTTCATATAAAAATAGTTACACTCCATTAGGTAGAAGTCACTGATCAAATATATTTCCACTTTATCATTATTACTGGAAATAAATATAGCCTTCAATCTACAAAATAGGCATCATATTAAGTGCGGTATTTTGTTCCCATTTTTGTCTTTCTTCGCAGTTTTCTGTCCACTCTCTGTTCCAGTCTCTCTACTGGCAACAAATTTTGGTGGTCCTGTTTTCCGAACCAGTCAATATTTTTGCATTGCATTAACTCATCATTGTCTGTACAGAAAGCAAGAAATTCAGCTTCCTCAAAGTGGCAGAATGTAACTCTGGTCTTTAAAACGAGGAGGTTTTTCCCTTTTTTTGTCCTTTTTTCTCTAATATCATTCTTTTTTTTTTCAGTTAAATGGATTACCAAAATAAATAGTATCAATAATAAATGAACAAAATAAAAGTACAACATAAATTGTCATCTAGCAAAAACCCCCAAAAAACAAGAAAAGAAAGATATTTATTGGAGAAAAAAGGACAAAAAACACCAAACAACCAATTTATGTTTACAACTTAAATTGCAATAATAACCCTTAAAAAGTTTCAGGAAGAAACAATACATTTTCTCGAGGTTTGAGTATCTTAAAATCTAGATGAGATGGTAACAAATACATATTATATCGGAAAGAAGCCTTTCCAAAAAAACTATAAATTTGTTCAAAGATTTTCTGACAACAATATACTTGTTGAAGTTAGTAGTCAACATAGCAACCCAAATATTTGAGTACTGTATCCTTTTTATTTACCCTGCTTCTGATATTTTACTAGTTTTTGAAATATATATATATATATATATATATATATATATGTTATATACTATCATCATCATGTGCCATGCAATCCTGGGTTGGCGATCAAGGCCCTTCACTATACTCTCTTACACATGGTCCTTATTGTCTGCGTGTTGCTCTCTTTTTCCAGCAACTTTGAAGTATCATCCATCATTTTCTGCGCCTTTGTCTTCCACGAGCTCTTTTGCCTTCTATTTTCCTGTTGTTGGCAAGTTCTCAAGGCCATTTCTAATCATTACATATCCCATAAAATTTGCTTGACGTTTCCTTATCTTTACTTATCTTTTATATATATATATATATATATATATATATATATATATATATTAGTAGCCAAGGATGCTGAAGTGCATGCCTCGCAGCAACTCCATAACGTTTTCTTATGACACAGGCATCGTTATTTCAAAAGAAAGGAACATTTCTTTATAAATAATTGCTACAACTTCAGCTTTTTTTAACCTGGCTAATTCAGTTCCTGTGTTTTTTGAAAAATCAAGGGGTGTGGTCACAAATGATTGTGCTGCCACTCCCACCCCCCAATAAATGCAAAGTGTCAAAATCTCGTACGTTAAAACGTTTTATTATTCAGCTATCACTATGAAGTTATAGTTATGTGCAATAGCTAATTAATGAGTAATTAAATAACTTTCATTTGATTACGTAGCATTTATATGTCTGACAACATGAATTGTAGCTGCGAAGGAAAAGAAATATTAAGAAACTTTGATAAAGAAAAACTAACTGTGTTCAATTTACCACTGAGTCTTTTTTTACGTATTTTCTTTAATGGCTTATTTTTGCCCACCCCCCCACCCCCACCTCAACCCTTCCCTTCTGTCACCGTTTTACACTCAAACACAACGAAGAGAAAAGGTATACACTTGGCATCTCCCCTCCTCTTTTTCTGGGTGCCCTGCAGTATCCATCTATCCATCATTATCTTTGGCGGATATGAACTTCAATCTTGTTTTGTCTCTTGCCAAGAGTATGTCACAGGTGCTAATATTTTAGCCACCCTTCCTTCGAAGTTAAGAAGGTTTGTCGCTGGCTCTCGCTGCTTCTTTTTCCTGCTATCTTTCCTGAAAATATTGTACTCTCAAGAATGTCTTCACTCATAAGTTAATCAGTTACAATTATTAGTAAGAGGATCATATATTACTTGTACAGGTAATTGTGTAATATTTTCTTGTGAATTTGAACGAAAAATATTGTCCAGTTCCTTGTATAGTTCAAAAATTTACTTGTTTGTTCTGAAACCGAAATAAATTAACCGATGGTAAAACTTGCAGAAGCGTGTGGCCGACCCAATTACTCCTCCCAGTAAACTTGTCCGAGATAACAATTTGGAATCTTAATTAAATTTTAGGACTAATCAGTTGCACATCAGCTTACTTAAAACACGCTGACAGTCGGGAGCCTCAGCACGTCAACGTTCTGTCAGTACATATCATCAGGAGAGTCACAAGCACAGCCGGAGTCCTAAAATCCCTGCAAACCAAAAAATACACGTCAAGTGTAAACAGTGATATGTTGACCTCTCAACAAAAAGTTTAATCTTACAAATGGCTTGAATATGTGGAACACACTGGTAAAACATTTGTGGAATCAATTCCGCTGCTCGACCTATTGTTTAAGATCAAGTGTGAGACTCCTATTCTTCCCTGGTCTCTTTTTGAGTTTTTTCTCCAAGCCTGCAGAATCTGTTGGCCTGACATACGGAGACACTGACACTAAACCATAAGGAAGTGCCCCCAACAGGGGAACTTTGGAAAGTGTTTCGTATGTATTGCCATCCATGGTGCGTCATGTGCTTTCTATCCTTCCTCACCTGTTCATTACCCGCTGTTCGAATCTTTCATGGATAAATATCTATGAAAGGCATCAATGGTCATACTGTTCACCAGGGGTGCTATCAATGAAAGACCCCAGATCTATTTCTTTGTCAATTGATTTTTGTTTCTCGCGTTCACTTTCGTGTTTGATTTCTTCATTTATGTACAAACCAGCTTTTTCATTTTCTTACTGTTACATGAAGGTGCATAAATCTGACCTCGATAAAATACGCCGCCACAAGTTAGAAAGAACGTATAATCTGAGAAAGGATTTGAAGAGAACTTGTGGTATGTAGTTCTCAGAGCGGATGAAGAGCATTTCATGGATAGAAATAGAAGATGTGTCGAAAAGAGCTAAAATATGTAGAAAGTTACTTTTGGAGGTAAGAGGAAGGCAAACGAGTTTTGTAGGATACAATAAGAGAGAATATGCCGGAAAACCTAGCACTGAGTAGAAAGATGGAAGGAAAGAGGAACAGGGGAAGAAGACGAATACTCTGAATGGTCAGTTTGAACAAATGAATATGAGAAAATGGTGCAAAGTACCAAGAGGTTACGTTGTTTGATATGGTTAAATAGCGCCCAGTGGCATGATCGCCCACGTCGTTGCATATAAGACGTAACTGCCATATGCATTTCGCTTTCCTCTTTTCTCCCGTCAATTTCCTCGTGATGGCAAGGTGTTCCGTGTTATTTTTTTCTAATTTCACTTTTTCCTTAAATATTTCATTGATAAAAAGAATCATTTAAACCGTTTTTGACTTTTTGGACACAACGGAAGCCATTGATGTAGGAACTTTATCACGTCATGAGTGGTAAGCTTTAACTAAGCGCCAAAAGAAAACGTACGACTTATGACATGGTAAAAACTCCTATATCTAACTAATCATTTGTCTGATTTTCGCGTTATTTGTTCTCATCCTTCTCCTCTCAAATGGCTCTTCTTTTGGACAAACAGTGTCATGTTTTTTGATAATTGTCAAATATTCATATCCATGCACCAGCACAGAGTTAATGTAGAGCAAAAATTATGACGTTTCGTTGTGATTTAGAGTATTTTTTTTTATTGGGAAGTCGTTTTTATTCCATTAAAAATTTCCTAAAAATTGTTAAGATTTGACCTATTCCTAAAACTACGTTTTATTAATTTTTCCATAACAAGATATGATTGCACAAAACTATTTAAACTTTTCCGGATTGTTTGTTTTTTGAACCATTGACGAAGATATTGCAAGCTTGTATCTCTGCTGCATGACTGGCTACTGTGATCTCTTTCTTTTGGATGTTTAAGTCGAGATTTCCTCCCGTTTGTTCGAACTACAATATTTAACAAGTTATGTTAACTACCCTTATCGCCAATAAGCACAACGTTGTCTGCCTACAGCGAGTGGTTGGTGAATTGACGACCTACGTTGATTCCTTAGCCACTGTCTATGTTGGCTACCCTTATGTATGTCAAAAGATTTAACTTCAAGGTTTGCAAGTAGTAGCCTACCTAGTACGAGCAAAAAGTTTATGACGATTTTGCTATAACTTATTTGTCAAAATATCTATATCTTTTTTATGTTTCTTGCCTGCTAAGAATCAGACACCTGAGATGATCTGATTCTACCAATGCCCTTGGATCTTATTTTTCAAAATCTAAGACATTGGCACGTAATACGTCCATTTTCCCCTTAGTGTTAAATTTTCAACAACAACTGGGTTATCTTCTGGTGGTCAATTCACATTCACAAATAGATGTTTTCTTTTACAAATTTTATGACTTTTAATTTGCCTTATATATTTCCTTTCATCTTGTTAAAGCTATGCTTTAAGCTTGAGTTTCATATTTTTCTTTCTTTAATAGATATCCAATGTCAATTCACTAGCATTATATAAATCCATTTTGTGTTCACATGGAGGAGTGCTGGAACTTTTTAACGCGAGCAATGCCTTTCAAACGTTAATTTACTAAGTTCACGATTGTTTAGAAGAAAATACGAAGACGGATTGATTTGGGGGCGAAAATATTTGTCACTGTTTCGCAGTTGGTTGCCCTTGTTCATCTCATATACATTCCTGAGGACCACGAAATACAATGGACATGCTTACCCAACCCAATAAAATCAAACACTAAATCAAGTTTACTGTAGCTTTTTAACTCTTTTCTTGACATTTCGTGTATTTGTGGTTGACAAGCATCACGTTCGGTGCGAGACTTGGCGAAAGAAATTTAATTTTTACAGTATCTGGACATCGTTAGGAAAGTAGCTTATTAACAATTATTTGTAATTATTCTTGAGTGACTTGACTATGTTTCGCAGGGAATTTGATTCAGACTCCTTGCTGTCAACCCGCTTGGTTTCCCGATACAAGTATTTTTGCAATACAGGACAACACATAAGAGCATGCTGTTAAGCAAACATAATGAATTTGCTCGACTATGGCAGAGAAAATTTTAATGTGTATGGGAATCTCAATTGTGATTCAATTTTCAGCTCACATTCAGGTTGGCCTTGAGCATCATTAAATTTACTGTGCTGATTGTTTACATTTAATAATATGAGATGTATGTAATGACAGAACAATTGGCATGCTGTGAATGGCACGTCTGCGAACTCAGTACTCAACCAGCGAAACAGTTGTACGGCAAGATGGACATTTCTGTTTTAACATGAATACCTCATGTTAATGAGGAATACGAATGAGATCTTGGACTATTTTATTCATTCATCAATTTTTCCCCAAAGGTTTGTGACCAAGAAATGTTTTAGCATTTTAATGTATGTATTTTTAACCATTTAATATGACAAAATTATTGCAGATGAAGTACACTCAAGGAAGGAAAAAGTGTCTTGGAATTTCATTGAAATATTCTCTTTCCTGGGTCACGTACACACCAGGCCTTATGTAAATAAAAAATACCACTGGTTGTTATGATAACGTGCAGGTTGCTTCAACAAATAATTATAACTGCCTAACAGAATTGTGAAAGTTATGTTCATTCGCCTATTTTCAATTAGATGAAGAGCAGTGGGTTTGTGGTTAGTGATTGTGAAACGGTTCTGGACTCAATATTCTCCGAACACAACCGTTCATGTTTTGCACAAAGAGTCGCGTCAAAGAGAGCATCCGGCCAAGCAAGGTCGCCATGTTTATGTCCATATTTTTGGAAAAAGGTCTTGGTCTTGACCTAAAAGCCAATATTAAAATACATATAAAAGTGTCCATTTTCATTTTGTAGATTCTCAAGAATTTTGTAAGTTAGGGCATGAACAGAAGTTATCGGTGATATCAGGAACACATTAATCTATATAATAAGTATGAAAACCAGCTGAGGTTAGAAAACAGTACTTCAACTGGGGTAAAAAGAAAAAATGAAAAGATAAGCCACCTTTGGATACTCTGCTGACAAAACGAGGAGGATGAGAAATTTGAATATTTTGATGTAGATGAATGTTCAAATGTTAACCCCACTGACAAGTCCAGTACGGAAAAATGAAAAATCTTTCCCATAAACTAGAGTGCTAAATAGAGGAGCCGTGTGTCTTGAGGGTTGGTGCAGCTGCACCGTAAACAAGAGGTTCTGGGTTCGGTTCTACAAGCGAACAAAAAGACTTTGAAACTTAACAGACGAAAAAGCCATTGGTTGGCGTCAGGAAGGGCATTCAGCCAAGAAATTCCTCACTGCCAAAACCAAGTCCCACTGAAGGGCATCATCTGAGCCCCCAAAATGACAATAACAATCACAAGGGTAGAAAGTACATTGCAAACTGAGGATTCAAAGGGGAAAGCCAAGCAGAAGGACGAAAGGAAGTCGAATTTAACAATGAATGGAAAATTTGCAAGCACGACTTCGTACCACACGCCTGCAAATAAAATGATCATAAAACCACACCAGCACTAAAGGAGAACATGTCACGATACTCCAGGACTTTGCAATGAGTACAAACAGAGCAATCAATCCAAGCAAACCGACAATACATCATCTTCAAAGACCAAAGAAGGAAATATGCCTTCTATTGATATGGCAATTCCCACAGATAAAATACTTCAATCAAAGAATTTGATAAGCACCTTAAGTACAAAATAAAATATGTCTTCTCTCCATGGAAGGGCGGATGGACAGAGGATGGATAGAGGGTGAATAAAAATAACACAAATGAAATGAATGTAGAATCTGACAACTACTGTAATTCATACCTGTTGTATTTCGCGCACTTGGTATGGTGAAAAAAGGAAATTCAAAATAATTTTTCTTTGGTATCTGGAGGGCCAAACTTACAAGAAATACAGAAAATTGTCCTTACTAGTATACCACATATTCTCCACAAATCACTGTCAATATAAAAAAACACCAAACAGTATATGTTAATTGAGAACAGAACAGCATAATAAAGACAGCATGCAAGTAACAACCTTTCTTGTTGCCACAAGTATCAATAAAACCTCGGTAAACAGGCCGTACATAGCAAAATTAAAAAAGAAGAAATTTATTTGAATCTCTATCCATCCATCTATCTATCTATCTATCTATCTATCTATCTATCTATCTATCTATCTGTCTATCTATCTATCTATCTATCTATCTATCTATCTATCTATCTATCGATCGATCTAGTGGCTTGTCTTAGAACGTTGACAATCATGACCCTTCACTAGTTCCTTCTCTTTCTTTTGCGTAACAAGTCGATGGCAGTGACAACTGCCCAGTTTAATGGGTAATTTAGAGATGTCAATCTTTGTTTCCAAGAAATCCAAGTTGCCGTTTGATTATTAACTGAATTATGTTTTCTGTCACTCCTGCCCTCTGTTTTACGTCCACACAATTGCTATTTTCTATTCATGTTATTCTTAGCATTCTTCAGGGGAATCATATCTTGGGAGCTTGTTTTCTAATTTCTGATGTTTTATACAAACCCAATATTCATCCACAGAGAAAAGGTGAATAAATATAGCAGTGCAGTAGCCTTGCAAGAGTTTATACTGCTATTCTGCTGCTTCTAAGTAAATTGTCCATTTTGATGAATGACCTTTTGCTATAGCAATCCTTCATTTGATCTCAGAAAATACCTCCCCATCAGATGTTATTATGCTGCCTAGATACCTAAATACGTCGGTTAGCTTTACTTGCACTCTGCCAGCTGTGGTGTTATTTGTTGGCCCTGGCGTTGCTTTTTGTATAACCATGCTCTGCTTTTTTCATATTAATGGTCAGAGCCGTCTCTGTACTTGCTTGTGGTACCTTGTGAAGCAGTGTTTGTAGATTTTCCTGAGAGGCTGCTATAAATACAGCGTCATCAGCATAGGTACGTTATTAAGATTGTACCCTCCTACAGCAATTCCATGAATGCCTTCTATCCTTCCAAATATTTTCTCACCGTATCAGATGAGCACGTCTGGTGTTCACACAATCCAGCGTAGTCCTCTCCTAACAAATGCACTAAAATCTGAACCGATTTTTATAGTTGCTACCTGGTCCTAGTACAGATGTCTTAAAATTCGGAGATCTTTACCATAATGATAATGATGATGATACTACTACTACTACTATTAATAATAATAATAGCAATAATAATAATAATAATAATAATAATGAATAGAAAAGCGTTTATAAGGTTTTAGTTTGCAAAGTGTTTGTAATCAATGACTGCAAGTCTGACTTTCTAAGAAGCCCGATCGTAAGTCTGACCTGTTATTCAACCAACTAATAAAAATTCAATCTACATAAATGTAATTCTCAATTACAACAGGTCTTGCTATTTCAAGCAGAATTAAGTTACACTGACTAGAGAGTAAGTACGAAGCTTGTGGAAGAAGAATTGTTCAAGTGGAATGTAGTCACTTCTTGGTAATCACAGAATATATGGGAATTTGTTAATAAGGAGCCGTGATCTATGCTTATACGTATATTTAAACATATAGGATGTAAAGGGTAAGGGTTTGTTTTGCTTTCAATGACATGGATTGCCCAAAACAATGTCATTACTAGTGAAAAATTACTTTTCTTCCTCTAGTATTCAACAAGTTTCAATAAAGACCCATATGGAACTTTTCTAGTCACTTTCAAATTTTGTCATTAATATTTAAAGGCGTTTGATATCATGAGGCACTTTTAGGGTTATCTGCCATTTGATAAAATCAACACAGTTTATTTTATTATTTATTTCTAGTAAGAAAAAAGATTCTTGATTCCTGTTCCAGACCATATAGACCGTTTTGTAGTTTGCAAACAAGATACCTTCTACCTTTTCTCCCATATCTCTCTGGCTGCTGCATAGAAAGATCCTCAGACAAATTACCTTCAGGAAAGATGCTTCTGCAACTATTTGGTTTCCCTCTGAATTTAATTCATTTGCTAACACAAGAAGCGTATATATGAAGGTAAAACATGCGATGGGAAGAAAATACACGCTTTGTTGTGCACCTAAAGAGGCAATAAAACGACCAACAGATCTGTCAACATTTCCAGGAACTTTAAAAATCCATTAACATCAAACTACTTGCCGATATTTTGTTATTTCCACTAACTTAATGTCTTGTTTTTGAGTAAAGGCTTATATTCGGTACCCATCTCTGTTTTCTAATGGTCTTTCTCAGGACTTGCCAAACCTTTTTCAACAACTGTTGGCTATCCATTAAAGTTGCTATCTGTGAGCTAGACTATCTAAAACAGTACTATCGATCTTCTCACTATATTAGTGGGCGTAGGACGAGTAGGACTATGCAAATTGTTCTATGTGTCTGCTTGATTCGTTGTGTTAGCCATTCCTCTTATGTTTTCCTGTTCTTTTTCTTGTTCAACTCCTTTATCTAGAACCACAAGCCCCATAATCAATTGTTCAACATCCCTGATATTTTCAATTTTGCCATTACACTCAATTTCCTGACCAACTTTAGGCGAAAGATCTCTCTCAAAAAAATCGAAAGATCATAACTCTTGTAACCATCAAAGCTCTCTCTCTACAAAACAAATGTTTGACAAACAAACTTCTTTTTTTTCTGTTTCACAATAAGGACTTAGCGATCGCAATCAAATGGCCTGTATATGTTTCTCGTTGACTTTTCTCCTCCAAAATGATGCCACAATTCCAAAATTGGCACTTTTGGACTGGTAGTCTTTACATAATCATCCAATTTATAGAGATTTCCTGTCCCCAAAATAGTATCTCTTACAACAAAGCATTTCTGATTGACAAATTTGATAATATAACCTCATTGTGTGATGCTATTAACAAGATCCAAATTGATAGCAATATTCATATTACGTTGAAGTGATTATTCTGTATAAATATTCGAGAAAAATAAGTAAATAAATAAACATTTTCAGAAATCAAATACTGACTTATTTTCGTTGAGGTACATTCAATGCATCATGCAATGACTTTGTTGAACTTCTCATCCTTTCAAGGAATATCACAAATTTCAACAACTTCGATAGCTTCATTATTTGCACGTCGAACGGTTTCTGGCAGGCTCTGTTTTTGGAATTTAAATGAAGCTCACGGCCACAACACATGTGTTGTGAAGCCCCGCATCGATATAGCAACGTCCCGTCGACTTTCTATCGTAGCTAAAATAAGCATTTACAAGAAATGAATTGGATTTATAACATCCTTCCACCATTCTAGCAGTGTTTTAATTGCTGTTATCATGCCTAATTCTTTTAAAACATTAAGAAACACTTTGCAGATCGATTTTTTAGGAGACGACCACGTCATCACAGCAATCTGTCCACGATTTTTAAATAAGAAAAATTCCGATCTCTATTTCGATTTCTTTATAAGATATTGACAAAGTTGTCCAAAATGGACAAAACATACTATTTCTGTCCTGTGATGATTTGTTAAACAAGTGATCACACAATTGATGTAAAATATCTGCTCAAATAGTATTTTTTCATAACCAGAAGAAAGGCATTCAGTATATATATATATATATATATATATATATATATATATATTACGCTACTACGTCACTAGGTAACCTAGGATAAGTATGTCTTCGCCTCACGTCCGGACAAGGACCACAGAGGTGCAGAACATGGCGCAAGATTGATGCGGTGCTCAAACTTGATAAATCGGAGCACTTGAAGCGATGTTAGGTATCTGCAATGTTTTGAATGCTTCGAATAGTCCAGGTGGTAATGTTCCCATAACTCCAACTATCACCGGCACAATGGTCACTTTGGTTCAGTACATGCGCTCAAGCTCCTCTTGCAGAGTTGAAAACCTCTCTCCCTTCTCCCCCTCTTTGATCACAACTCGAACATCTATTGGCACTGCAACATCAATGAGCGTCCAGGCTCTCTCACGCTTATCGTGAATGGAGATGTCTACTTTGTTTTGGGAGTTTCCCTGAAAAATTCCTCGCTTGATTGTTACCTTGCCTAGCTCCTGTCCATTCGAAGACAGTTTGGCGGATCAATGTTTCATAGTATTACAGAGCAGTTTCCAAATATTTTCAGCCACCCCTGTCATTTTCACAGTCTCAAGGAGCCAAGAATAAGGGGCCATATCATAGTCTTTCTTGTAGTCCACCCATGCCATAGCTAGGTTTCTCTGCAGTGCTTTAAAATAACCTTATCTATCAAACAGTTGACCTTTCGTTCCCCGTGATTGTTTCCTGCATCCTTTCTGTTTATCTGGAAGAAGGCTTTGGTTTTTAAGATATTGATATATCTTGTCAGCAAAAACGGACGTCATCAACTTCCACATGAGTGGAAGACAAGCTATTGGTCTATAGTTGCTGGCCACAGTCCCTTTGCTGACATCTTTTTTGAACCAAGTGTAATTTCTAGCAATTCTGTTTTGACGCTTTCATTCCGTTTAGGAAAACTCTTACGTGATTTTCAGTACTTACGCCTTGGGCAATTATATTACCAACATCATCAGTGCAACCGCTATCATCACTGTGACAGCTGTAATATAAACCATCATTAGTGATCTTTTCTTCGTGACACTCTACCTTCATTACTACATTCATCTCTCCTTGTCATTGTCATCGTTTGATGCTGAGCGTGATCAAATTAATGATTTAACATATTTTAATTTAATTTATCTATAAATACTATTATTATTCTTGTTGTTGTTATTATTATTATTATTATTATTATTAGTAGTAGTAGTAGTAGTAGTAGTAGTAGTAGTAGCAGTAGTATCATTTTTACTACTATTAGTATTGATATAATTCTTTCCTACCTAGAACCCCTAAACAAAAAATCTCTGGAACAATTAATATACAGTGAATCCTCCATAATTTGACCATTCCCTAATTCGACATCCTCTTTAATTCTACCAAGTTCTCGTGGTCCCATTTTATTCCTTCCTTTTTCCTTTTGGACGAATATTCTGTAATTCGACATTCGGCACCCCATCCAATTTGTAATTGGACATTGATTTCCCTGTCCCAGTAATGGAAATCCTATCTCCATAATTCGACACGGTTGGTCTTTCGGCAATAAATGTGGATGATTTTCTCCACTTCGATGATAGTGAATAAGTGTGCGAGGATTTTACTCAAGAATCATTTTTGACTCCGGAGGATGAACCGGAGGATGAGGACGATACTGAAGAGGAAACAGAAACTGTTGACCATACAAAAAAGAGATTCTTTCAGCCATCAATATCATACATAATTTTATTTACAAGAAAGGACTCGATGAATGTCTCGTTCCTATTAGACTCATCGAGTCGAAATTTCAGGACTGCTTCCTCAGTAATATCAGTGAAAGAGACATCCGATCTTATTTTCTTTGAAGTACTAGTGCATTTGTTCCAGGATTAACATCGAACATTATTATTTTGTTTTTTTCCTAATACATGAAAGTAAAAGTGTAATAATCTTATGAATATTTTTTGTGCCAATCAGGTTTGATGATGATGTTATCATTATAAATATTGCTCGTTATCTGTATTTCAAAAAAACCCACATGAAATCAATTTTAATTTTTTTAATACCATTTGTGCCAACAAAATGATGTGATGTTATCAGTATGTATAATAACGCAATGAAATTTCCTTATTTTTGTTACTCGGGGTAAAGGTTTTGGGCGGTGTGTGCGAATATTTCCTAATTCAATACCTCTCTAATTCGACATGATTTTTTCGGTCCCGAGCGATGTCGAATTATGGAGGTTTTACTATATTTGATATTTTTCATTTGTGAAGCACATTTTACCCCCTAAATATTTTCTCTCCTTCTGTGCCCAAAGTAATTTTTATGTGTGCATCAAGGGCTGACAGATATTACTAAAACCTGTGTTACTACTATTCACAAAAGGGGTTCCACAAAAGCAAATAAATAAACTTTTGTTATTATGGTTAACACTGAGAACAAATATTAGGATAACGACGTGATGATTCCTAGTTTTCTTACTAAACGTAATTTGCCACTTGTAACAGCAGACCAGTTAGTCCAGTTATCAAAAAAGATTTCTCAGACGACAATAAGGTTATGCTGCCGGAGTAAAAAGATATGAATTACACCATGGGAGATGCGATATAGTACCATACATTAGAACATGTCTGGTAGCACAGACTGAAGGAATTGGGAAAGTAAACAACGACAATGAATGCAGAGGAACACCAATGGAAGATCAGGGAGTCTAATTTATACAATTTTAATCTTCCTATCTTTGTTAATTGAATAGTTAGAGATTAGAAGCACATGGATTTATGAAAGCTGCAACAGACTAGTACATATTAGTATGCACACTATGTAATAACACATAGGAAACAGTTAATGAAGTTGGTACTATCTGTGAACACTCAAAAACAGATTTACTGAGATTGATCATTCATTACTACCGATATTATAATATTATCCTCTGTTTGTACTTTGGAGCAGCGAAGGGCAAAAACAATGAGAGTATTTAATATTTGCTCCAAAATACATACATACATGCATACATACATGCTCTCTCTCTCTCTCTCTCTCTCTCTCTCTCTCTCTCTCTCTCTCTCTGTGTGTTTCTGTGTGTGTCTCTGTCTCTCTCCCTCTCCCTCTCTGTCTCTCTGTCTCTCTTCCTCTCCCTCTCCCTCTCTGTCTCTCTGTCTCTCTCCCTCTCCCTCTGTCTCTCTGTCTCTCTATCTCTCTCCCTCTGTCTCTGTCTGTCTGTCTTTGTGTGTGT
>RDPX01000005.1:5640063-5804605 GCA_003991215.1 Morbakka virulenta
TCTCTCTCTCTCTCTCTCTCCCTCTCTCTCTGTCTGTCTGTCTTTGTGTGTGTGTGTGTGTGTGTGTGTGTGTCTCTCTCTCTCTCTCTCTCTCTCTCTCTCTCTCTCTCTCGTCCCTTGCACATTTTTTTCACACCTTGTGCCCAGGAAGTAAAACGGCTATTTTTTAAAATTATTGTTATCTATTCCTTTTCAAGTCTCAACGGTACAACGGTACGTCACTGTTATCAATATGTCCAGTCAAACAGCGTTTACATTTGCAATATCAAAAGACAAAACCACTGAATACTTAGCACTTGACCAATGTCTTAATCGAATTCAGGAATGTATTTATAAATCGATAGATCCAAATCTTGCTGCTACACTTTATCCTTTGTCTCATCGATGAAGCGTTCCTTACCTCAGTCGTTTCTTTAGTATTATCATAGGAAGCTTTTGGATGAGCTTTCATTGCTGGCCCCAACTCATTTTATTGCATCTCTGGTGACTCGTTTTACTTAATGTCTTTATCATCGTGCTCTTGTTGTAATAAATCTTTCTATAAATTTAGTTTTTTTCCTCGAATATTTACACCGATTATAGAAGAATAAATGCTTTTTCGTTTGATATATAATTTATTGGGGCAAACATTTTTTTTATAGGACAAAAGTCTACTTAATCTTTGGAGGGGATAGACAATAAGTACCTTTTTTGAAAATGATGCAGTGAAACAGTTCAGCTTTAGCCTGGTTTTCTCATGCTGTATTCACCCATATGATCTGTCAGGTGGTAAACACCAACCTGTATTAGTGTAAAACGTATGATATGACAGTACAACCCACATGTATAGGCTTGATGACTGACATACACTACTTGTCAACACTGGCTTGCTAGATCAACTCTCATAATCTACGACTGACAATCTTACTTAAGCATAACAACGATCTACAAGCTAAGGCACACTTGTCACGGTATCTGATAGGCTTCACTTCTCTACTACAGTACTGCACTAGTCTTTTCTCACGGCCTATCCTACTGATCTACTGACCTAAACTAAAACAAAAGGTTTTCGATCAGGCCCTGGTAGTCTAATCTGAGTCTGCAAGAGCTGACGTCCAGACAGTCAAGTGAAAACTAATTATGGGCTATATCTGACAATGCATGATGCGCTTACCCAGCTTTGCATTTGCAATATGCTTCTGTCACCGTCTTCGACTCTGCGTTGATAGTGAGATGCACACGATGCTGTCCCTCGGTTTTATGCTGACTCCGAAAACAGGTCGCACTCACATACAAAAGGGCTCCAGTGTTATTCTGAATCCTCACAGCATTAAGATACTGCTCTCGGCTGTAAAAATCCACTCTCTGGTGCTGCCTCAGAGTCGTTTGTACGGCAAACACGTTTCCGAAATGTCGTCTGGAAGACAAGCTAAACTACAGAAAGCCATGTTTGTTTGTCTCGAAAAGGTGTAGCGATGCGCGCTCACCTCGGTAGGCGGAGCGACATGTAGGGGTTAATTATGCTAAGGCATTCTGTACTTTAAAGCAACAGAGCTTGATAGAAATCTTATTGAACGTAAAACTAGTCGGTAAAAATATTTGCGTCGTAGCAACACCCTTACTGGGAAAGAATTGCCAGCTGCATGCATTGATAGTGATCCATTTAAATGAAGAGGAGTATGTAGCAAGGCTGGGTTATGTCTCTCATCTTGTTTAACTTGAAATCTAAAATAATTTTGTGAGAAGTGGCTTGTATACCAGGTCTTTTGGGAGGAGAAACATAAACAATCTGTGTCATGCCGATGTTACAGGTTATTAGAAGAGAGTAGAAATGAGACTTACTAAACCAGTTGAAAGAAAGAAGTTACCCTAGGAAACTCTCTCTCTCTCTCTCTCTCTCTCTCTCTCTCTCTCTTCTGTGCTGTGGTGTCACTGATGTGACTCGGCACTTCTCCCTCTGACGATCACGGCTTTCCACTTATCTCGGTCTTGAGCCAGCTTCAAGGCTTCACTGAAATTGAAACCCAACTCTTCCAATTCTTGTGTAACCACACTGACCCAGGTGGATTTTGGTCTTTCGGATGGTCCTTTCACTGGTCTCAGAAATTCACTTAGGGCTTGCCTAATATAGAATGTTCTGCTAAAATCCATCAAGCAACAAGCAGCTGGAATTATATTATACGATATTATATTAAATTATATTACATTACATTATATTATATTATATTATATTTTATTACATTAAATTATTATATCACAGAACGTATTTTTATTTATTCATTTACAATCATCCGTAACATAAACAAACAAGCCTTTTTTCATTACGAAAATTACTTAATAACTTTGTTAATCGTAAAAAGCGGTACGAAAGGAGAATTTTTTGCAGGAACTCGTGTGTCTATGTCAGTAGCATAAACACTGAAGCAAAACATTGATCTTTATTTGAATTTGAATTCTAATTTAGCCAAGGGTTATTTCTTCACTCGAGATACAGGTTTTCACATTTGTTTGTTATGCTGTGCATCAGTGTCGTTTGTTGTTACATGACAATGAAGGTGGGTTAGGTTACAAAGAAAGAAAGAGCATACAAGCGTAAGAGGTATCACTCCTGTAATATGCCTACTGGATCTTTCATTGATGGTGCCCCTGGTAAACAGTGGGCACATTTTTGTCTTTTACAAATTCTCATCTATAAAAGACCCAAAATGAAGTAACAGATAAAAAAGGGGGACAGAAAGCTTGCAAGACAACAAAAAATGCCAGACATAAGAAATGCCCTCCAGGACCCTCCGTGGGAAAGCCTAATATATTGTGTTGGTCTAGAGTCACTGCTCAAGATCTCGAGACCATCTGTTTTGCATAGTTATGCACAAGAGCTGAAGACCCGACCAAGGAGAGACCAGAGCCCTACAATTGATGTAAGCCAAAAGGCAGAGAAACGTGTAATATATCTACAACACTCCAAGTTGTTCTGAGACAGAACGTAAATCGTAATAAAAGTAATGAATATAAAGGTACATATATATGTTTCTTAATAATAACATATATCATTTTTTTATCAATGTCATATATACAATACATGCTTATCCTTTGTTTTGTCATGAGAGAAAGGAAATTTATTCCTGACAAAGCTCTTCCTCCATAAAGACGTCAATGCAATAATAAATACGTTCTTATTGTATTCGTAAACCTCCAAACTTTATTCTCAGGAAGAATAAAATTATTTATTACAATTTTTAATTGCATGCTGACGCCAAATTATTTTAATGGATCAGAGTAAGAAGGAGATGTGTACACCGGCATATACAAGTGTTCTTCTTCTTATTCGCACAAATGCACGATAATATATTTATTGTTTTTGTTGATTTGAAACCAACAAAAAAAACCAAACAACCTAATGTTTCATTGTTTCCTTTCGATGAAGACATCGACGTGCTGTATTTCTTAGAAATACTAGAGTAGTAATGCTAATTTAAAGGACGCATTCATTCAAGGCCCAAAGCTAAACTAGTACAGACTCCCTGCTCTTATTTTCCTTCATTGTTGCTTCAAATCACTTTTTTTAAAAGTCGCGCATTACAATTAATACCGACCTCCGTGAATTAACGACAAAGAAGTCTTTAAATATCTTGCTCCTTACAATTTTTTTATATTTAGAATTATTCCCCTCCCAAATTTATTTTCGATAACACGTGAAAGCACAGTAGTCTGTGATTTGAAAAGGAGAAAGAGTTGCGTTCATTTCTCCCATGAACATGACAAGTGGGAATCTCCGGCAAGGTTTATTGATAAACAGCCAGTTGGTCACTACAGTTTTCTAATGCAGAACATAAATAATTGTTTTAGCATACTCTGAAGTGAAATGAGTGCTGTAATCTCTACCAAATCTTTATCCTTTGATTTTGCTTACCTCTTGTTTACTTTGGAATATAACTTGGTACTCATAGATTATTCCCCTCCCGTCTCCAGTATGAAAGCTCATTTTTAACGTCAATTCATTGTGATTTCATATTGGAGGGATGAGTGGAAATAACCGAAAAGAGCCTATAATAGATAAAGGAGCTTTATCATGTCATTTGCCCTAAGCTTTTTCTGAGCTCAAAAATTGCATACTGCTCATGACATGATAAAGCTTATGTACGCCTTCCACTGAGTCCATAAAGTCAAGAATTTTTCATAGTACCTATAAATATAATCTGTTATACCTCAAGATGAAAGTGACATTAAAAGGTACAAATGTATAAGAGCTAGAGGCACGATATTAGAGCACTCATTTATACTGCTCTTACCGGTTCATGTTTCTTTCAGGCAAAATGCTGCAAAGGATATAAGGCAAAATATTAGAAAAAGAAACACTTGCCTCCTGCCTCATTAATACGTTATGGGAAAGAATGGACGTGTTAGATGAGGAACAAGAATATATACTTTCTGCTTCTAGTAGCAAGTGTCTTTTACACTCACTACCGTTGTTAAATTAGGTTTACTGGCTATTGAAACACGTACACGAGTTCCACTTTTTTAAAACCTTTTCCTCGGCAAGAATACATATATTTCATTACTCTTTATTTGGTCACATGCTTCCTTTACTAAGATAAAAATGCCAATGAAACAAATTAATGGGGTATCTGATTTGAGTTGATCATTTGACTAATTTGGAGGAACATTTCAGTAAGATTTACAGCTATCAATTCTGGTTATAAGTCTTTGGTCGGTGTTTGATCCAATACTTTTCAAGTAAGGGCTCAAAGACGCTACAACTTTCACTTAATCATAATACAAACCCACCCTAATGACAAGAAATAGTTCGTCTTTTACGTTATACAAACAATATTGCTTTGTTTTCACTACAGAACATAAAGGCGGGAAAAATCAGACCCTTAAAACTAAGTTTTCTTGGAAACGGCTGAAGATATTAAATGTTTATAAAACAAAATTTGTTCAGAATGGCTAACTTTGGGGGGAAATAGAAAAAGTTAAGACAGAAAACTAAAGGGTGTACAACCCGCCATGCGCTTGTGATTTGTAGATTGCAATGTTGTTTTGTTTCTTTTGTCAGCATGATGGTCCAAGCTGACCCTAATATTAATGCACATTTCATAACCTAAATTTTCCTTTTTTTGTGCATTAATATTAGGGATAAGAGGGATGATACACTTTTTATTTTTTAAAGCTTATTTTACTTGAAGACTCTTTAACACGTTCTACACGTCTATTTCTTGGCAGTAGCTAATTCATTAGCTACCAAAAGTTAAGCCCCATAAACATGCAAAAGGCACTTTGTAATGCTTATTTCAAGTTGGCAGTTTCTCATCACATAATTGACGTAGGTAATATTTAAGCTAAAATAAATAATAAATTAATACTACCTAAACAAATTTCCCAACTAAAAAGCCTATACTAATAGTAATAGTACTTGTAATAGTAATAGTAATAGTAATAGTAATAGTAATAGTAATAGTAATAGTAATAGTAAATAGTAATAGTAATAGTAATAGTAATAGTAATAGTAATAGTAATAGTAATAGTAATAGTAATAGTAATAAAAATCACACACAAAGCTTTCTTTTTTTCTACCCAAGTGGATTGGACTGACTCGGGCCCTATCATGCCCGATTTAAATTCATTCATGCACAAATTGGCTGTATTTTTCAATCCTGGTCCATCTGGATCAACCTGACTTAATCAGTTTCAAAGCCAATGCATTCATTAGGATAGCCACTGTGGTGACATAACATTTTCTGCAAAGAACCACCAGAATGAAAACGATAATCAATAGTATTTACAATATTTTAGGGCTGTGAAAGACCATCAAACAGAACTGTTGAACCAATTTTTGAATGAAAAAGACACTGATCTTGTAGAAAACTCCGAAAAATATTGTCTGTCTGAAAGAGAAAGCTACTTTCAGACAGTTTAAACAGCAGAGTTACGAAGCTTAAGATGAGACAAAAGCAATGTTTGGTGCAAGGGAAGAAATTGTAGGTATCATGTCCTCGTGTCCAGTGTTACGGGACCCCTCTCGGACTAACGAAAAAGACGATGTATGAAAGGAAATCAATATCAGTATGAATGTGTCACGGAAGTACTTCTCTGCTTAAAAAGATCTTTCATGTTATCTAATGCTAGTAATATACTGAACTATAGATATTTACATTGTCGAAGATTTAGAAATATTTGTTTGATGTTGTTGGACACGTAAAATAGCCTGTGTCGGAGAATTATGAAAATCGCTCTACTAGTTTCACTTATTATCCTTCAATTATTATAACTATTAGAACGGTAGCCTTAGCATCACTAATTACAAAATACGTCAGTGTGACACACACACGTTGATTTCCAGGTATACTCTTCTGTCGTATCGAAGATTTCGCAATGAGGGGAGTGATACGATAAGAGCTTCTCATATTTGTGTGGTAGCATTCGAAAAAAAAGATCGTGATTTTTTTTGTACCAGTGAGTCACCACACATCAAGGCTAAAAGCCACTCGAGGATGAGGGTTAATGAGATGGATAGATTGACCGGTGGATGATGGTAAGTATTGTGAAAGGGACGAAAGATATAAATGAATGAATAAAATTTGATGACTTATAAGGAAGGAGAAGAAGAGGCAGGCAAAAGATCAGGCTACGTAATCAAGAGAGACATGGAAACAGTGGGACTTAGAGCAAGACGCGTGGGAGGATAGAGGAAGTTGGAGGATGCAGTGTTGAGCGACCGACCCGACGCAGCATTGGAAAAAGGCCGAAAAAGAGGAGGAAGAAGAAGAAGAAGAAAAAAGAAGAAGAAGAAGAAGAAGAAGAAGAAAAAGAAGAAAAAAAGGAAGGTTTTGACAAGTGTTTATTGACATTTGATTTGAAGATGTCCATGTTGTTGTCCTCCGGGAAGCAATCTTATGGCAAAATGTTCCACAGATTGGAGGTCCTTGGAAAAAACGTCTTTTCATGTAAATTCCGTTTGATGTTAGGCACATGGAGGAAGAAAGGAAAATTCTTTGCAGCAGTGGTAGCAAAAAATTTCATATCGTGAGGGTCTGTATGACAATCCCCTTACTGTTAGCATTCTTTGAAAAGTTGACGTACACGACATTTTTTTGTCTATTAATTTTTGTTTCTTTTGCATATATTCTAATCAGTACACTAAGCAATACAGCAAAGTATAGTATACTCTGTGGTTCACGGCATACGTGTCTGTTCAAATAAAATTTAAAGACCACTCTAGAAAAGTGGAAATCATTGTTTTGAAATGATCTGATCGAATCGGATTGCAACCCAGTCCAGGCCAGTTCGGTTCAATCCTGCAGAGTGGAAATCAAATTTGACGTAGTTTAAAAAAACCCAATACGAATCATAAGAATAAAAGACCACAGGACCTTATTACAGGACCTTATTTTTGCTAAAATAAAAAAATTGACAGTAAAACCTAGTAAATTGAGGGGAAGAAGATCTTCACTATCCATTTTCGGTATAGCAAGTCCTTTCTTTCCTGCCTTGTGAGATCTTTTTCAGTAGCAACGTATATTTAGTAATTCATAATACAAGTGTATTGCTATTTTAACAGTAATATCAAAATTAGTCATCTTTAGTTTTTAAAAGCTTAAATGGTTAAAAACATAACTTTTGTTTGATCACAAACTTTTTAGATATAATCATCGTGAAAAGGTTTCAGTAATTTGTTTCCTGGTGATATAAATATTATTTTAAAAGATCCTTAATAGAGAATTCCCCTGTTTTTATTAAACAAGATAAGACAACGATGAGTCACACACACAATCAATTTGCCTTTAACAGCTACTGCGATATCCTCTCTTTATCCATAACAAGGTTGTCTCTCCCTGGCAACGTTCGTCTTCATAGTTATTCATTCTTCGCCTATACTTGCTTATTTCTTATTGTTTGTGCTACTATACCCTAATTTGCAAATCAATGAGAGGAAATTTCGGGTAATTCACTTTAGCCTCAAAATAAAAGAAAGCAAGTTAATGATTCTCTGCCTAACCTGTCTTAAGATTTAATAAAAAGAATTCATTCAATTAAGAAAAGGGAGGGAGGGAACGAAGAAGAGAAAATGCTTAGAATTTAATGAAATATTTGAATCTGAAATACCATGGTAATTAAAGTAACGGCAAATTGTGTTGTCTGCATACCAAAAAGTTAATAGAGAAAGAAAAGGAGATAACTTGTCTAAAGCAAATTATATTAGTTTTTTCTCTCGAGTTTATGCTCTGCGGCTTATAATTCTATTTATTGATAGGCTTAGGTAAATTTATGCACACATTTTTCTGAATGTTAAATTCTACGGACAGATAGATTTAATCAATCATACTGTACATATTGTTAATTGCGCACCTTGAGCAATAAAAAGTGTTTACGGGATTTGGAGGTTTAACTCGAAATGATAAAGTATTCTATCACATTCAGTCATTGACACCTTTGCGGACTTGATAACAAATAAATTAATCTAGATATTTTATGCTCAGAAATTTACTTTATTGTTAACTTTTACGTTGTTTTTACAGTTTCAGTGTTTTATATAGCTACTATATTCTTTTTGTGGAACATTACTAAGTAGTTTTTATTTAATTTCAGATCTTGGAAAATACTTTCGTAAACAAGAGTGACAGTGAATCGCATTGCCACTCTGACCAAAAGCATACAAGTAAGGCAACAGCATTTTCGTGATGTGACAATGTTAATGACATTGTTGGCAAAGAGTAAAAAAATCATACAATAATGACTTTGAAAGTACCACGCATAACTATGCTATTCTTAGTGACAAATAAACTTCTTTGATTATCTTAGGAATGCGTTGACTTTTTGGTGAGTTTCTCGCATCCTCAAATTTGTCATGCAGTTTGTTTTGTCTTCATCTGTAAATCAATTTGTCATCAATGGAAAGAAATTCTCTTTTCTGTCTTTACCAGCAAGGCTTTAAAAATAGTTGGTGAAGAGTTTCATAGACGATCGATGATAAGTTGATTAACCTCAAACCCGCTTTCAAAAACTGTCGCCGTTTTGAAGTCATTTCTGGTGGCTGAATATATTTTTTCCGTTAACTTGTAAAATTTTGTTGCTCAAGCATTTAGCTAATTTACTGGTCGTAACTGCTTGTTATTATTATCATCATCATTATTAATATTTAAAGACTTTTAATCGAAATCGTCAAAATTTTGCCAAAGTCAAAGAAGACGGGTTGTTGAAGGCACAGCTAATAAATTTCAACTACTCACGATTTTTCCGGTGATTTCATTCAGGAAAATTAGCGCTTTTGGATAATGCTTGACAGTTTATACTCTTCCCCTCGAAAAGAAAGTAAGCATTAAACTATTAAGTGATAGTTACTGAGAGAAATCAAAATCTGCGGACTATCGATAGCAAGGACGCAGAAAATGGAAACTAAAACACCAATTGTTACGATGTTAGATATATTGGATAAGTAGTCTATTTTTTATTTACAGAATAATGTTAACATAAATCCTGCCATTTCAAATATGTACAATGATAGCAAGGAATCATTTGCACAGCATAAATCCCTACTTGAGGGTGGGCTTAAGCACTGCTCAATCCTCTTAACGATATGCTCAGCTAGTTCATATACTGTACTTTCAGTTGACTTGATATACAATATCTACAGTGAAGACATTTCCGACAACATTGCATAACTAAAGTCCGAATATATTAGTTGTTCTATAAAGCTATGGGTCAATATTAATAACAATTAAACGACTACACGGTCATACTGTATTACATACAGATAAAAATCAATTAGGGAGAGATCAGGAGACCCTCGTAAAACAACGGGAATCATGAGTTATGTATTTTTTTGTCTTTTCGATTGACCTGTCTGACGAGACAAACCAATATACGATGCAGGTACGTCTCCACAACTGATATTTTATCCTTTAAAATCTTTGATATTATGACTGTGTACCTTTCTGCCAAAGTAAACAGGTAAAAAACAGAATTGAGTTAGCCGGCATCGTCAACCTTACAAACCCAACAAGTTGCTAACGGTTTGAAGCGTATTTGCAAGGATTATTTGTTCCTAAGCTGCTAATCTTTGTCAAGTGGCTAATGAATATGTGTTAATTTTGGCCATAAGAAGTTACAACTATTATGTTGCCCTTTGTCGGACAGATGCTTTATAGACACAATCAGTAAATAATATTTTGTGGTTTTTTCAAGCAAAAGTTATTCTGTGACTAAGTATCACAGGCAAGTGGGAGATGATGAGCTACCACCGAGCTAACATGCAGGCAGGGACAAAGCTTAGCAAAATTGGATTATTTTTGCGAATAAAAACTTTCCTAGTATATGCGTCAAACAAAGATATTAACTGCCTAATCAATTCAATTCTCTTAAACTTTACTACCATAATTATGATATATTTCAACGCGGGAAACTATTCTAAACTAGAACAAAGCTAAGTATCAATATTTGCTGTGGCTTTTTATATTGGCATAGTGTAATATATCATAGCTTAACCCGAAAGAGTATGACGTTAATAATAGGGACTGTTAAAAATCTAATTTACAATTTACACCAGCAAATAAATCAAGTAAATTTGAACTCTGAAATACGGGAAGATAAATAGCTTACGCCACTGTTCACTGTGTACAATTGAAATGATTAATTTGCTCATAGCGGCTTTCAAAAGTTAAAAGAACTTTTAACTTAACATGAAACAAAAAAACAAAGTACAGGTGAATTATCACCTGCAACTATTTCTGGGAGGGTATTATCATGATAAAGATTACTATTACTCCATCTGTTTATCGTGTCCAGGAGTCAAATGAATTCCATGATCTCTGAAAACATACACCTTTCACTGGGTCTACCGTTCATTTTGCAACTAATTCCAGTTCAATCTCGTTGCATCAAACTTTAAATAGTGTTTTAATGTCAGAAAAGCAAGACAAAGCCATAACCATGTACTTTAAATGCAGATTTTTTCATATTGATCTCATCTCCATGACAAATTATTATTAAATCTGAGGCGTTCGTTTTAAATCCTTTCAGTGGGCGATTTTCTCCGTCTCAACGTTAAACAATTCTGAAAAGCGCACAGGCAAAAGAAACCTTGCTACAGGAGGGTGTGAACAGTTCTCTTTGGGACACAGCCAACCAAACTCACCTTGCGTTCAGTAAACTCTTGTTCCAACTGTTGGGTAATCCTCTTCGAATGTGCATGCGAAGAATGAATTTTCTTTTTCATTTGCTTCACTCGATAAGCACAATTCACGTGCATTACGAAGTAAGCGAAAATGCAAAAAGCTTACCTTCCCCACATCCCTGAGACGCGATACTTCTTTCTGGGTTTCGCATTTCTTGGCGCTTTTTTTGGTTTAAGTAGAACAGCCTGGCGACTTGCATTTTCGTCCGGTGATCCGCTATTATCGTAAGTTATAATAAGGTGTCCGTCATCAGTAAGAATTGCAGATTTTACAGGTACATACTTCTTCAAAATACTTCGTTTGGGTAGTTCCACTTGTTTTAACACCCCCTTTTCATATTCCACTGTCATCAACCGGGGTGCGGTATCATCTGGTTTCTTCACCTTCTTCAACTTCCAGTCTTCTTTGTTATGGTTAAAAGAAAGTTTAGATTTAACGTGCATCCCATTTTGTGTAGGTACATTCATTTTATGTGCTTGGTAATCATCCTTCTTGAATCCGAATCGCGCTCCAACATTTCCCCAGTGGTGATCATTGAATCGAAAATTTGCCACATATGGAAGACAAAATGTGAACTCTGTACAGAGTGCAACGAAAAAGAAAAATTCGAACACGCTATAACTTTTCATGGCTTTGAAAATGGCATCTATCACTGTTTTATAAATGACTGACAATTCTACGTGACACTGTAAAGAAATACCATTAACACTTAACTTACTTCAGAAATATAAGGGTTTTTGAGTTATCTGCTGAGTTCGCCTTTATTTATATTCCCCTGTCAAGAACAGTGGGACTCCCCTTTACAGGGGTGGTCATGCGTGGCGGCTTTGCCTTGCATTCAACAAGGTGAAATCAATTAATAAAACAGGGGGTAAATAGAAAATTAATTATATATCCTCTCTGACAGGCAGAAAGTTGAATGAACCAGATGACAAAACTGACTTGACGCTTCCAAACAAACACCTACACCTACTATCAGCATATTTATCTTGGTGGAACTTAGTTAATCCACTTCTCGTGTCTTATACCCGTTGTCTCACCATGTTGAAATTAGACACGATCCTCTTGATCTGACATACTGTTCAACTGGCTGCAGATCAGCAGGTTTTCACGAAAAAACAACACATTTTTTGACCAAACAGATTGTAAAATTAAACCTTCACATACGAGATTTAATAGCATTAAGAAGCAAGTAATCCAAAGGAATTCCATGTCTGCCTTGAAAGGCTTTTTGGAGACGATTTATTTGTTTTGTGGGTAAACACGCTGTATTATTGGTCATGGGCGAGAGCTTCAGTGGTCAAGGGGCTTGATATTTGTTTACCCCAGCCATTACCACCATTCTTGAATACCTCCGTATGATTGGCCATTACCTGACAGTACTTTAATAAAACTTACACTTTTTAGTGAGAAAATCTTGCCATTAAATATATTGTCAAATAGGGGACGGTACATGCTGTTTTAGACAGAAAATTAGCTGATATGAGGCATCTTAATTTGTTTTTAAAGATTTGTGACAATTCTTTTATTCTTTTAGTTTCAAAAGTTGTGTTTTTAAGAAATTAAGATGGCTTACCTCTTTTTTATTTAAACAAAAACAAATCTAAATTTTTTTAAAAAAAGTTTTTTTCTTTTCAATTTAATAACGTACATAACTGGACATAGAGCTTAGGTTTAACCAACATGTTCAGTCTAGTTGGGTGTGTCTGCAGGATTAAAGGTGGAAATTTTCGACTTACCTACGTACAATCAAGGCGTAATACAGAATGTTATCAGTGGACTTGACACATCTTTAACGAGATAACAAAATTCAAGTGTCTCGGCCCGGTTGAAGAAAGTGACCACAGTACTCAAAATGAGCCTAACGTTTGAAATGGTTTTCGAAACTGAAAAAGTAAAAAAAAGTCCAACTGGACATTAATGAGAAAATCAGAGCATCTGGATCTCATCACCTTTAAATGTATGGCCAACCGACAGCCCACATGGACGATATACCTGCCAGACCTATTTTATCAATGATTAAGTCTTGCTAATATTAGTTGGGAAAATGGCTAGTGTTTGTCCTTCAACCAGTGTTTGAGAAATATTCTAGTTTCTGTGTTAAAGACTCTTACGTTTGCTAGTAAAAGTGTTCAGTCGATCCAACAAATTCTATACATTATGATATCGATTAAAGTCTATTTACAAACGTTGCTTCAGACGAAGTCATTTAATATTGCCTTAAAATCAGGAAAAGTATGAGACGCCGCCCGTTTCAAAATCTGTTTTTGTGGATTGGTAATTCTAATGACTAAACCATTAAATTTAACTTTCAAAATGTAATTTACCAACAAATTGACGATTTAGTCATGGGCTCGGCACTGGGCTCGGCTTCGGTATTTTTGTAGGCTATTATGAAAAACAATTATTTGAGTCTTCACAATATTTAGATGTCATTACGTATTGTAGATTCACCGATGAAACTTTTGTTGTATTTAAATGTCGACAAGGAAGCAATTAGTTTATGGTGTAAAGGTTAACAATATCTATGTTTAATACAGGAAAAGAACAGGATGGTTTTTTACCGTTTAAGAATTTTTTCGTAAAAAACCCTCCTACGCCCTTCAAATGTGGTGTATATCGAATGGCAACCTCCATTGGACCAGAGTTATGGTGGGACTTATTTGTTTCCATACAGTCTAAAATTGGACTTATAATAACTTTAGCTCGTCTTGCTGTCTTTACTTGTTCTTCTAATAATTATCAGGAGAAATAGATAAAGTAAGCACATTCTGTTGAAAAATGGTTCCCTCACGACGAAATAGACAAAGTTATTTAGTGCAAATTATCTAGCTTTCAAAATCCTACTAAACAATTAACTCGAAATTCCCCATACACTCCAAAGTACCCTGAATAGGCATGGTTTCTACTAGATTAAAAAATCAAGCGACCACTGCATTTTCCGAATGCTACCGTGCTACTGTACGCAAAGTAATTTTTACTTCACGAAAATTCTTGATTCATGTACATCGCCTGTCACAACTTTTTTTGTTAACTATAGTTTAAGTTCTTGTGTCATGGTAAATAGGACTTACGTCCATAAAATTGATTGAAAAAAAGGTGTGTGTGTGTGTGCAGGGGGGGGGGTGAGGGGTGGAGAAGAAGACTTGACTAGCATTTACAGAGGAAACGTTATGTTAGAAGAGTTAGCCCAAAAAAGTGCACAAGTGTATGCCGAATTGTTAATTGTGATCTGGATGTAGCGTATCTTTTACAACTGAAATGCGAATGAGGGAAAATTTCGAGAAAAACAGTTTAAAGTAACTAGCAGAGCCTTCTCTGCCTTCTACTCAGAAGTATTGAAGACAATTCACATTTAACTTTTATCATCTCCCCTTTGTAAACAAAAGAATTTGTATATAGCCTTTATTTATTGTAAGTAATCAGCCACAAAAAGTGGCAAATTTTCATAAATCCTCTTTGTTTTCTCTATATTTACTGAAAAGGTGGGCTCTCTGAAACCCCTTTTCTTTTCCGAATTGATAAAAGCCAACTTCATATGTGTTTTCATATTTAGGTGTCTTATAAAATATTTTGCAAGGAAATCTTGACAATTTTAAATCATGCAGTGTATTCAGGAAACGTAAAAAAGAATGTTTAAATTCTGGTCTTGATATTTTAACTCTTGATGGTTTTTTGCCATGCTAGTGCTTTTGAATCATTGTGGGTTAATTTCCTGTTGGAACGACGGGATCCACTGCAGGTCCATGTTCCAGCGGAACTGAACATGAAGATAAAGTAAAAAGTGGGTACAGTTTTCTGTAATCAGAACCAATTCTTAAAAAACAAAGTGAGCTATTATTTTGAAGCACTTCACTTTTTTACCATTTTTTCTGAAAGGTTTTTAAAAGAAACTTTTAGTTAGTACCCCAACTTGAATTAATCTTCAAATGCTCAGTCTTCCGACATTTCTAAAGCTCACGTTGGGGTGTAATCGATTTATACCCTCAATGCCATTTACTCCTTTGGTTAAAATATAAATGAATTTAACTGTATAAAAAATATAAATCGAAGTTAAGATTATCTCCAGTTTTCAATTCCATTGCTTATTAATATCAAGTCCTTTGGATTTCTTACGAAAAACAACTTGTTGACGACAGGTATGTCTATTCCAACTGCTGCGCGCAAATATGGGATCTCCCACCAAATCAGATAATAAGTTTTAAATTCATTGATGAGAGCAATATAATTGCTCCCAATTTCCTGTGACTCGCAGCACCTCATCATACTGATGTTTTTCTTATTCTACTGTGTGCTTGTTACGCATGTGAACGTTTTGTACCCAAGCGTCTTGTGACTAAATATTTTGAATGCAATTTGTGATCACTTAGATGTATAGAAATGAGTTTAAGTTTCAACAGAAGACCCCCAGGCAATGCAGTGGGTATACAAGCAGATGCAGATGACCTTTCGTCTAAAAAAAGAGCCTGGTACAGAGGCAGTTCCTATACCATTTTTGTGTAGTTGTCCGTTAAAAGAAGTACAGTATCATTAACTATTTGAATTTCCGCTCGAAATATTTTTTTCAATACAAATAACACCTTTTACGAAAGTTCAGCACATAGGTTAGTTATGAGCTCAACTAAAGCGACAGGAGTCATCCTAGAGAATCACTGAACAAAAATGTGCGTTGTCCAGCATAAACATACTTTCACCCTCTGGCAACTCTTTGTTTTCCTATAATCAACAAGAAATATCATACATTCTGTGTGAAATACTTGCTACTGTAAAATGTTGTTTGAAAAGTTCCAAAAGTCGCATTTCAAATTACATTATTTGCCATCATCTTTCCAATTAAAAGATTATCCTCCTGCAAGGATAGTTTTTGTTAGACTTGAAACATGTAGTTAGACTACATGATTGTCAACTGTAAGTAATGAAATCCCACATCTGAACACCTTGACTAGAGTAACAGTCTCGTTTACAATTACAATAACAGAATCAGTGAGAAAACTTTGAAATCCGGATCACTGTGTATGGGATCAATGGTTTTTGACAGGACCAAGGTCATATAAAAACTTAAATTGGCCTTTTTCCTCAGACCCACCTAAGGATCAAGTGATAAGTACGTCACATGCTGTTGTTGGCCAATATTTGGGGGTTTTGCCCTCCACGTATTCTTGTTCTTTCTATTTTTGAGTGTTCTTATTAAGATGCCTCTTTATAGGATAAGAGAGATTGTTAACAATTGCACAGGTTCTCATCTAAGTTTATCACAAGACTACTCATGAGCAAAAATTAACGTTTCATACTCAGGAGGTTATTGCTTTTTACCCTTTTCTAATGGTTAGACCCATTTTTCGTAGGAAATATTCAGTCGCTTTTGTGGAGTGCTTTTTTACGATCACCTGGGCTTTTCTAGTTCCTATTGCAGGGACAGATAATATCTTGCGGAAAATAAGAAAAAGTGTTTTCAGTATTGCTTAAAGTGTAGCTTTTCGTATGTTACCACAATTTTGAATTGAATTTCTGTTGTGCAAACAAGATATCAACATCATGCAAGATTGAGATATTCTTAAGAAAGTGAAACCAAAGAAGGAAACTTTTTGTTGCATTGAACACACGACATTATTAACAAACAATTATGACATGTATCGCGAAGAAATGGAAAATAATGTAAGAAAATACACTGAAATTTCATAAAATACTGATATACTAATAAAACTTAAAAGTGAGAGGGGACCGACCTGGATTCGAACCGGCGCATGTTGCTATCATGGAAAGAGACAATTTCACCTGAGCTCTTGCTGCCCTTAAGTGAAAAATGTTGCGAAAATGATCTGGTTAAGAAAGAACGCTCATAGTGTAGGTGTTAGAACATGTGGCCATGGTTCAAATCCAGCACGGTACACACTTCTTAATCACATTTCTGCAATTCCTTATCCTTTCCACCTTTATTTTATCATTTTCACAATACCACTGTAATGAAAAGTGTTATACATTTCTTTTCATAAGAAATGCCAGTACTATGACCTCCTTTACAAAAATCTGAAGGCGAAAGTCACTAAAAAGTAAGCTAGTGCTAAGTATTTGAGGCATCTATCTTATGGTTGCACACAATTTTTACTCATACAGAGTTTCAAACAGAGTTTCAAACAGATTTCAAACATTACGAACTTCACTCAGCATGAGTACGGCAGAAATGTAGGTACATTGCTGTCAAATACTGTAAATATTATTTCTTTCTAAAACACAAGCATAGTAGATTTTACTCCAGTTTCACAGTAATGTAAAAACCTGCCTGTTAGTGCCTTGTCTAATATCTCAACAAAAACAGATATGGTAGATAGCAGTCAGATGCCATTTACCTGTAAGCCATATAAGTATTCAAGGGCAAACATCACTGCTAGGAGCATAGGTACGCATGTAAGTAGTATAGTTTATTTTTATATACTTACTAATGTTGTATTTTTAGACTTTTTGCAGAATTAAAGCAGTAGAGGCAGGCTTTGGCAGAGATCAGTTATGTAGCAGACATATCACCTTTATCTCGTACAACTACACTGCTGTTAAAATATTGTGAAGTTTTGGCTATGTATCTAAGTATGAGTGTTTCTTTACTGGAAATAAAATACGAAGTCACAAGTGTGTAATACCATGATCAACGTGGTTTCATTTAAACTACTGATAATCAGCGTACCAGGTTTCTGATCCAATCTTAAACACGCCTTACCTTGCCTGCTCTGTTTTATTCTGTTGTTATTGTCTAGATCTATCTAACTGAATTTGCTGTCCAATATTTTAAACTATGTAACTTCTTGAGATTCAATAGGGGCCGTATTTCGACGATAAACTCAAGAAAGTTAACATATTATTTTTGCACCTTGAAATATTTACTCGCCTCACGTAATTTAGCGGCGAACCCAGAAACTAATATCCCAAGAGGCAAAAATATATAATGAAGTTACCTCCCCTTTTGGACAAAATTGCCAAGGGTGTATAACAGTATATGCAGGAAAAAAATTAATGGAACTAAAATACATTGCAACAACGATTTTCTCTTTTATTTGTCATTATAAAACTGTTGATTTGTTTGTCGCCTTTTTACTTGACCTTAAAATTAAATCTAACACATTTTGGAAGGGGCAGTTGTCGCTTCGTTGAAAGCTTGATGACTTTTGATGCAAATTGAAGAAGCATTCCGATTCCTTGGATAAAAATCGTCACAAAAGTTCATCCACCTTGCTTTAATAACAACTTTGAAAATATTTTAATCTTGAGAAACTAAGGAAATTTTCAGGGTATTTTTCATGATAAGTGTCTTCTATTTGATTTCTAAATTCTGTATTCTTTGTGCTAAGCGATTTTCGGCAGAGAATGGTGGAGTAGCTCTTTAGTAGTTTTTGGTGTAACGCTTTGATTGGTACTTATGTTGTCACAATAAACAGCGACCAAGCGAGGGCAATGTCAAAACAAAGGTACTGTCACAGTGGGCCATGTCTAATTAATGGTTTATCACAAAAATGCCAGTACTACGGTAGTAACCGAAATACTATTGCTAAAGGCAAAAGAACTTAATTAACTTTCTTTGATTATCTGTTCAAACTTTGTAGTTTAATTCAAACATTTTGTGAAAAGATACGTTGGGGGTGGAATTTTTCTTTTACTAGATATTCACCCAGTTACCTTCCTTTCTTTGTTCCTGAAAGGGAAGTGATCTTCCCCTTCACATTTTCACCCCAGATAGGTAGATTTCAATGAGGTGTTCAGCTCTTGGGAAAGAATGACGCAAATGGAAAAGATAATCGATTGCAGATGTTATCTGGGTTATAATAAAGCAACCATTGTTCAGTTAAAAAGCAGATAAACACGATACCACTGGCTCGAATCCAATTTCTTGTAAGGTATATCTTTTCCTGTTTCTGCTTGAATACAGGCCCTGTCAATACATAGTTTACAATTATCCAACAATAATACAATAATTTGTCCATTTCAAACTTAGCTTAGTTCTCTGCAACATACCATTTGTAGTGTTTTATCTCTTACAGAATCCCGTATCATTAAAAATAGCAGCCCTAAAGTTTAGCTGCCCTAAATTTTAGTTGCCATAATTTTATATAGATAAATATTTAACCAGTAACAAAAAGTCAATTTTTCTTGAGTCAAATTTAGAACGAGTTTTTTTCAAGATAACGGCAACATTTATGGCTACCTTCCAAAAAAGAGTATAAATTGTGATCAAAAAGAAGCGGAATACTTACATTTGAAATCGATTTTGCAGGGTAGAACTGCCAACTGAGCAATAATTTAAAATATTTTTTAATTCTTGACAGTGAAGTGACTGAGTTCTATTAAAATTGACGAAAAGTATCACAGGGAGATAAGAGATAGTGAACAGAACGAATAATACGAATTTAGGTATTAATCGGCTAAAAACCGATAGTAGTTGGATAGCTGCTACCCTGATGTTACCAACAAAATTTTGCATCATTCCAATACCATTTGCTTGGTTAATTGCAAGCCTCCCAGCATTACTTTATAATTTGCTAAAACGCCTCGTGGACTATCCATTAGATCAATTATGAGCAGTTAAAATAATTAGTGCTGGTCAATAAATTATAATTAAATCTTAGGAAATTTAATCAATAATTTCGTCTATCCTATAGCAGATAGAGTGGACAGTTGTTATGACAATGATGGATTAGAGGCTTTGATGGCCACATCCCAATTCAGCCCACGTAGCCAAGCTAAATATATCTTTTACTGAAAACGAACGTGAAAAAATGATATTTTGTGGAGCAACAGCTTTAAAGAAAATTAGTTGATAATAATTTGGTAACTGGTTTTGTCACCATTCAAAAACAAGAAGTAAAGGAACAAATCATCACCACGCAAAAACTCTGTCCTTTTAATTTTGAATGAGACCACAAAATAAATACGTCATGAAATCAAACTATAGTTAATTGTCATAGGCACATTGCAATGAAAAAGCATCCTACACAAAATTGTAATGAGGTCAACACAATTGTAATGAGGTCAATAGGTCAAAAGTTAAAAGTGACTGCAGATTTTCTGCAGCGGGTATAGGTTGTCAAAATATATCAAATACAATACGTTAAAGAAAAAACTCATGGAATCAATCCAAAATTTTGCATAGCTTAACAAAAAGATATATCTTACCCATACATTCTATATTTTGAAAGTTGAATGATACTTTACTGTATTAGAGTTGTAATCTTCATTTTCTTCCAATTGCGTGCATGTATTAGGGCATAGAATGTTAATATTCCCTAGGTATGATATGTAAGTCTCGTAACAAATATTTCCAAGTTCAAAATAACGCACAACAGTGTACAACTACATTTACCTGAATGGCAACAATATTGTTTCCCATTTTACACAAAATTTATCTTAACTCAGTTTAGTAGTACCATTCATTACAGTTTATATATATTATATATAGATACATATATGCATATATATATTGATATGTAAATAAGGTCTGTCTTTCGGTTTTCCCCGTTGAACATTGCTAAATACATGTAGAAGGTGGTTTATACATTTCCTGGCGAGTGAGTAATCTATCACGAAGCAGGCTTGTCGAAATGAATGCAAAATGTAGTCTTTTGACTCTTTTCTCCTTATATATATATATATATATATATATATATATATATATATATATGTACTACAACGCTTAGAGAAAAAGAGTTGATTAGCCTTAAGCTTTATGAACTTTATCAAATCACTGTTATGATTCGATTTGAAGGTAGCCAATACAAATATAATTTGAGTTAAAACTCTAGTGGGATGAAAAGTGTTGCAACATCTTATGTTGATTAACGTTTCGGACAGTAACTATTCTGACAACACCTATTTAGCAAGGCATACTTTTATTAAGCAATGTTGTCTTTTACAGGAAAATTTCCTGAAATTTTCGTTGAGGAGGGAGGTTAACAACAGTTAGTAGCACAAGTAGCTGGGAAAGACAATAATGGAGCTGTGGAAATTTCAGAAGTTTTCCTTTGTGTTGGAAAATGTTATATTTTGTTTTGAAAAATTACAAAAGCTATGTAAGAAGTACAATTTGAAGTATGACAATTGTTTTTCCGTATTGGATTAAGACAGGTGCCAGTTATTGTTTAGTTATTACAAAGATAAAAAAATTTTATTCTTGGGACTTCCCTATTACCACCAAGAGATAGTGTAGGAAGCTACCTTTGATGTAATTGCAAGTCCTAACTCAAGATTGAAACTAGATGTTCACCTCTGATAGAAATTTAGCAAAGCTAAAATGAATCTTCAAACGACAGACTGATTTTTTTAAGAGACTGGAACCAAAGTAAGAGGTAATATGGTGTAAATTGATCTTGAGAAGCACTGTAACCACGTCATTATCTGGATGAACCTTTGGCCAACACTCAAGAGCGCATTAATAAATGGGGTTTTATTACTTACCTTAGAGACCATTTTACAGATTTTCCGTATGGTAACAACCATAAATAATTCTTTGTAGGTTGATGCAAAACACGCGCTAGTTGGCAATAGACGGTGAACAGGGGTCGATTTTATCTATTTATTGAAATTAAACAACTTTTTTCTGTTTTTACTGTAGGCTGTTCGGAATACTGCGTATTATACATTCATTATACTTACATCGCATTGTAACTCGAGCGAAAGTGGATGTTGAAATCCTAGCTATACGGTAGCAACATTTTATTTACATGGAGCCTACTACAAAATGGATACCTTACAAGTATTTAGGATTTGTATATATTACAGTTGTTGCATGATGAATCGAAAAGGAAAAATTAAATTTGACTGTGGAAAAGAAGCGCTAAATCCTTGTCACTTGTCTTATAAACTTTAAATCCTATCCAATATTTTCAAGTGCTCGAAATATAGCAATCAACAATGTGACTGACAGGAAACTATCCTTTGAGATGTTGGTCTAATGCTTCGCTTACTGTTCGAGAGGTCTAAAAATATTAACATCTTTATCTCGATATCTTTGATTTTAACATGGGCTTTTTAATTAATTGTCTTGAAGCATGTATGCTGTTTTATGGGTTTATTCACTCCCAGAGTATTATTTTGCAAAACACATGACCTAAGAAACTTGCAAAACCACTATCTTCTGTTTTCTATCTTTCGCGTGTATCACTAGTAATCGTGCTCTTAATGGTGCCCAAGATGAGCGCCTTAAAGAAGCAAACTTGGATTTTCCTTTCTTTCTAATCTCCTTTTTTGAAATAAAGCAAGTGTCCTTTGAAGTTTGTTGGTTCGTAACATTCACTTTGAATCCTATACCTTCAATTCTTTGCTTGCGCTGAGTTTATGGAAAGTTAGGGATAGAGAAGTGACTATTTTTACCTTAATGACTACTACAAACATAAACACAATATTTAGAGAGTTATTGAAGTAAAATAAGATTGATACTTTTACGACTGCACTTAGTGTATTTTTTCTTCAGTTGGGCCTAGTGTCAATTCTCATCAACCGAACCCGAGATCAGGTGTAAAATCGGAAATGCCTGTAACGCTTTCTCTGCCCTATTTGCAATTTAAATGTCTGACGTCAGTAACTATGCCTAAAGAAACCTTTCTGAACCACTGTTGAAACCGGTCTGAGCTATGGTTCATCCACGTAGACATTGACCAAGAAATCAACAAACAAGCTGAATGGCACTTACACCTGCATGCTAGGAACTGTATCTAACATTTTTTGAAGAACCACTCAACTAAACAGATCCTCTACGGCTCTCTACTGCCCATTACAACTACTACCCGAGAAAGACAATGAAGATAAGCAGGACATTTCTGGAGAAGGGAGCACCAACTCGCTAGTGAACTCCCACTCATGTCCCTCAACACAGTTTGCTCGAGGAGGACGTTCTGTGCGTAGTTTCATCGACGATATAGGCGAAGACTCCAGTTGTCCTATAAAATACTTCCCTATATAAATTAAAGGCAAGAAGAATCGGAAAGAAAGACTCATGGCAATTCGAGCAAGCTCAATTTCATTATTATTATTATTATTATGGTGACGATGATGATAAACCCTAGCGTTAACTTTGCTGCGCTACAATGTAACTTAAAGCTTAACGAATGATCGTCCATTTCCGCTTAGGTCTGTATAAATTGTAAACTTGATTTTGCATAGCAATTCCTACCCATGGTTTATGAGGTATATTAGCTGAAGAGAAAAAATCAATCCGTAGTGGCAACTTGAAATGCAAAGGTTTATGTTAACGTACTCTGTCGTTTTTCACCAAGTTAAAAAGAAAGTAAAGGACCCATCACACACAAAAATAACATAGTTCATTTTCATAACATGGAACGTGACCAAATTATTAAACTTTAAAGTTCGGCTTTTCGAATTTCCGGAGAATGTCATCTTGAACAATTTCTGTCAAATTCAGTATTGCAAATATTAGATTGAAAATGTTATACTTTTACTTCATAGTTTTTTCAAGCAGGTAACGTAGTGAAAATGACATTAAGTATTGTACTTTTTCTCATGAAAAAGACCTTCACACCAGTTTTTCTTTAAAAAATCCAGACTAAAGTGTTTTACTTAACGGTTTTCTGAAAAGAAATTCTGATGAGGAAGATGGAAAAGGGGAACAGTCTAAATCCAAACAGCAAGCAGGTTCTGTAGAAAACATACTGCAATAAATAAAAGGCAATTGACATGAAATATTTGATTCCGAAAGTTAAGTGTCATCAAATAATTGCGTGGTTAATTGTTTTAATGGTGTCTGCTCGATAACATTTTTCATAATTTTTTAAGAAGTACAAACATAATGAATTTCAAAACATATTGGTCATTACTTTTAATAGCATTTAAATCTATTAAAACTAAACAAACGGTCAAGTATTATTTCATATTGAAACATTTCCCGTTTCGGAGCCAAAATAATGACAGCTCTTATATTCTAAATTATTTCTAATTTATTCTTCTTTCTTCTTTGATTTCATGTAAGTGGGCAGTAATCTATTTTGAAAACATTCTCTATTAATGCCTTTTCTTTTCGTTTGGTGCATGCACACGTATTACTATTTGAATAAAAAGATAAAGTACAACTTTTGTTAGATTAAGGTAGTAAACTCGCTGTTGGATGATTGGCATTTAATTACAGTAAATTTTTGTTATTTTTAAGAAACCTGGGAATTAATCTAAAAAAAAGTTAAAAATAGAGTAAGAAACAAATTAGCAAAAGAGAGTCTGATGATAGGACATCAAGCACAGGCAAAGTCCTTTAACAAGAAATTAAATGGGATAGTTATAAGGAAATGGACAGTTTGCCACTCAGTTATTATCAGCTGCTGTATTAATGTATTAAGTCTCAGTCAAGAGGTATGGCCAGCAACAGTTTCTTAATACAGCTGATTCGTAACCATGTCTACTATAACCTGGCACCAATAAAAAGTCAAAAGTAATGCATTACACAACATCACTCTGTCTGTCCCAAAAGTTTACTTTCCAAATATCTTCTCAATTGATCAAACAGGCAAGGAAAGTTACGTTAATACCATCCGCAATTACACCTGAAGCTTCTTTTTCTCAAAATCGTTTTGAAATAAATTTTGTTCGTTGGAATGTCACCATTAAAGAATTGCCTATCTTTGAAACCATTTCAAAAATTCCTTGTTGTAGAGTTATTTGTTCTTTACGATTTAATATCCTCGTAGCAACAACGAGTCAGATTACAATGAATTTTCTTTGAGGTCAGTTTAGCTGTTAGAGGCTCATTCTTGGTCTTATTCCGCATTGAATCTGTGTAATGTAAAAAATGTCAGTTTGTTATTTTCAGGGTCATAATTACAAGTAAACCTTCTGTTGTGGATTAAGATATTTTGAGATTTAAATGTGATTCTAATATCACATAAATCAGAATCAATGAAGAGTTTATTCAAATTTGCATCACACTTGCGCAGAAAGTTTGTATACTATTGTGCATTCCTCAGGGTTACTCTGGTCTGGACATGTCCAAATAGTATGCTTTCCCTAAAAACAGCCGGTGTTTAGAAACATACTGCCTTATAAATTTTTTGGGTTTGTGGGAGTTGTTTCTTTGTAGTACGATACTCGCAGAGTAAGAACCTAATGGATCTCTTCACATCCCAAATTCTGCTGTAAACTAAAATTTAGATTATCTCAGACACATCGTGCAGGTTGAAAAACTTAACAAGATTTAGGTTGGCGACAAAGCGGCATAGATATCACCCTACAATTAAAAATTTCTCATAAAAATTAGACAGTAGTTTAAAAAGCCTACTTTAGGCTATAAAATTACATCGGTTGCAAATGTCAGGAATGTAGTTAGGAGGACGCTGTGTGTAGAGAGATTGCAAATATTACAAATCCTAAAATCAGTTTTTAGGTTTGTCTTTGTGGTTGAGTTAAGCCTCCCTTGGTCTTTACTTGGTCCCTTTTCAGGTATGTCGATTCCTACTTTGCATAAAGGTGTCTCGTCCAAAAAATGTTAATAGGTTTCCTCCTGTGCATTTCGAGACCACACCAATATAACAGAGCTGGATTTGTTCGAAGAAAAAAGCATGGAAATAGTAGCAAAGGTGTCAGTAGGGCTCACGAACTGTGCTTTTAATGTAAGAAAGCTGATAATGAAATAAAAGTCAAATGAGTTAAACAGAATATTATACCTCCACACTAACGCAATACCTGCATGGATTAGATTCAGAACTGTAAAAACTAATGTCAGTAATAATTTCATTTTTGCATATATTCATATATATATATATATATATACTCTGACAGGATCCCACAATAACTTCTTAAGCTGTGCTTGCTCCGGCAACATGGCTTGAGAGTTATGTCTCAGAAACTCTGTGCTGCACTGATGAACCCACAAAGGGCGAAACAGTACTGTCTGTAGTTTGAGTATATATATATATATATATATATATATATATAATCTGATGAACGAGTAAGAAAAACTTTGAAGTTAGAGTTTCTCTCACTCGTACATCTGATTATATGATAGCATCTACGTTTTTATGTGGTAGAGCACTGTTGCTGATGACATTTCATATTCATTTGTTAATATATATATATATATATATATATATATATNTGACAGGATCCCACAATAACTTCTTAAGCTGTGCTTGCTCCGGCAACATGGCTTGAGAGTTATGTCTCAGAAACTCTGTGCTGCACTGATGAACCCACAAAGGGCGAAACAGTACTGTCTGTAGTTTGAGTATATATATATATATATATATATATATATATAATCTGATGAACGAGTAAGAAAAACTTTGAAGTTAGAGTTTCTCTCACTCGTACATCTGATTATATGATAGCATCTACGTTTTTATGTGGTAGAGCACTGTTGCTGATGACATTTCATATTCATTTGTTAATATATATATATATATATATATATATATATTGTGACCCATCCAGCACAAAACTGATATCATAGGTCACAGATTTTCAAGAATACCAATACTCTCACTATGACTTTGATCTAAAATGATAGAAAGTTAGATTGAACTGGCCATTCCTTAAAGCATCATAGCAGAAAGGCTCTTCAATCAGTTTCACTGATGGAGTTGCGCTAAAACTCAGTCCACAGACTTCATCCTCTAATAAGTGTTAAAAAAAAATCACTCCACATATTCGTATCGCTAATTTTATTTGAAAACCGGTAACCACAGTAACCGCCTGTTTCATTCTATTAAGCAAAATCTCATAGTCCTTTAAATAGATATGCCATTTCTTCTTCGCGTTCATGATTAAATATACTGTTCTGGTAGTAACTTTGACTTCAGTGTTCACTAGGTAATGATCAGATGAAAATGTTTACTATTCACAGAGAAACCAACAGAAATGGCAGCTGTCTGGGACAAATTGTGCTATCTAGATACTAGATTTTATGGTAAAGAAAGAAAACTTAAGACTTCTGTTCATTCTAGTGGTACCAGAGCACAAATTGACTTTATTTCTAGGAATAAGAAATGGATAAACAAATCTCAGAGTTTTAAAGCCCAGAATACATTTCAAAAGTGTATAGTATTTTTCAAAACTATTCAAGCTGCGCCTCAAAGCCAGCGAAAAGAAGCTGTTGAAAATATATGCCACTGAGATTAAGATTAAATAGAGATTCCCATAGGATAAGAATTTAGTCATTACAAAAGGAGATACCCTGAAACAGATTATGAAGGTAAAGAATAAAAATCTTACCAAGAGGAATAATTTTAGGTAAATCCCTACAAGATCAGAACTGCCACTCCAGTTGTGTTCGTTTAGGGTTAAGCTACATCAACCGAGCCAATAGAGATGTGGAGCGACCAGTGTGAAGTCTTAAAGCAGGGATATATATAAGTATATATACACATTTTTGTATAATTTTAACTATCTGCCAATGGTGCAAAAATCTTATGTATAACCATTATCAGTGAATACCGTTTTTCTAAAGCCAGTTTCCTAGTAGTAGACACACTCAAATGAAAAAAATCTATTATGTTTGCCTAAGATTCTTACTTAAATATGTCTGATTTTTTTCAGTAAATTTCAACGTGTTCTCTCTTCAGTTTTCATTACCTGAAGTATCCTCGTCAATGTCCAAAACAAATAAAATAGAAATAAAAAAAAGTTAAAGTTATTATTAAAAAATTTTGTTGCTCTAGTGATAGACATGAGCAATCATCGACTGGCCATTTAAGATTCCTTCACTACTTTGGAGATCAGGTCCTTAGTGAAATGACAAAATGTGCGACCAAACTAGCACGGATAATCTTGAAATTCTTTAATAATCATGTGCAATTTACTAAAAGGACACGACTCATTACCTTGATTTCATAAAGTGACTTACTACAGTTGTCATTGAAAATATTAAACAGCAAGACTAAAAATTTATTGCCTCATTAAGATATTCAATAGCGATAGCAAGTAAATAATAGCATTTGCCGAGACAATAGTTAAAATTGAATCCTAGAATGCTTCTGAATGGCATTTGTACCGTTAGAAAAAGAGTTAATATGGGACTCTTGATTTATCCGGATAACAATACTTCTATTATTCGTTCTTCATACTTTGAATAGTAACGCAGCAGAGAAGCCCCAAGTGATACCATGCACATTTTTAGGATTAACCCTTTGATTTTCTCCGTGCAAGAAAATCATGTTTTTCTCCGTGCAAGAAAATCATGTTTTTCTCCGTGCAAGAAAATCATGTTTTTCTCCATTTGCATTTAGCCAACAGCATAATATTTTGAACACTGTGCTCCAGCTTTTTGGAGTAGATCTCTTTTAATTCATGTCTACTGATGGTCTTGATGAGCTCTGAGATCAAAGTAATTGAAAAAAAAAGTAGTCTTCAAAACTTGTTTTCTTCCCTTTGTGTGCTGTCACTGCTAGACCTAGTTAGGCTGAAAATAAATCCCAACTTGTTTAGGTTACCTTTTTTCTACGTCCTAAAAAAGTTTTAGTGTTAAAGATAGTTTCTCAGTGAGTACCAGAAGTTCTTTAGCTTTGGAGTTTCCCCTGGCTATACAAAATTTTTTGAGTTCATCAAACCTCTGTTGTGGTTATTATGAGGTTCATTGACTTATTTTAGAATAAATTTCACCACTTTTCATTCTAATTCAGAATGCCGACTTTTGACAAACTAAGAGGCGTTTCAAGAGATGAACTGCTGGTTTTAAAAACGGTTTGCTCCTATAAAGAGGTAAATAATATCCAGACATTTTATAAGATTGCTTCACAGCCAATACTGACATTTGCATTTTAATTCTTTCCTTTAAAATATAATTTTCTCTTTCTCTGTGGTATTTATTTCAAATTACTTCACGCATTTCTTGTCTTTATTTTAATTATTTCACCAAGACTTAATCTGATTAGTCCACTTTAAAACTAAAATTATTATTTATTGAATTATAATAACGATAGAAGTAAATTGATCAGAAGAAGGCTATTTTCAATATGGATATTCATTTAGGTAGTATTCCTAAATATTGTAGCGTGCAAAAACCTAAACGTGTCTGAAATATGAACATCTTAATGATGCATATAAAAATACAGATTCCCATATTATAGTTGAACACCTTCACATATTCAAATACAAAATGTAAATGACAAATATATATTTGTATGTGTGTATGTGTGTAAGCATAAAACAGCATTTCGGTACTACTTCGAAAGCATTATCACGCAATGAGAAGTAACAAATGCAATTCAATGGAGTCGTTTTTTCATCCATAAGTTGCATTTTTAAGAAAAAAGGGATTTTGGACTGTCAAAAACGGCTGTGATATTAATTTTATCGTCTCAAAATGGCATACTTTAAGCGTCTATGGTTTCTTCCAGTTTTGGTGGTTTGCAATGACCTGAAACTGATGTAATAGGAAAAAAATACTGGTATTTGACAAGCTATAGTTCTTACACTATTTTTCTGTATTTTTAGTCGATGCAAGTTACATTTTTATTACTTTTTCTTAAACAGAGTGCAACATGCTGGCCACAATGTTCCTTGTTTGAACTGGACATTATAAAATATGGTTTAGCAACCCCAGTTCTCTGCAGTTGTTTTGCCGAGAAAGGAAAGCAAAAGCAAATTTTCTAATGTTGTTGTTTCCCTCAATTTCTCTTTTACCCTTCCCCTTGCTTCTTTGTCATTAGGAAGTGTTCAATACTGTTCTTGCACATCACGGGGTAAAATAATTTATCCCCGTTGTTACGGATAATGTATGTTGGAAGGTCTTTGGTCGCTGGCACTGGTTTTCATTCCTTTCATAAACATTATGTGGGATTACAAGGGAAGCAATAATAATTATATGAGATTAGGTGGGAAATAGTAAGAATTTTATGGAATTAAATGGGCAGTATTCTTCTTAAAAATCACATTTTACAGCTTCCAGTTGGTTGATGTCGGCTTGTTCCAATATTCAGGTCTCATTGGCATATGTAATTGCTGAAAGTATGTAAAGTTTGAGAACTCGAATTAAAGGACCATTCATATTTTGCCGCCAAAGAAGATTGAAGACATTTTTAAAAGGTGTTTTGTTAAGCCATTCCTTCTCCTAATCTCCTTAACTTATTGTCCATCTACGGTGATGAGAGTACTAAGTTAGTTGAAATAGGCTTGTTATTTACCAGTAAAGCATGGTTTTAATATCCAGTTCATCTGACTTTTAAAAAGGCGAAACACTAATTACTTTGTCGTCAGAAAAACTCTTGATGGTATATTTCAAATTTTAGACCAGAATAAAATGGATGACCTCTTGCAAACTAAATGAAAGTAATGGATAACGAAAAAAGTAAAAGTTAAAGCAATTACTAAGTCTACCTCAAAATAATAAGAAATAGTAAAATTGGTCGTGTGTTTGATAACATTTAAACAGAGAAAAAATGTATGTAACAATATAAACTGATAACATTTAAACAAAATGATTTTATACAGGATTTTTTTCTGTTTTTACTTAAAAAAGGACAATTCTAAACTGTTAACAGGAAACAAAAGTATGCAAAACAAAACAGAGACTGACAAAATATGCAAATTTACAAACGAAAAAATTAAAAAAAAGACCACCAAATCTTGTGGCCTTGAAAATAGTCAAAATGCTGAAAATAAAGAGTAACGAATAATTTATACAAACCAATTAGTTTCAGAAAGTTACCGATAAAAGATAAATACAACAACATTCTATTCTTACAAAAGATGATCATTATAAACAACGTCTTTTCTTGTCAGACTTATGCAACATTCAGCTGAAACCAGCTTTGTAGGTCAGTCCTCAGTTTCCTCCTGGGTTCTTCATCTGTCTGTAATTACTCCACGTCTCCCTTAAAAACATTCTTCAGCGCAACTTCTGCTTCCTACTGTTCTTTCTCCCTTCTACCTGAAATATTGATTTTCTTAAATAAATAAATAAATAAATAAATAAATAAATAAATAAGGAAATAAATAAATAAGGAAATAAATAAATAAGGAAATAAATAAATAAGGAAATAAATAAATAAATGTTGTGCACTAGGTGTTCGTAAACAAGTGCATTAAAAACCTTTTCTTCAGTTAACGATAGCATTCTATTGAATACCCTTTCATTTATTTTCAATTTGAAACAGCCTGGGTGTAGATTCTTTTGTCACACTTGTATCCGATATTTTTTATAGTAGTAATAATAGCGAAAGCAGGGAGTTGGACAACGAGCACTATATTTCTGCTGCTACTATATAGCTGCACAAAACATACTTTATTTGTTTTGTTGTGGAATATTAAAAGTGAAGTACAAACTTGTAAAGGTTCGAAAGATCCCAATGAAAAAAACAGCTGGAAGTTTGCAACTTTTCTTTTACTAACAAAGTAGATCAAAACCAAAAGGTATACATTTATAATCGTTGTATCTACAGCACATTGTTGCTTATATCTTTAGGAATATAGTATTTTAAAAAACTGATAGTCCTTTTGGCAAGGGAGCAACAAAAATGTATATTCGTAAATGGTATAAAGCTATTTATCTGTGTCTTTAAACTATGATGTGTAAACATTCACATTTATAGTAAAAAATAAATCAGCTAAAAAGAAAACGGAGCTACAAAAAGTAGAACTGGAAACAATCAATCTAGTTTGGGTTTTGACACCTTATTTTTATTCTTTACCGTCGAATTATAAGGAAAGTGCACAATTGTTAATTCTTTGTAGCATACCTGTGCAATAATTTATTTTTCAGAACATATCAAAACGTTTTCGTACATAAATTGGAACATAATTACAAAATAAGCACGTGACAGTTTGAAATCATGTTTCAGTGCAATGAACAGCTAAAATAATCAAGGTTTCAATATTCTGTAAAATACACTAAGCATTATGTTCTCCAATTAACTTAAAATTTTGAGGTCACTGTACAGCCATGTTTGAACTACTCAGATAAAACAAAATTTAAAGTCATTGAATGTTGGAAAGAATGTCATTGGATAGCAGCATTGTCAGTATGCGACCACATGTCCATATCTTACATGTTTGCCTCTTCTTGGTTAGATTAGCCTAGGTTACCTGTTGCTGCATCCTCTGTCACGACCCTGTATTATTAGCTTTTTAGCCTGAATTAGCCAGTTCTGTATTTCATAATTTCTCGACTCTATCGCCATAATTTTCCATGCCATCAGCAGGCATTCTTTCTCAATGTTGACTACTTTCACCAAATCACAAAATTGGTAACATTTCAATTTACACTACCTACTTCTACCGTTGTTTTAAAGGCAGAGAAAGTTGCGTGGAAACAAATGATACAGAATAAATAGAGGTGATAGCAAGAGACCTAATTGGGTTATTGTTCACAAATAATCTTCAAAACCAAGTTTCTATTTCTTTTAAATACAAGGCAGAAATAAGGGTCTTTAAAAAGATGAAGAATCAGGCTTGTCTATTTTCACACTAATGTTTACCTTCATTCTTCGAAGACAAACCCTACCTTCGCTTGCTGGATTTACATTAATAAAGTAATAAATCAAGTATTACTATGGTTACACGTTACTATTTAATTCCCTATTTAAGCATCTATTATCTTGGAGGTTGTGCACATTTTTAATCAGGATATAGGCTGTGGTTACCAAAATACACTTTATCCTATTTATCCTACCCACGCTAAAATACAGCATCGCTTCTAATACAAAGTAATAGTTTTTGAGTTCCAAAGTCGCTTATTGGTTACAAAACCATTCGTAAATGCCATTCGAAAACATGACGTTTTGAATCTTTCAATAACCCAACACTTCATCCCAAGTTGTCACAAACTGTCTCTGTAACAAACATGCTTTATGCCCTGGCTTGAAAAATATTCCTTTTGTTTCAACTGAAATCGTAGATTAAATTTTGCAAACAATTTAGCAATCTTTAGACGAGTAAAAAGACAAATCATGAGATAAAATATGTTGTTTATGACTGGTTAATCCTGTGAAAAGTAACCTGAGAAAAAATGCGCCCCCCTGAAAATAGGAAATGGGAGGATAATTACTCTACATATCATGATTAATTTCAAGGATCTCTTCATTTCCTACTGTGAATAGATCACATTCTCTTCTAACCGACTCATTCGCGGGGTGTGTTTTGTTGTATTTTCAATGCTACAAAAGAACTTCGAGTATGTTAAATGACAAATAGATAGTGATAAAAATAGCAAAGCCCCAGGCCAGTTGAAAGCAGAGTTTTTTTCTATCTTTTCTATTTCAAATACCTTTTTATCTGAATTATTTCTGCTGCTTCATAAAATCAGGGAAAAACGGGTGACAATTTACATATTTTGAAATGAGTAAAAGAGATAATGTTTTAAATTTTGACTTTTTCTTTTGTTCTAAGAAGTGTAGCCTTAAAATAAAAACTGTTTTTCTATTTTTGGTTCACAAAAGGAAAATGACACCCCAATCAAATCATTTCTACGATTTCCTTCTTAGTATACAACACCTTTCAGTTCTATAGAGCAATACACTAAGTAACCAAGGATACTGATTTGATTTTCAATTGTCTCTTCTCTCTATTTTATGATAACCATTGGATAATTGTGGAGGGTAATAACAATGCACTAGAACGTCATGGGTTGATTTGTATAAAAAATCCTCTAAAGTCAAGCAGTATAAACATCACATCATCATGGCTCTTCTGGAAGAAATTCTTATCCTCGCGCATTCTTGCTTCAAAAGCAAATCACGGTGTATCTCTGTACCTTAGAGTAGGTTTATTCCTTTTCCTTATAATTTAATAGAAAGGAAGTGTGCTGTATCCTGAAAGTAATTTTTATAAGTAATTACTTGCACAGCAATCTGTTTTTCAAAAGTTTGATTGTAACAAAAGGATGAGGTCAGACCCAAACAAGCTGTACAATTTCAACTATGTTCTGCCTTTATGAATAAGCAGACAAAAGTCACTTGCACAAGCGATTCTAGATGACTTGGATTAACACAATGACCTATACATAAGGAACTCAAGAATATCATTTCAAGTCTATACAATGATACTTAAAATGTTTGCATGAGATCAATTCAAACCTTGTTTTCCAAAAATAAAGAGAACAGTCACTTAAACTTTAATTCATATGACATTTTTCTGTGGTCGTAAAAAGAACAAATATCTCAGCAATGCTCTATGGTAATTGTTGTTATTGTTCTGATGGAACCATTTGTCTCTTGCTTGTTACCTGCGACTTTTTTCTTTTGATTCTATCTTTGCTAGTCTTTTTTTTCTTTATCCTTCTTGTATTCAAAGAATCGATTCTTTGCCTTACTTGATTCCTTTCCTGGTTGAAGTTGTAACAGAGGGCTAACACCTCTTAATAGACAAAGTTAAGATAAACTACATACAATAGCATTGTCTTTTTCATTTATCATATATGCATTACTGTATACACCTTAAACCAAACGTTGTTTCGATTAAAAACTTTAGAGTCAATAAAGAATTTTATCCATAAATTTGAAATTTAATATCATCAAACAAGACCCAACAACAGAGAGCCACAACGCTGGTTATGGTATATATTAATTTCTTTACAAATGTGTGAAACAGCCATTGATTACTTACAGGTTAGTGTGCCAACCGTTGTGATGAGTAATTTGAATTAGATATTATGTGAAGGCAGGCACTTGGAGATTGCTTGTTCATATGGATTTGATTGTCATGATGACAAAAAAAAAGAAAAAAAAGTAGTTGAACACCTAAAAATGCACAAAATATTGATTCTAAATATACTCCACAGCCAGAAGCTATAATAACTGCACTTAAAACTTCATTTACAAAAATAAATTTTTTACTTTCGAAAGAATCAAACTTTCCACAATAGTGTAGACTTAAATTCCAACTTTATTAGATGATGAAACTATATCAGATTGTGGTTGTCAGAACCTTTATATATGTGCATCTTTTTAATCAGAAAGAGTACAAGAGTAGGATTTATTCTGTAGGTAAATGTCCGGGTAGATAGCAAAGCCTAATCAAGGCACTATATCAATGAAGTAAAGCCGTAAATGGAAACCATTAGTTGAATGTAAAAACGCAACGTTAACCAAAGTTAGGTCAAAAATATAATATAATCTCTGCGTCTGGGGTCGAACATATCGCTAAGTCATTCCGTGACTCTACCTTGACTACTAAGAGGTTGCATCATGCTCGTCATTTTGTTTTCTTTTTAGTTTTTAATTGTTGGATGTTCATTTATCTCCTCTGTATTTTCTCTAGTGGCTCAAAACCCTTCCAAGGTCCTATAAAATCCTCTTCTGCAAGACATATGTCTTGAAAATTCTGAACTTTATGGACTCAGAGGAAGCCATAGATGTAAGAGCTTTATCATGTCTTGAGTCGTAAGCTGTTTCTGAACTACGGTTCGAGAGAAGTATACACTTATGTCTTCATTTAAAAACATTGGTTTAAATAGTGCTTATGTGTTGGTTACTTTGACAATATAACGATCAATATGAAATTAATTCAGCTTAGATTGCACTGGGATAGTCAAAAAACCTTTTAATTTATCTTTTTGATCGGAAACCAAGGAAATTTACAGTCATATTGATACCATTCTGCATAATTTGCAGCTTGTAATATTTACATTTTGACATGAGTAATCCTTCGTTAAGCTTAGGGGTATAGCTTGAGAAAACAGGTGGTCACAAAACACGTTTATGACCTCCATGATTTGATATAGATAAGATGTTTTTTACTTATATATTTATTGTTAAGAGATTTTCACTTTTGTTTTGTCCATTTTGGTAAATACAAGAAGCAAATATTAATTTGTATTGCTTACGTACAAATGTTTTGACCTTATTTAGTCACACGCACCTTTATTGTGATTGTTCTGACGTCAGTTTTAATAATTAAAGACTGTCGTATTCTTGATAGCAAGATTACTCTTGACATGATTTGATGTTTACTTGTTTTGGTATTCTTTTATTTTATTTTTTAAATGATGTTGACTAATTTTGGTGCTTCTTATAAAAATACGTTTTTCGCATTTTTTGATCCGTCCACTAAGGGGTAATCCCCTTTTGGTGTCCGTTGTTTAAATTGAATACAAAATCCGCGCCTTTAATTCGTGTGAATATGCTTAACAAATTCTGGAGCATTCTGGTAACACGAATTTGACGTCTGCCTTTATAACAAAAACTAATTCCATGAATAGGAGATTGTTTTGAAATGATAATCCAACCTTCATTCCCACTCCACCCATTGCTGTTGGATGGATTAAAAAGTCTTTCCTCGTTTTTTATTTGGACCGATTAATAGCTAGATGAAAAGATTTCAGATTTTAAAAGTAATTACTGGGTGTTTCTTTTATAAGAGATGACAAAAAATCAATTAGACACAAGATTAAGTCATTAAAAATCAAAGTGTAATTTGGTACTGATAATTAAAAAATATAGTAAAGTACATTAAGATTTGCGTTAACGTTCTTACTCATACATAAAACACGCACCAGCACAGCTTATCTCGTATACAAGTTTTAATTTACTTTTTCAATTTATTATTTGAGAAAATAGGCACGATAGGTGATCGATTTTGTCCTGAAATTGCTAGGCGCTTGTTGGACAGTTCTATTCATCAACGTTGCCGACGTACGTCCAACATTCTGAAGGTACCGGAAATCTAAGTCAGGAAAGACCATTCTGAAATTAGTGAATAATGAAAAAGTTTTAAACGATTAATTGTTTAAGATTAATAGAAACTTTTGCAGTGAGTGAAACTTGGCCATTGTCAATTGCCAATAATTGAGCTTTTTACTATTTTAAATATTTAGCAATGATTTGTCAATATTGGTACCATCATGCTCTTCCTAAACAGTAAAAGGCAGGTTTCTAAAAACTTTTATTTTTTTGTTGGGCTTTTTCCTTGGCCTCTATTTCACTCTTCATTTCCCCCTTTATTCAAGATATATAAGTCTTAAGACAACATTTTTGGTAAAAAATGTTTAAAAATGATTTAAGAACGTCAGTTTTCCTTTGAGCTAATTCCTTGACATGCTAAATTCTATCATCTTAAAATACATTTTGAGCACTCTAACTACTATGACCAACATTCCTTTCTACTTTTCATTCTTTCTTTTTTTCATTCTTTCCCTTTTTCATCCAGATTCACTCCTTTTATTGTTCCACAAATCAAATGGCAGCTTTTTTAAAAACATGTCAACATCTTGATGTTGCAGATAAAAAAAAATCTCACTCTTATCTTGACTACAGAGTAAAGCTAGAAAGAGTAATTTGAACCAATAACATTCTCAGAGTACAAAAGTAAAAAAGACAAAATTATAAAATTATATGGCTAAATTAATTAAGGATAATTTTGGGATAGGAGAAAACATCAAATAAATGCTTGTGACTGTGGGCAGAAAGAGTAACTAATGGCAATGAATTAACTTTGACAGGATGCAGACATAATCAGGATTGATTCTTTTCAACCCCTCAGGACCAATAAATTACTTCAAAGTCAGTTCAATGCAAACATGGAAACTGACAGTTCCTTTCAAAATGTGATGCTGGTGTTTGATTCTAGTAACCTGCATGGATTGTTTTTCATTTTAATAGGGAAGGTAAGTTTTATAATAGCCTTCTCGTCGGATCGATACGAGATTCTAAAAAGTTTAGATTTCTTCTGAATGATATTTATTTTTTTAACTGGGAAAATACAAATTATTATTTTGTTTTTCATTTACATTTTTCGTTAATATATTTTTATGACATATTTTCTGACAAAGGATAAACACGAATCGCAATGTTACTTAATACGTGTGTTTTAATATGTCTGGAATATTTTTGTAGATACGGACGTTTTCATCCTATAGAAAGTTCCTTTATGCCAGGTCTTCACTCATGTGTCTGCCTTCTCCATACACAGACGTATACAAAATCACACACACACACACACACACACATATATATATATATATATATATATATATATATATATATATATCTTTCCAGAGAAGAAACTTCAACTTGTTAAGGGTTTCAATTTCTTTATACCTTGGTCTTCGTCAACAAAGACGAAGACCAGAGTAAAAACGTTTCAGCTGAATTTTTGCTCTGGATAACAACAAATTATTTTTCGAATTTCTATCCTATAGAATACTATGAATATTTATATATACAAAAATAATGATTGACTAGTAAAAATATAACAAACATGTCTAATAAGAACTATCCTCCAATACCTAAAATATAAAAATATAAAAGCAATCATTATGGACGAGTGTAGCACTTTACNGTGTTTTTTTATATGTCTGGTATATTTTTGTATATACGCGCGTTTTCACCCTATAGAAAGTTCCTTTATGCGACGTCTTCACTCATGTGTCTCCCTTCTCCACACACACACGTATACAAAATCACACACACACACACACACACACATATATATATATATATATATATATATATATATATATATATATATATATATATATATCTTTCCAGAGAAGAAACTTCAACTTGTTAAGGGTTTCAATTTCTTTATACCTTGGTCTTCGTCAACAAAGACGAAGACCAGAGTAAAAACGTTTCAGCTGAATTTTTGCTCTGGATAACAACAAATTATTTTTCGAATTTCTATCCTATAGAATACTATGAATATTTATATATACAAAAATAATGATTGACTAGTAAAAATATAACAAACATGTCTAATAAGAACTATCCTCCAATACCTAAAATATAAAAATATAAAAGCAATCATTATGGACGAGTGTAGCACTTTACAAGGGTAAGGTAAGTGAAATTATCGGATTATGTAGAAGAATAAGAAATAATTTTTTTTTTAAATAATCATTTACTTCATCTCTTGAAAACAAGTTCTGATAACCACGTTACCAACACCAAAAAACCATACATCATTTGTTCTGTAAACTTTCATACAGGAATTGCTGACCATGGCCTTTATCGTTTCTGTTTTCCTTAATTTCTGCCAAGTATCTTTGTTTGCTTTCCAGTTTTATTATATTTGGATAAAAGAGATGGATAGTAATATAGAAAAGCTTTTATAGTAATATAGTCGGATGGTATCTATAGCAATACAGTGATATAAATGTAAATAAAGTAATATAGAACATGTACTTTCTTTCATGCATTCAAGCCTACTTTTTATAGGCTTTTTTGTCGCATTTTAATAGCACAATACAACAGTAGGACATATGTAACGAAACTAAGTTTTGGATTAGTGAAATGGGGTTTTAACTGTAAAGGTTCTCGAAGGAATGTACAAAAGTTTGTAACAGAAATTGTCAATTGGGAAGAAGAAGTAACAAAACCATTTATTACACTTTCCAATGCTAAGCTGGTAACGTCATCATTAAGATAGGTACCAGTAACACAGAAGCAAAAATACAGTTGGCTATATGTTATTTAGATGACAATAAATTCCGTGTTGATGACTTTATCTTTGAACGTTTACTACAATATATCGCAAATGCCTCTTTCGTAATCCTAAAATGCAACATTAGTGTTGGAAATCCTTTTCACACTGACTCAATTTCATTGTGCGTAACGAGTTCACGAGTCCCATGTGAATCACACTTCTGTACCACATGATGGCCAAATTATTATATTGCTGCAGTTAATGACATGATTAGGGTGAGCCATGTTTCCATTTCCCCCCTTAAATTTAGGAGGCTTTTTACTAAAACTAAAGCCAATTCAATTTATCCATAAATATACATTTGTATGGAGGAAGTGCGTTGTTTTCCATGATTCCGTATTGTGGCATTGCACCATTTAGTATTGCATTTACTAAAACTTTGGCGTGCTAAAGTGGACTATTTGTAAATTTTCTGACCATCAAAAGGAGCAGCTGTCAATTGCAATATCCATTCCATTTATTCCAAGAACCTGAAGACTTTAAAGCCTTTGATCCCTTGCTTGAAAGGAAATCCATTAACGCTATTCCTAAAAAGTAACCAAAATTGAAGATAAAATTGTACATTAAAAGGGTACTCAGATTTATTGTGAGATTGGTTTGACGATTTGGGCCTTGATAAATAGTTTATGAGCACGTTATCAAGGGTCAATAAAAATGTGAAGAGAGGAGCAAAAATCAATATTGTCAATGGACTTAAACTTGTTTTAAAAGGAGATATACAGAAGAGATTGGTTTTGAGTCTTCTCCGTCAACAAAGGGTTTGGAAGCCAAGTTGGCCTTGTTGGAATTTCTGCGAACAAAATATTTGATAATTATTGGAGCAAGCTATAGAGCGATATCAATAATATACAATACGGTATGGAAAGTAAGGGACTGGGTGTGAATTAAAGAAGGACGGAACCGATGATCAGAAAAATCGATAAGAAACCAACTTTCTCATCAGAAAAGTTTTGTAGAGTTGCTGAAGATAGCAATGACAGAACTTTAATATTTTGTCAGTACTGTCGGCATTGGATTTAGTAGCATATTGAAATCAAGCATGATTACCCTTAAAACATTTAAATAAAAATAACATTGCAAAGTTTATTTTAATCATGAGTGTGTGGTGTGAATCCAAAGACTTTAGAAATATTTGGCTTGTCTAGCGTCATCAATCTAGTTAGTTACGGATAAGTTAAATGATAAATCGTACATAGTCTCTGTCAGAAGCACACTGTTGTCTTCAGGTGAAACCTAGTCAGTCAAGAGTAAATGTATCAGTAAGTTTCGCTCGACTAAAACGCATATTGATAGATGGACATAAGGGTCTGCTGATGGACTTAGAATGAGTTAGGGGGTAAAGTGGAAGTCCTGAGAATGAGACTTGAACTTAAGAACAGAACAGACGTGAAAAGTCTTATGTTTCTTCTTTCCTTAGCTTATATTGCGGGAGTGGATAAAGAGATAAACATTATAAATAATTTTTTAAGACTTATTAAAATCATAGATACTGAAGACGTGAGTAGAACAGAGTGACACAAGGACAGGTGCATCACCAAACCTCTTCTATCTCACGTTTTCTGAGCAGGATAGTGGGGAATATTGTTGCTGCTCTCCCCAGCTGTTGTTGGTCATGCTTTGGATCCCAAAACATCACAGTTGAATCTGCTTCATTGTTTCAAAACAGGTGGGTGTGATGATTGTGATGATGAAGGTAGGGTGGTAGGGTGTCACTTTTGATAGTTCTGCGTTTGTTTTAAAGAAACCTTTTTTGCCATCTTCAGTTATCACTTTCGCGTATACGTTTCTTCGTAAAAACCCGCGATTGCTTTAAAAATAGTACCTTGTGCAAGCATGCTTGCCTTGAAGTGTAAAGAAGGGTGTGTCTCTCTGTGTGGTCAAAGGCTTTGCGAGGTTAAAACTGCTAGTAACTCGTGCTTCTTAACTTCCTCAATAATGCGTCTCAGCATAAGAATTGACCTACTGGTGATCTAGCCTCTCAGAGACTATTCTGGTTCTTTCATAGTATTCTTTAAAAGTGTGTTTCACGCGTTTTGCTATTATCGTATTTTACGTCTTAGTTGCCACTGACATCAGACATATTCCTCTATAACTTTGAAGATTGTTCAGATTTACCTTTTTGAGAATGGGCTTGATCCCTGCTTTTTTCCAAATGTGTAGACATTCGCCATCGTAGGCTTTGTTTCAGAAGTCAATCAGTTGTTGATTGAGATATCCAGTTTTCGAAGCATTAGCAAGGATGTTGTCAATTCCACACACCTTGTTGTTAGACATTGTTCTGATTGCCCTCTTTAATTCCAAGGGATTCAAATTTTTTGTTTTAATGGACAATAAATCCAAAATGATCTGAGTAATCGGTCTCTATAAGTCTTGGTCGACCAAACAGGTTCTAGGAGTAACCATGCCAAACCCGCTCAGTCGAATTTTTTCCAGCTGCCTTGTTACTCTCTCGTGCTTCCGTTCAAGTTTAATTTGCATATAATATTCCACGCTTGTTTGTCAGCAGAACAAAAACTGAGCATATGTGCATCAACAGCACTGCAAACCTACCGCCAATCAAGATCGCTGGGGAGGATGTACCCGAAGTTGATGAATTCAAGTACCTTGGTTCAACGATCCAAAGTGATGGAGGGAGTGACAAGGAAGTGAGGAAGCGAATTTAAGCTGGCTGGAACAACTGGAGAAAAGCGACTGGTGTGTTGTGCAACAAACATGTCCCAGTCAGACTGAAGGGCAAGGTGTACAAGACATTGGTTCGTCCGGCAATGATGTACGGAATGGAAACGGTCCCTCTCACCAAACGCCAGGAAAGCTGCTTTGATGTGGCAGAGATGCGAATGCTGCGCTGGGCGAAGGGTGTAACCAGAAGAGATAAGATCAGGAATGAAAGCATCAGAACAGACTTGGGCGTAGCGGAAGCCTCCAAGAAGCTGCAGGAGTGCCGACTGAGGTGGTTTGGACATGTAGAAAGAAGAGATGAGCAGTATGTAGGAAGGAAGTGCATGCAAATGGAGCTACCAGGGAAAAGAAGACGAGGGGGACCAAGACACAGATGGATGGAAAATATAAAGGCAGACATGGCAGTAAAAGGGCTCACGAGGGAAGACGCACAGAACCGCATACGGTGGAGAAGCCACATTCGCTATGACGACCCCTAGCAAGGGACATGTCAGCAGAAAAAGAAAAAGAAAGAAGATTCCACGCTTGTTTGTGACGCTGTTGAGCATGCGCCTTTTCAATTTCTGCAATTTTGCGTTCGATTTAGCTCTTTTCATTTGATTCGTACACTGGTTTGAGGCCTTCGAGGGCTTTTTAAAAACGTCCTTTATTACCTCTAGTTGTCCTTTGGTTGTAACTGTTCTGTAGGATTTTCGCATTGCTTCTTTTTTGTGTTATATTTTTGTCGTCTGTGTGAGTCCTTTCAACTTTCTTCCTTTTTGGAACTAGTGCTTCTGTTGCTTGTTTGTATCCTTCCATCACGGGTATAAAGATGGGGTCAGCCGATTGAAGATCATCAATATCATTCAATAGTTCAAAATGGTTCCGTACTTTCACAAATTATTTCTCCCCAATTTTGGGGATATTTGGGAGAAACTGCCAGTCGTATTTGGTTGCCAATCTTTCCTTTCTGTTCGCACATAGACTACGACGAATTTCAGCAGTCACTATTTTGTTGTCTGATCCAACACTGGAAAATGTATTGTACGCTTAGCAGCCTTTTGCACTGTTCAAACACTTTCTGTTTATGAGTCTATAATGTAGCTGTGATTTTGTTTAATCTGGATATGCGTGTGTCCATAATTTTGCTTGACGTTTCTTGCTCATGGTATTTAGAGCTGTCAGCTTATATTCATCAAGGATGTTTAGAAGAGCATTCCGGTTTTCATTTGTGACAGACAGAGTGATATATAGCGCCCCCATCTTCCTTACAACTTCTTTGTCCTATTTTGACATTCATATCACCAGCACCAAGTAAAATATTTTGTTTTGGGATTGATCGTATAACGTCAAATACGATCAAGTAGAATGCTTCCTGGATACTGTCAAAGGACTAAATCACTGGAATCTACTTGATAAGTGACGAAATTTTTAAAAATTGCGCTGCATTCAAGATAAGATAAAACGAAAAATGTATTTTGCTCCTTCCATTATTCTTGAATATATTTCTGTTGTTGTTGATTTTACAAAGAACTGGATGTTTTTGTTGTTGTTGTACATGTGTATGAGTTTACATGTATATGTATATGTATATGTATATGTATATATTGGTGTTTGTGTCTGTGACTCTGTAATGCTATCTGAAAAGACAAATTTACAGCACTAGAGGTAAAGAAAGACAAAATGTCTTTGAAAGGAACGAGAGTACAAACTGGGATGTATGCTGAGAAAACTGAGAACTCCAAACACAAACAACTTTGTGGCATTTATCTGGTACAAGTGCCAATATATATGCCTCTGAGGGAAATTTGTTGTTTTGAGGTCACAAACTAAACTGTGCCTTTACATTAGTCTTTTAAAGTAAACTTAAGTGAGATTGAATATGACTGAAACATGTTATATATTATAGCAAATTAACAAAATGCCAAAATAAACATTTGTTTCACCTTCATATCCGACTTAAAGAATATAGAAGCCTGGTAATGGGAGAGAGATAGCAAAAATGGTTACTTCTATGAAGCTTCTCCTCCACTTGGAGAAAAATGAGATTTAAGTAAAATTACTTTTCTCAAACACAATTTTAATAGGTTCGTGAAAGACAAAGGTCTGTTACAAATTGGAATTTCAGGAGCAAAAGTATATTCAAATTATGCAAAAACCACCATACCAAGCTATAGTTGTTGTCGGGATCTGTTTTGATACGTTACGTCAAATTTCAAGCTGCAAACCTAATTGACATGTTTTAAACCTTTCACCGTGGTTTAACAGCATTTCAAATATAATTTATTCTCGTGACACTACAAGAGATTAGAAAATTTGTGTACTGCAAGATAAAAGAAGTATTTTACAAATACCACGTGCTATCTTTGTGGTACTTGCATGACACAAATACCAATATATTTGCCGCTGGGGGACGTTTGTTGTGTTAAAGTGCAAAGCGTGAAACAAAGTTTGTCTTTGGAATGCCTTTTATGCTATCAACACCAGTCATATTACTAAGGATCCTGGCATAGGTATAAAATGTTGATCTTAAGGAGATATCAGGCATATTTCAAGCGATGGCAGAGTCTGCAGCAAACAAGTTCAAAGTAAATACGTATTGAATTAGTCCCAGATAAAATTATGTTCATCATGACATCCGACACGTAGCAGAAAATGTTGGTCTTCAATGATAGCTTTTGCCGTGTTAATATGGCGCTTAGCTTTATATCATTAATGTCGTCTTGTGGAAGAAAAGAACCTTATAAAAAGCTTTATTATCTGCCTTAATTATTTTAATGCTCAAAGACAAATGATGCTAAAAGAATGACGTATTATCAATCCACGAGTTGGATAGATTTTATATTGGAGGGTTTTGCTAAATGTTCACGTCATACAAATAATGCATTACGTAAGAAAAGGTATCTTGTGAAACACTACATAACAACCCAAAAGGCACCTAGCTGGTATGTTAGTAGCTTTACAATATACTTATAATGAAAATGTCAGACTGGGAAATATTAGTGGGTCTGTTTTAATATGAAAGGGAGTTTACTCGATGCAAAGGAAGAGTGCGATGAAGTAGTCCACGTTACTGCACAAGAACTTTTGTTTTTGTTCATATGTTTTTACTTTGAACCTAATTTTAGGTTTGCATGCTGACCAAACAAAGAGAAGAAGAACAATGTTTCATTTCTTCTTGGCTTTTCAGCAGTAGCAACCCAACACCTTATTAAGCAACAGTAACTCACTTTTGGGGGAAAAATATCATATTAAGTATATATTAATATACATAGATCCTAGTTAGCAGTCTCTATAGAATACAAGTTTATGTAAATATTGTATAATAATAATGTCATTTCTTTATCAATGATGGTTGATAAAAGTGCAACTGTTTGCAATAATATAATGGTTGTTTTTATTTCCTTTATCTATCTTGTTTTGGGGGGTATTTAATGTCCGAAATTTATGTCATACATTGCAATAACAATTTAATACATATTTTATAGCTAGATATATATGGCAAAAACAGCCCTGTGCTCAATAAAGTATGTTTTTACTCTATACAAAACTGAGATCCTTTCTGCAATTAACAATGAATAAGAAATTGTTCTGAAATTGAGCTTAATCACAATATTTAGTTTTACATTCATACTATAACAAGCATACCTCTTCATTTTGTTCCAGCAAGAATGCGAAACATTGCCAAGGGATAAAAAAGTCCCAAGAAGCTTGGTTTAGGAAAATAAGAATTTAATGCTATTTTCTTCGTTCTCAACAAATTCGTTGCCATTGTCGTTAATCGTATCAAAGTTACTGTTTTCCTTTTAGTTTATCATTATCACTGTTATCATCACTACTATCCTCGTTATTATCTATCTGTAATTACAAGACAAACAGCATTTGTGATGGTCAGAGTTTACTTCATTGAAATCATCATCATCATTTTAGCCGTTTACGTCACAGCTGGCGGGTGGCCTCCACAATTTCCTCCACTCTACTTGGTCTTGTGCTTTCTGCAGCCATGTTTTGCCTCCTCAATTTCACCTCGCCATCTTCTCCGTGGTCTTCTCTTTGTTCTGCCCCCTTCTCTTGGTCTCCACTCTGTTATCTTCTTGCCCCATCTGTTATTGTTCATTCGGGATAGATGTCCTGTCCATTGGCCTTTCAAATACACTACCTGCTCGATTATGTTTCTAACTTTGGTCTTTGATCTTATGACTTCATTTCTGATGTTATCTTTCCTTGTGACGTTTAACATTTTCTTTCCATACTCCTTTGTGCTACTGCAAGGTTTTGTTTCTGATGGTGGGTCAGCGCCCATGTCTCTGCTCCATAGGTCATTGCTGGTAGTATGACTCTGTCCATGATTTTCCTTTTGAGGCACATTGGCATCCTCTTGTCTTTTAGAAAGACAAGAGGATGACGATTTTGGCCAAATCTTTTCCAACCTGATGTTATTCGTTGGCCAATCTCTTTACCAGTGTTGTTTCCTGGTGTTAGTATTCTTCCCAAGTACTTGCACTGGTCCACGTCTTATAGGTTTTCTCAATTAATCGTTATTTCTACTCTGTGCCTTTTTCTTGACACTTCATTACACATTATTTTTGTTTGCTTTTTGTCCATCTTCATGCCATCTCTCTTTCCTTTTCTGTTCAGATCTTCCAGCAGTTTTTGAAGCTCTTTCTCTATTCTAGCAAACAGGATGATGTCATCTACAAATCGTAGGTTGCTGAGGTTCTCTCCATTGATGTTGATGCCACTATCATTTATCACTCTCTTGAAGATCTCTTTTAATGCTGAAGTAAATATAACTGGAGATAGTGTGTCACCCTGACCAACACCTTTCATGATTTTGATCTTTCTGCTCAGCGATTCTGTTCTTACTTGTGCTTTCCCTCCCTTGCATTTTTCCTTCAAGATGTTGATGTATTTTTCTTCAACATTGTGTCACCTTAGAACCTTTAAGACTGCCTGAGGTTGGATGGTGTGAAATGTCTTCCAATAATCTGCAAGTGCCATATGAACTGGTATCCTGTATTCATTAGTCTTCTCCAGTAGTTGTGTGGCAGCATGTAAATGGTCAATGGTGGAATGATTAGTGCGGTAAGCTGCCTGTTCAGATGGTCGATGCTCGTCTAATGTGTTCTTTAGACTGTTTTTCAAGATTCCCATGAAGGGTTTGTAGATGTGGGGGAGTAAACTGATTGGCCTATAGTTTGTAAGGTCTTCCTTGTTTCCTTTTTTTAAAATCAGTGTAATTATGGCATTTTCCCAGTCTTTTAACACTTTTTCACTCTGTAACACTTCATTAAATAATTTCTTGATTTTTTGTCTCACACCTTTTCCTCCTGCTTTCAACATTTCTACAACCATTTGATCTTCTCCAGTTGCCTTACTGTTCTTCATCTGCTTCATGGCATGCTCTATTTTACAATCTAGGATAGGTGGTACATCCTCTGCTTTCTCTAATACAATGTTCTGGGCTGCGTCTTTGTATAGGTTCTCATAAAATTCCGCGCATCTCTCTAATATTCTCTCTCGGTTGGTGGTGATAGTTCCGTCGTGCTCTTTGGGTGATAGAATCAATACTTTACACGCTTCTTTGGTGTTTGCTGCTGTCTGAGACCTCTTCCACTTTCAATGGCTAACTTGATTCTCAGGGTGTAATGCTCTCTGATGTCTTCTCTCATTGCTTTTCTAATTGTCTTGCATAATTCGGTGTATTCAATTTTCTCTTGTGCAGTCTGATCTTTCCCTGTCATTCTCCTTCTTTTATCCAGTAGTGCTTTGGTCTTAGGCTTGAGCTTCTCTCTGTCTGATTTTGCAATTCTTCCAGCTGTTTTCATTGTACATTCTTGTACAACTTCTGTGATCTTCCCTACCATCTTCCCTGCCATTCTTTCACATCACTACTCATCTCGAGCACTTCAAATCGATTTTGTAGTTTTAGCTGAAATTCTTGCCTTTTGCACATAAACGCTTCCAGATTGACTTTTGGCTTCCCCGATCTTACCATTCTGCTTTGCTCCAATCTTCTATTGAGCTCAGTCTTGCTTCGCACCATCCTGTGGTCACTCCCTACATTAACTCTCTGAATGACATCAACATCTAAGACAATGTTTCTGTTGTTCATGACGTAGTCGATTTCATCTTTTGTCAGTCCATTAGGGCTCTTCCATGTCCACTTCTTACTTTTTTGTTTCTTAAAGAAAGTGTTTTCTGTTCTTAAGTTCTGTGCTGTTGCAAATTGTATCAGTCTTGTTCCTCTCGTTCATTTATATATATATATATATATATATATTTGAGATTGAAGTAGAATGTTTAATGGTTCTTGAATTCTACAATCCTGAATGCTAAAACGACAACAGTAGCAGGAGGTTTAAGAAATAGCACTTTACCAACTTAGTTCACACGTTTTTCAGAGTTTGCTGAGTCCTTCAAGTGCATGTAATGCCTGGTAATAATATAATCAATATTCTCAGGTAGGATTCCCCAAACCATTACTTAGAAGGCATGATTCAAAGGATGAAAAAGTAGAGCCAAAGAAAGAGAAGAGACAAAAAGGTGGCCTGATTTTATGTATTAGTTGACCAAAAATTGAATCCAACTCTTTTTTAATTAGGCCACCTAAAATAGGATGATGTTGAAGCAATTGTCTCCAATTAACAGTATATTTTATGCAAGAATTATTTCTTTACCATATTACTGAGGTAAAGTTTCAGGAAGGGAATTTGGCCAAGAAATTCCTTACTGCAACCAGCAACCAAGGCCCTCTGAAGGGCATTGTCTGAGCCCAGTTACTTGGAAAATGACGTTAAAACCAAATTTAGAAAAATGTTAATGAGGCAGAAAGCACTAGTAAAATATTCAGTCTTATTAAAGGTATTTACTACTTATAAATCGCCGAGCTTCATCTTTTCATGTTGATGTATCAATAACAACAATAAAGTTACGAATATATATGTATGTATGTATATATATGTATATTTGTAGAATTTTAAACAAATTCACTCACATAGCGATCACCAATTTAGCGTTAATGCACCAATGACAAGAACTCCAATAAATACTGAAGTAGAAATAAACTCACCAACCGCAGGGTTCTAAAAGGCCAGAGGGAACCCCTTGAGTCCTTTTTTAACTGTATTCTTTACGACATCAAAACCAACTCAAGATTTTACACATAATATTGAATTTTTATACATTTAAAATGAGAGAACTAAAGTAAACGTAGGAGTCCTACAAAAACCGCACGAACAGAAAGTGAAAGGGGAGAAAAAAAAGGGAAGTGGGAGTAAAGTTTGAGTTATACTAAAGCGGGGGAGTTCCGAAAAAATGAACAAACGCTACAGAGTTCTCTCTCCCTTAGAGAACTATTGGAGAGGAGTGAACGATAATAACAAGAAAGAGGTACATGTATAAATACATACAAATACATATATATATATATACTTATATGTACCAGTATCGAAGTAATTGTTAGCTATCGACAGTGCTCAATAATATCAGAAGATTAGAGCTATCATATGCTCTATGAAGGACAAAAAAATCAACAAAACGTAGTCTAGAACTGTCAGTTTCATGTTTTCACAATCGTCAGCTAAACAAAATGAAGCATTTTGTTCTCCATATACGTATAGGTATATGCTTATATATATATTCACAAGATGTTTATAATGTTCTGTAAGCTGTGCTTCATGTAATGGTCAGGAAAGTGTACATATCATCCTAAGCCAGTGCTCAAATCACAGCAGTGAAAAGTGGCTTATTTGGTGATTCCAATCAAGGTACCGAATCCATGCAAAAGAAGGTCGAGTCCTGGTGAGGAACCTCTTAATGTTCGGGCTTTAGACGATTCACACTTACTGGATCAGGGTTGGCATCTCAATCAATTCTAAAGAATTTTATCTGTTTTGAGAGAACACAATGAGAACCACGGTACGGACAATGCAAAAGAGATTTTACGGAATGATCTCAAAGAGATACGTGAGAGCAAGAAGATAAGTCACCAGGAATGTAAATGCTGGTATTNACATATCATCCTAAGCCAGTGCTCAAATCACAGCAGTGAAAAGTGGCTTATTTGGTGATTCCAATCAAGGTACCGAATCCATGCAAAAGAAGGTCGAGTCCTGGTGAGGAACCTCTTAATGTTCGGGCTTTAGACGATTCACACTTACTGGATCAGGGTTGGCATCTCAATCAATTCTAAAGAATTTTATCTGTTTTGAGAGAACACAATGAGAACCACGGTACGGACAATGCAAAAGAGATTTTACGGAATGATCTCAAAGAGATACGTGAGAGCAAGAAGATAAGTCACCAGGAATGTAAATGCTGGTATTCGGAAAGCATAGGGACGGTTGGTTTTAACTCGTAATCTGTTCACATATGCTTTGCGATCCAATATGTAAATTCAATAACAACAATAATCGGAGAAGTTCTGTCCAGAAATGTACTTCCGAGTGGGCTTTAAGAGGAGATCTCATGTGCCGATGGAAATGCTCGATCATTCTATTGGTAGTAAGTTATATTCAGTGGTTCGAATGCGCTTAGATCCTAACAAAGACATGAGTGCATTGAAGAGTGAAGATTCGAACTGAGAGCCACTGTTAGTGGTTACAGTAGAAGGAACGCAAAATATTGCTAGCCATCGAGAGACTAAAGCACGAGCAACTGTTTTGACAGTAATGCCTTGAATTACACAATGCTTTTGATCATTGTGTAAATCGATAGATAGAGATCAATGAATAACGGTAACCATTCAAAGGTGAAAGTGAACCAACAAGATCTGAGTGTAGATGGCTGAACTGGGTATCAGGGCAAGCAAATCGATGTTGGGCAACTGTGTGACGATGCATGTTAGCACGTTGACATGAAAGACAGGCTTTAGTCTATCGCGTGCATCATTATTGATCTTAGGCCTGACATAATGCTGGGTATCAAGTGTTGTGTAGCACGAATACCAGGATGAGGAATAAAATGAAAACAGTCGGAGATGCGGAGAAGAAACGGGGAACATACAGGTGAAGATGTCCAGTATAAACATCAACATCGTTCCTGGTGCTAAAGGTAAGGATGCATCTTATAACTGGAAGGATGATGACTGCCATATATTATGGAGTTTATTATCCTCTTGATGCTCCATGGCAAGAACCTAAAATTCTACTAGAGATGACAGTTTGAAAATGCTCAAATGATCGCTGGACAAGGCGTCTACATCAGAGTTATCTTTACCAGTAGCATAACGGATGTCGATGATGAATTGCGATATATGGTCATGGTGATGTATCTCTCGCGAGAAATGACGGCTAAAAGACAATGGGAGAACATAGGTAAGGGGCTTGTGATCTGTTAGGATGTAAAACGATCCACCTTCCAATATATGGTGAAAATGTCGAACAGCGAGGTAAATAAGAAGCAGTTCACATCTAAATATACTCTAACGTATCTCCGCTAATTAACAACGTTTTGAATAAAACGAGATCGTTTTCCAAATTTTGTAATCTTGTAACAGTTGAAGAACGTCATCAGCTGCTACATTGGAAACGCCTACTGTAAGGGGGAGCACAGTGCGATGGGGAATGGATGAGTCAGAAGAGTCATTAAGACCAGAGGTGACTTTACTGAGTTGAATGCATCGACATCGTCAGTTGTGGATTGAAAATACTCCCAATGAGTCCCGAAAATTCAATAATTAAAATTTCGAAAATAGACTTTTCTAAAGATGGTTAGCAGTAAAATCTTGGATTTAGGGGATAGAAAACGGTTCAGAGGGGCGCATTGTTGAGGGCACGATAGTAGTCACAAGTCCGCCAGTCATCTGAATCTATCCGATGGGTGAATGATGTCTAACTGGAGTATGTGGCCGAATGCAGCCTTTGGAATTAAAAGCAATCGAGACAGCAGTTAAATACAGTCACGTACGATATGCGCATCAATAAACCCCAAGTTGACTCAAGACGGCGGGAGCATGCAAAAACTGGGGGATTATTAGTGCAAGTCTAGTATAGTATGAATGACTATTTAACTGCTGTCNGTTAGCTATCGACAGTGCTCAATAATATCAGAAGATTAGAGCTATCATATGCTCTATGAAGGACAAAAAAATCAACAAAACGTAGTCTAGAACTGTCAGTTTCATGTTTTCACAATCGTCAGCTAAACAAAATGAAGCATTTTGTTCTCCATATACGTATAGGTATATGCTTATATATATATTCACAAGATGTTTATAATGTTCTGTAAGCTGTGCTTCATGTAATGGTCAGGAAAGTGTACATATCAAGCAATATCCAAGGTGCATGGCTGCTCATTATAGGTTTTGATAGAAGACGTATTCACACCCTGCAAGGTAAGGCAAGCAGTACGAGTTTTCAGCTTGCAGTTTGGGGTTTAGCACTAACATCAACTCCAGTTTCAATCAGAAGCCAGTTTCCTGAAATTTTGTTTATGATGTAAAACAGGCGACTAGAATGCCCGAAGCCAGTCCGACTTGTAGCCTCTACGTGCTGAATGTGGCGTTGATGTGAGTAAAGATGTACATAGTAGAGTACATTGGAATGCGTTGGTGCCAAAGCGTCACTGGTACAAAAATTTTGCACCGAAATGACGAGATCGATGATGACTGCAACTAGAACTGCCTGGAACGTCCCCTGGACTATATATATATATATATATATATATATATATATATATATATATAGACTATATATAATGTAGCGGACTGGACCTGTAGGATTTTATGAGAAATTTGGTGTTGAAGGTCCAGGAGAGATGTTCTAGGAGGAAATGATTTGGGTGGTGGTGTAGATGTGGCAAAAGACAATGCAGACATGGAGGATATTGGAGGGTAAATTACAATATTTATGCAGCTAATGTAACCAGTTGTCGGCAGTCACACTCTGCTGAAGAGACGGAGACAAGCTGTACTTTCTGGGGTCGGTTTTGAAAAAGGCTGTCGTAATATCCCATCTCCTAAAATATTATCACCTAAAATTTGTCTCGTACAGTGGTAGGGTTAGGTAAACTTAGAACCCTAGATCTCCTGAAATCTACAGTCGATAAGGACGTTTCTGTTTAAATACAGATGGTTTTTTATGGTTTACGCCTTAAGGTAGTCGTAAGGATTCTAGGATGGTGGCAGTGTATTTCCTATTTTCTGGGTTATTTTGAGCGGTAGAGGTGCAATAACATATGAAAATCTGGTTGCCTGTGTCTATATGATCATCATTAGAAACGGGTAGCTCGATTTCGACCAACCCTCTTCTTCAACTCTCTCCAGATGTTCCGGTCTTGGACAACTCTTGTTTCTTCTGCCATTGTCAATCCACATAGTTCTTTGATGTGATAGCTTAGTCTAGTTTTTGTTCTGCCTCTGCCTCTCCTTGCAATAACCAGGCCCGTAAAAAGAGTTTTTCAAGACTGTCATGCCTCAAGATGTGGCCTTTAAAAGACACCCGGCAGGCTTGTATTGCGTTTAACTAAAGATCTCTACAGTTGACCTTTTGCAGTACCGACTCATTAGGTACCCTGTGTGCCCAACTGATACGAAGAATGCTGCCATACCACCAGAATTCAAAGCTTTTCAGACGCTTCTGTCTGACGTCTTTAGGATCCAACATTCTGACTCACAAGCTATCGAGAACACAAGAGAAGTTAGGAGTCTTCTCTTTGTCTTAACCAATAAATTTCTGTTTTTCCAGATGCTAGTGAGAGCAATCGCAGAATTCTTTGGTAAGGCTATTCTCTTTTTGATTTCCTTGCAATCATCATATTTGTTTGAGAATGAAGCACCTACGTTTATACTCGTTGCCATGTTCGACGGTTTCGTTGTTGATGGTGATATGAGAGTCATCAGCATGATTGAAAGTTTACAAATTTTCTTTACATTTAGAAACAGTCCGCTAGCTTAGTTCTCCTTTTTACCCGCTCCTCCAGTTTTTGCAGTTCAGTCATACTTGCGGCAATCAGGACAACATTGTCAGCGCATCTTAGGTTCGGCACTTTGTGCCCTGGGACATCTATTCCTCCTTCAAATCCATTTAGTGCTTTCCTCATGATTGACTCTGACCAGATATTAAACAAATGAGGTGACAGGGTGCAACCTTGTCTGATGCCTTGTTCGATTTCAAACTATTCCGTTGGTCCACAGGTTGTTCTTACAGTAGCTCTCTGTTAGCCGTACATTGATTTCAGCAGTAATAGGATGTGAACAGGAAATCCCATATCACTCATGTCATTTCATAATATATCATGAGCAACTGTGTCAAAAGTCTTACAGCAATCAAAGAAGCACAAATCTAAGTCTTTGTCCCGTTCTCTATTCTTCTCAATAACCCCTTTTCTGGTCTGAAGCCACATTGTTCTTCCGCAATCTCTTCATTTAGTTTGGTCTTCATTCGTTTTGCAATGATTTTAAGTAGATTTTCACTTAGTTTAGCTACTGTGACTAATAAGGACAATTATTTTGTTGTTAGTGCACTGCTGGGTGTCTGCTTTCTTTGGAGTCGGCACAAATGCCCAGTCTACTCAGTCTTTTGGCCATGTTGTTTCGTTCCAGTTTTCTGTGCAGACTTTCAGGTAGAAACCTTCCAGAATAACAGCACCTTTTTTAATACTTTCTGCTGTGATTTCATCTACACCAGGAATCTTATATATTGTAAGACCAAGGTGGGCTGCACTGACTTCTTCCTAAAGTAGAGGTGTTTACGTTTTGCAAGTATTCAGTTCACTAGATTGGAGCCAATGTTGAGATCTTTTGCGTACAGTGTTGAGCAGTATTACTTCCATCTTTACTTGGCTTGGTTGCCGTCACATAAAATCGTTCCATTTTCGGACTTGATGGAGTAAGCCGTTGGTTTGAACTTTTTGGTGAGGTTCTTAACACCTTTGTCCTTGGTGGAGTTGGTGGTAGCGTTTTCTTCCATGTTCTTGTACATGTTGTTGATATGTGCTTCTATGTCTTTTCTCATCATTCTCTTGATCTTGATATCTGATTGTGATATAAGGCTTCCTCTACGCATGTGTTTGAGCCTCTGACTTTGATTTGTTGTCTTTTCTTAACTTACTTTGCTGTGTTAACCGATATCCATTGTATAATTTTCTTCTGTTTTGGTATGGTTTCCTTTGCATTGTCTAATAGGATGTTAATTTCTTTGTTTCACAATTCATTGGCCGTCTTTTCTTCGTCGCACATAAGTAAAGCTTAAAACCTGTTTGTTTTGCAACTTCAAATACGGTATTAACTGATTTGTAACCTAACCTTAAAGGTGGGGGTAAAAAAGGTCGCTTAATCTTCTTGAGTCTGACTTGAAATCTCGCAGTTAAAAGTTGGTTGTCACTGTTGTAGTCAGTCCCTGGTCTAGCCTTAATGCATTTGGCACAGCTTCTCTATTTCTATTTTATCGTGATTAAGTCAATTTGGTCGTACGACGTTTTGTCAGGTGAGGTCTAGGTGTTTGAACATGGTGCTTAAGATTGTAAGGTTGTTTGAGCTACAAGAATCAACCAAGTCTTCTCCTCTGTCATTTCGATTTCCTAAAGCATAGCGTCGGTGTGCTGTATTGAGAAATTTGGTGACGCCAACTTTTGGCATTCCTATGACAATTGTGATATCTCTGCTTGGGATTGAGTCAAGGGTGCCCTAAAGACTGTTGTAGAACCCCTATATTTCTTCTTCTTTTGCTACACTGGTCGGTGCATAGTTCTGAGTAATGCTGATGTTGTGAGGCTCTGTTTGTATTCTTACTTTAATTAGTCGATCGCTAATTGGGCTGTAGCTGATAAATAAATTTCTGGTGTGTTTTCCAAGAATTACAGAAACATCGTGGCTGTATCCATCTTCCTTAACCGAGAAAAGAATGGTCTCATTCTCTGCGGAAGCTAACTTGGCCATTCCAGTTGGTCTGATAGGTGCCTAGGATTTGGAGGTCGCATCCTCTCATCTTGTCGCACACGGTACTCAGCTTTCCTAGTTCTTTCATCTTCCTAACATTTCATGTACCACGTTTGAGCAAATTACGGAGCTTTACAGGGTTTCTTTCAGTCGCATACTCTTTCTGCACTCGCAGTCTCCAGCTTACTAGGACAGAGACCGTCCTCCCGTTACTCAGAGAACTGAGCTTCCTGTAGTTTTGATCAAGCACTGTTCAAGATTGTAGTTTAATGAGCCGATTGGTCTAGTGGCACTGGATTACGCTTTGATCAAGGAAATCCACTGTCCTGCTGTCAACAGCTTCACCGTAACTCTGGCATGTTGAGCAAATGGGGGACTATCCTTGCTCTAGGAAGACCAATAATTCATTTTAAACGTCATACCCAGGACAAGTGCCTATATACTACGGGTTGCAAATTAGAAAAATCAAAGTGATGGGTTGCTAGACTAAAATGGAGGCAGCTACTGATGACGATAACACTGGTGCAGATATCGCGTGAATCGCCATTACGAATATATATGTATAAATGTAGAATTTCAAACAAATATTTTATATATCATTAAAATGTCAGTTAGCGCCAATTTAGCGTTAATGCTCCAATGACAAGAACTCCAATAAATACTGAAGCAGAAATAAACTCACCAACCGCAGGGTTCTAAAAGGCCAGAGAGAACCCCTTGAGTTTTTTTATGTAACTGTATTCTTAGAGACTTCAAAACCAGCTCAAGATTTAACACATAATTTTTATTATTTTTATACATTTAAAATGAGAGAACGAAAGTAAACGTAGGAGTCCTACAAAAACCGCACAAACAGAAAGTGAAAAGGAAGCAAAAAATGGGAAGTGGAAGTAGAGTTTCTTTTATGCTGAAGCGGAGGGGTTCAAAAATATGAATAATTTCTTACATCCTTCAAACCGACCTTAAAACAATCAAGCGTCAGCTTTTCTCCATGCATTTTGTTACATTTTGTCGTATTTTTGCCATACCTCTATTTTTTGTTGTCGGTTGATGGAGTACATCTCCCCCTGATTAATTTTTCACTTCTGCCCCTGCTTTTTTGCTTGTCATAACTAAGCTTTGAGATCTTCTTTTCCAGTAACTATATTTTGATTAGACAATACGTATATAGCGGACCCCGCATTTTACAATTCCCTGCGACGCACAGATTCAGTAGGAATTAATTTAGGGAGCATGACCCTCCATATTATAGCCAGTTTTGCCTAAGTATGTCCGCAAGCTTTGACAGATATGTTTAAATAATAAACTAATGTTTGTATCCTTCCATATAGAAGTTACATGCTCTTAATGTTAAATATGGAGCCCAGTGTTTAAAGGTACTGTATTCTTGCTGTATTAACCTTAAATCCAATTGCAGCTCCATACTTTTCCATTTGTTGGCTTGTTAATTTTGCCTATCAAAGTGGTATAGTCTGTATAACATAAATTAAATGTGTGTATTCCACTAGCAGACAACCAGCAAGGTCTGGCAATTCTTCTCATCGTCTATTCGCCACCTTTATTAAGCAATAAAGCCTACAGGGCACAGCATTGTCTTACTCCTGCTTTAATTGGAACTTTTTTGCACATGTTTTGTTTATTCTCATTACCAGAGCTGTTGTTTTAAAAAGTGCTTTTTAAGGTTTTTAATTTATTTGAAACATTCTTGAACTGATTCAATCTGTAGTTAACCAGCACATTTTATTTGGACAGACTTTTCTGCATTTAGTTCTCATTATATCCGCCATCTTCTTCCATGTGTTTTCATTTTCAACCATATCAAAATTTTATTTTATTTTCATATATAACAACATTATGATGTTTTTTCAGAAGTTAAGGCTGGCGCTTAACTTTTCTCTCCAATGCTTCTACATGCTGCATATTTTTTTTATGTTCTTTTCCTTGTGTTTAACTAAACCATCTGTTGTTTGGATGTCATTAGACAACCTCTTCGCTTCCACCTGGATTTTACCCTTCCTTAGTGGCTTTGGTGAGCCGTGAAGTCCTAGGGGAGCACAATTTAGTCCTCCATGGAAACACAACTAACTCATGAGAGGGATGAGGTTCAATATTTGGGATTCAATATATCATTCAACATTGGGTAAATAAAAACAGTTTTAATTGACAGGATATACAATGGTGTTTACTGTCTGTTAATATATTTAAGCACGACGTTTTAACAATAAACACACCGTTTCCAATATCCAGCCTCTTTACACTTATTTTAAACGTTTGAGATATCTTGCTTCAATAATATTTTGAATATTCGAACAATGATTTGAATATTCAAACAATGGAAAGAATACCAATAAATGTCTAAAGGATTTGTTTTATGATTAAAATAGCATTTACTCTGAAGTCGGTTATAAAAATTGTATTTAAGGGATTAAAATATATCAAGTATTTTCTAATTAAAATTTTTGCTTCCTGCTGCTTGTGCAGATAAGATTACCTGAAATCATTTCTCGGGAATAGTTTCGGCAAAATAATCCAGCGATATTTTATCCTACTTAATGGTAATTTAATTGATGTGTCCAGTATTTCAAGGACCCATCATAAAGGACAAGTTAATAAAGTAATATATTTGAGTAGAAACGTTAGCAAAGGTCATTATAATATCAACAGGGTTGTTCTTTGAAAACCAAAAACGTGCTATAATAAAAACAGGATGAATCAACTAGATTTTGATGCAAATGTGCGAAATTTACGTAAAAATAGAATGTTTCTACTATGCTAGCAAAGTGGAAAATTTATTAAAAAACAAAGTTCATTAAAAATAATTTTCCAAAATCGTTAATTTATTTAGACAAAAATCGAGAAAAGGAAACTAATATTTGTCATTCATTATTATTTAAACAGTATGATCAAATCACAAAATATGAAGAAAAATGATTGAATAATTAAAAATTCTAGACATTTGTTTTAAATCAGATTGTATGACTTTCCAGCACTCTGCTTTACCAGTTGCTTTTGTAAAATAAGGTTCTTTTAAATCAAGTTGCGTTTCCTTTTGATATTTTCGAAATTCTTTGATTTCATTCTTTGCTAAGAAGCGCTCTTATCGGGTTAACAATGAAAATTACTTTTCATTGACTAGTCTGGAATTTTAAGGTCTGGGCAGCATGGAAACTGAAAGTGGCAAATGTGACCAAGAAATTAGAAGACAAATCGGAATGTCAAAAGCGGCATTGGAGAAACAAGACAGCATAATGAAGAACAGCAAAATTTCTATGAAGACTAAGATCAGAATGTTGGATCCTGCCTCAAAGTATGGAGAAACGAATAGAAGAAGCAGAGTTGTGGTTTCTCAGGAGAATGATAAGAATATCTTGGACAGAAAGATGAACAAATCAGAAAGTATTGGAGAGAGCAGGAACAAAACGTTTTCTTCTAGGAACCATCCAAAAAAGAAAGTTGGAATGTTTGGGACATGTAATGCGGAAGGGAGACCCAGAGTATCTTAGTGTGACAGGCAAAATCAAAGCAGGAGCAGACAAAGAATAACATACACAACAAGCATAAGTAGATGGACAAAAGTAACGGAGCGAGAACTGGTAACACTCACAAAGAACCGAAAGAGTTTGAAGTCGATGATCGCCAATATCCTAGCAGGAATGAGAGAAAGAGAGAGAGAGAGAGAGAGAGAGAGAGAGAGAGAGAGAGAGAGAAAGAGAATAATGCTACCGACATCATCCAAGACTTTTATTTCCATTTATATTAGATTACCAAAACTTCTTGTCATGTAAACTCTTATTTTGGACTAACAATGCACCTAAATTTCGCGATTTTACCGACTCAGAAAAATACCGGCTCAGTGTTCATTATTTAAAGCAAATATGTTTTTTTTATCCTAATAGTGGTACTGAGAACCGCAGAGCCACTTTAATCCATTGATGAATTTGATGCGAGTCAAAATTGGAAGAAACTTGACAAAAACATAAAAAATATAACAATAATATTATAGATGTACTAGCATGTTAGGAATGTGGGAACTACTTTGTCCCCGAGAGTCTCCTTTTTCTGATTTTTCGTCCATCATTTTAAGCTTATTTCTTCGTTTTCGGCAAAGTTGTTTCCCTTTTTACGAATACCTTAAAAATCAGTTGCAAAATCGTCGGGCACTACTTTCTAAATTCTCAAACGAATAAAAAAAGTATACATGTAGATCATGAGGAAGGCTTTCAGGTATATTTTCTTTCAACATTTGATTTTAAGGGTCTTAAGGAAGTGTAACAATTACCGGTAAAAATCTTACAGTTATATTAGGGGTAGTTTCAGTTTTCCTCCCGAAACATTTAAAGAAAATTATGCTTACCTGGCAGGTCAACTGCTTCTGCTTCATCATCACAAGCAATGTTCTCCTTGTATCTCACGTATCCACAAATATAGTGAAGTTACGATTTGTCTGTCGCACTTAGGTCGGATGTGTCTTCCAAACAACAATAGATCAAACTAGATCAGCTTCACTATCTATTAAGTATATTGTACAGCAATCCTTTTTGATCCAGCAATAAAGAATTTAAACATCCAGCTTAGAGAACACTTTTAATCTTTGGAGTTTAACATTGTTTGTGACCTATTGTGCACCAATCAAATTGCTACCTCTGTTTGACGCTAGGCACAATCCAAACTCAGCTCCAATTCTATCACTGCTTAATTTACCCGGCAATACATAAACATAACCTTCTATTATTAGCAGACGAATAAGTTAAAGACTTCCGACCAAAGTACGATGTAGTACATTGGCTTTTTCACCAGTCAAACCTTTTACATTCTGACCTCGGGTGTTATTGTTTATTTCCTTGAACATGGTAGCAATTGAAAGTGGAAAGTCATGTCGTGGATCCGCAGGATCAGTAAATTTCTTATGATCTGAATCATTCATACCCTTTGCAGCATCGATGACATAAAGTTTAAAATGTTTCACATCCGAGGCACTAGTTTGACAAATGAATGTGTTCTTCCCATTCCTTCTCTCCCTTCTAGTTTACCTCATTAAAAATATTGACTGCAAATTGTACTTTTTGATTCTAAAAGTTATCAGGATAAAGTGTGGAGTGTTCTAAACTGGTTTATTTGAGAATGGCATTTTGTGTTTCTTTTTATAGATCTTACTCGGACCACTCCATTTCGCGAAATATATTTCATTTGTTTCGGAATTTCAATTCAAAGCTTTGGATTTTCTCAGTACACCAATTGTTACAAATGTTTTTAAAGAGACGTTTTGGATCAATTAAAGTAAACGGATCTTCAAACTTGGCATTTTTCCTAAAGATGAGCAACTGAAGCTACATTTAAATTGTTAAAAGTTTTATTAAAGATTTTTTCTTACAGTTTCTTACAGACAAATTATTGCATAAACTCGACCTCCGGCGTCATGAACAACCTCACGAATTTACTTAAGGATCCCAAAACATAAGACTGGAACAAGACGTCCAACAAAGGCTAGAGCTCCACACAATGGAGATGGTGACAAGCATGCAATTTGCAGTTGTAAGTTCTTTCATGTTGATTGCATTATCCACAACATACCTTCCCTGATATTGCAATGCCAATTTGATATGTCATCAAAGGGAAAAAAGCCATAAGTTTTTCCCATCAATCAATAATTAAAAATACAATTTACTGCTTTCCTACATTCTTTATGACCTCCAGCTGGACCATACTTGAGCTTTGGTTTTAACATCTTGCTGGAAACGTTTATAACACACAACTAACAGGAGTGTTAAATCTTCCATCCTTATCCTTGGCGGAATACAATACAAAAAAGACCATTCCCAAATTTTTTTATCTTTAAGATTGCGTGGGAAGCAGAAGAACGGTGCCAACTTTAAAATGTTTTTTCTTTGCAAGAAAATTAGTTCTTCAAGATATACCAGTTTTATTAGTATAACATTGATTCGGCAGAACTATTCCATTGATACAAATTACTTTAGTTATAACAACTTACTTATTGACCTTATACTCTTCTTATCAACACAGCACGTTATGAGGGAGATCACCAACCTGAATAGTTTGCTCCCAGCCCAGCCCAGTCAAATATCTCAAGTATTTGAGTAGTTTGTGGTGGGATACACAGACACACAGACGCGTGTATATATATATATATATATATATATATATAAGTTCCATTTCGTGACTCTGGAGCTTTTTCTGTTGTGTTAAAGCAAAGGCTTCTCAAATACCACACATACTCACATAAACAGTCTAGAGAAAATGACTCAAGCGCCTTGATTTTTTTATTCATTTAAGCTAATTTTAAAATAATTTTAGCCCCACAGACTCTCAAAGCTACCTCTAGTGTATTAAAACACACCAAAAAGCCTTAAAATGGCCTTTGTTGACACAACAGTATCGCTAAAGACGGGATACACAAGAACAGGAGGTTGAAAACTACTATTTCGCTTGTTGACAATACTCTCTCAAGTATCTAATGCGTCCGTCAATAACGTATATGGTACGTCACTGGTGACACCTGAGGAGTTCTGACTGTTTACATTTTAGCGCTTCGCAAATTTTACCGTGAAAATTTGTTGCATGTCCATGTATTTGAGTAGTCCGTGATACTACATTAGGTCTAATCGTGCTACAGTAACATAAATCTATGTGCTGTGCTACATGTTAGACGCGTCTACACAACCACAATTCTACTTATACTAGAGTGTAGCCTGAAAGTTTTTGGTATCTTCTTTCTCGATAAGATTCTTTATTTCGTCCTGCCAGATAGTCTTCATAGAAGTACGTTTTGTAATTGCAAATGAAGCAAATATGATTAAATTATTTATTTTCTTTTTCAGCTAAATACAGCTATTTTTAGGCTTGCCATGTAGATCTGTTTCTTATTTTTGTCGTCCTCGCGTGCTTCAAAGACCTCTTTGCTATTCAGCTTGGTATTACTACAGGCAGAGTGAAAACTACCAAAATCTTTAACTAGATTTTATTACATCGCTATTCATTTCGTTTTCGTTCGAGATTTGTTCAAAACAAGATGGTTAGATGTCACTCTCAAACCCTTTTAAATCAATTATGTCAGGGCCATTGTAGAAGTTTATTCACAAATTTTCAAACAATTTACAAGAGCCTTTTTCCATCGCTTTGCTACCAGTTACGAAATATTCTCTGTGTTTCTAATGCAGGAGCTGTGAAACTATTTTCAGTATGCCATGCAAACCTTGTGACAAAATATAAGGTTTTAAGTAGCAATCGGACAATAAACTCAAACATTCTTTCCTAATAAGTTTGAAACAGGCTTCAAAAGGCTCTCCGTTCGATTTCTTGTATAGTAAAAGCCCTGAAATTTCACAAACAGTTCTTGACAGACATAAAAAAGCAATATGCTAGGTTTCACATCTATGAAAATAAAATCTATTGGAACTCCAGAAAATCATCTGGCAAATGTTTTTTGAAGAGAAGGCCTAGATCTCACTGCAGGCAGTTGCCAACGCCACTGGGAACAACTCGCTGAAACTTCAGTCTTCATGACAACGCCTTAAAATAAGTTTTGATTGACAAGAAGACAACCTATTCTGATATCATAAACAGCAAGAGAAAGCAAAGGGGTTCCTCTTGGTGTTATAAAATAGGAGGGAAATTGTCATGGAGCAGTGATTAATGGGATGGCCGATCTGGGGTATACTCAGAGTAACAAGTAAAATAAACATGTATTTTACGTTGGATTCACACTTTTATGCACACGTTTCTGAGGCAATCAGCAACGTGCTAGTAAGTTACCTATTGGAGACCAAATAAGAACAGCGGAATGTTGGTCCTCTAGTTAAAAAAGCTACACAGAACAACCCTGGGCAAATACTGGCAGCCTGCTCTACCAATCCCCAAGATCGACGATGAGTAGTGACAACGGCTGAATCGACACTAAAGGAATGCCTTCGAGCAAGTGATGATGAAACATCAGTAGGCACATGGAGCAAAGGAATTCCTGAATGCACGAATAGCAAGGTTGTATAAAGTCATGCAAGCCTAAATACCATAGTTAAAACCAGTAGAACTAAGGTGTGCTGTTTGGTTCAGATAAATCATCATGGATGATGATTCATGGATGATGATTTATCGCCTATAACAAATAATACTCTTAAATAAGAGGTCCTCTCATATGTAGGCCTTTCAACTTAATGGATATTCAGCTGACTTGGTTTTTGAATTTGAAGGTACTGATCATACCTGGGAAATTTAATGCGCTGGTCATATCGTCTGCTCCTTACAAAGTGTGAAGATCCATTAACTTTCGGGCAAAAGCTCTGATTATTATAATGCTACTTTAAAATAATGTTTATTATATCAATATTTTCAATATTACCACCAATAGTGTTTTCTCAATTACGGGCGAGGCCAAGGTTGAGGTCACACTAAGGGGCAAGGTGTTTGGAGTGATGGTTTTTGTGAAAAAAGAAATTTCAGATGGTTTGCATTGTGGTTGTTGTTGTTGTCATTGTCTTGTTCATGTTTGGCTTTCTTCTTCTTCTTCTTCTTCCTTTCCTTCGGTTTTCTTTCAACTTTAAGTTGGTTCTGCTGTTCGGCATTTCTTCGTCAACACGTTCCTATTTCTTGCATTGTCCTCCTCAGCGCCAACTGTTTTTTTATCAATCTGCAGGTTTGACTTACTTGGGAGTCAACAAATAGCTGCCAACTAAAACTCGGAAACTAACGTCCCGGTCGTTTAGTAATCTAATTTGTCTGCACGAAGCTTTGTTGGCAACTACATTATCATGTACACTTGGACTTCATAATAAATGACGTTTTCCAGGAAGGGGCCCAAAAATATTTTTAGGGAGTCAGTTATAAAATTTTTGAAAACAAGGATGAGGGGGTTTGTAACCACCAAGTAATTAGTTTTCAGAAAATTGTTAGATTTAACCTCTCAATTGTAGTCACAGGGCAAATGTTTGGGCGGTGGCAGAGGTCACACAGACCACAAACACTCCATAAGTAGAGTTGTGAAGTGGTGGCCTAAGTTCCTAGTATCAGTGAAATTTAAAGCCCAACCTATTTATATGTGGAAGTTGTCAACAAATTTGATTAGTGGATTAGAATCAAGATATTTCAAAATAAGGTATTCAAGTCATGACATTGATTTTGAGATAAATTGTTTGTAAAATTTTAGCTAAGAATAAAATTAACTTCGTCTTCAATCAAAACTTCATAAAAGAGGGTAATTTAATTTACGAGCCTTTGTATATTTTAAACCATCCCTAATGAACATTTTAATTACCATCATTGATACGATTAGTAATAAGATAGATAGCTAAAAGAAAAAGAAAAAAGATAATAATTGTAGTTACACGATAAACGTTTTAATAGAGTTTTCTAAACAACACAAAAGTAAATCGAAGTATTATCATTTCCTGAAACTATGGCATCACACAAAAACGAACAAAGCAATTAAAATACACAAAAACATCTGTCTTAGATCGTGTTAATTAAACTTTTTTAATCAGTAAAGACGTAACCAAAAGGTTAGCTAAAATGATTAATGCTCAGCAAGGCACCTTTCCACATGACCCAAATGCCACAAAAGAAAAACAAATCAATGCAGAAACACAATGGAAATATTTATTTCAAATTGTGCTTTAACACCACATTTACTGGTAGTGTATATGTACCAATAATATTTCCAAAGGTATTCGGTATCTGGTTTAGGCAGTGCATCCTCAAATTATTAAACTGGATATTACCTGAAATCAAAAACATGAAAATGATTGCAAAGGACAATACTCCATGGCAATCAAGTTTTTTTCAGAATCGTATTATCTGTTACTTGCGAAATCATTAATGGTATCTGTAGAAAAGAGCACTCAAGAGTTGGTGTTCAATTAAATCTGAGGCAAAGTGTGAGCTTGGTTTGTCTAGACAAAGTTTTGTATAGTGCGCACGTGTCTCAATATCCAAAGCATTCTCTTAATTGGCACATGGTGGCCTTTGTGAAACCTCACGCGCCTCAAGTTATTTATTTACAAAGTCTTTGATTTGGATTTACTTTTGTTTTCTGATATGAACGTCTGTTGCTAGAATTTCTGCTGAAACTTTCATTTTGTTGGGCTTGCTGGTTGACTGATTTGGCAAACTTCAAATTGGTCCTGCTGGAAATTTATGCAGCTGTAGGGGAAAATTCCAGCTTTATCAGAATAGTGCTCATTTTCCTCTTTTAGTTTTGTTATGGAGAAAGAAAAAACTCAAGTAAACCCCGCGTTTAAGAGAGTTTGCTAGGTAAAAGCCCCCAGAAAGATACCTCCTGGAAAAAATTTTCTAACCATTTGACATAATTTTCTTGCGCTGCTAGTATGATGACCTTGAAATTGCTTTCGGTAAATTGTCCCCTGATCGATTGCCTCCAATTCTGAAAATGCTACCTACAAGGGAAATTCATCAAGTTAATTTCTCCAGGAGAAATAGCCTGCAATGCAAATTTTAGAGGATTTAGTTGCTTAAAATGAAATTTTTTGAAAGACAGAAGATTTTCGTTTTCTTCCCCAGCCCCAAAGATCTAAACTGTCACTTATGGGAACAATTATAGTGTATTCATTGTTGTGACTTAGAAATATTAATATTTGTACCATAATGTTTTTTGGTAGAGGTAAGTGAAAAAATCCCTGGAAAAATAAAGGATATCTTAGGATTAATATTATTTCACAAAATGTCAATCGATTGTTTAGGATTGGGTTATCCAGGCAAGGAAAACTAATAGCTTCAAAAATCCATTTCTTGCTAAAAAGGTTATCTACACCAAAGAAATTAACAATGTGTCAATAACGTCCCTCAGAGGAGGAGTCGCCAACCTTTTTCACTTGTATGTACCAGTGTCTTGGTATCCCCTGGGGTGAGGAATTTGCTAATTATCGCAATCTCTATAGATGCTTAAAGAACTTAATCGTTATGATAATACGTGTTTGTCCATAGACATCCAGCAAGGGTTTTTCTCTTTCTTCTTCTGTCTCTGTGGTGAATTTAATCACATGAATCACATCAACAGTATATCCTTCTCACTTCCAGAAATATGGCTTTCAGCACTAAAGAAAGAAACACAACATAGATATGGTGCCACTCTTTGAAACAACTCTATTCCTGTCTGCCCGTAGATCCGCACTGCCAAGGTATAAAATAGCCTTACCTAGTCACTTCAGTAGCCTGGGGATGGGAGAAGTATCTCTGGAAACGTAGCTCAGAAAAAGTTTACGACTCATTACATGATAAAGCTCTTAGATTCATGGCTTCCTCTAAGTCCATATAGTTCAGAATTTTCAAGTGTTTGTCCATGTTTAAATGGCTATTTTGGCCTACAGCCAAGCATTTAACAACAGTCACTGTTAAAATGCTCTTACCTCCGGCTTTAAGTCCATCAGCAGTTCCCTTTGCTGGTGGCTTTGCAGTACTAACATTACTTTTACCATTATTAATCACAGACATTTTGGTTAGGATCCTAGGTCAAATATCCCTGACATTGTCTTCGATTGCAATAATATTGTTAACAGTAGATGTAGTGCTAGGCTTAGGTGATTTGTATAGCTGATAATTATCAACGTATCTATGCACCAAAGGAAAATGCTTGTCAATAACATAATAGAGCTCACGTATTGAGATAACAAAGGGTATGGGTCCAAATTAGCTCTCTTGGAAATATCCAAAGGGCAAATGTCTCATTTCCATGTAGTCTGTTTTACCATCGCTAAGAATAAGGACTCCATAGAAGTTCTATAGAGTGTAATAACACTGCTGAAAGATTTACTCTGGAATAAATGATAAGAATTCGGGTGCCACTCTGAGAAGGTGAGCTGACTGCTTCATTCCCTCAGAATGCGGTCACGTATAAGAGATCCAATTTGGATCTGGACGTGGGCTTCTGAAACCACCCATATCTACAATACAATACCACACATTACAGTCATAAATGAGAAGATTGGGATTAAGATGACACTACAATGGTTTTCGATGATGTTATTGTTTGCCTGTGTGTTGTGAATATGCTATGAAAGTACTTTAATAAGGCACATTTAGCAATTACAGATTACAGTCTCTTCTACAAATCTAAACCCATTTACAAATTATCAATCTGTCATGGATAGTTTTGAAACAATTTGTCTTAAAGTGAACCCGAAATCTTCCACAATTGTTTAAACATGGAAACACTAGAAGGTTACTTTTATCAATCTTATCAGAGAACGTTGAATTGATGCATTAGATGAATGCAGTTTATTGGTAAACTGTGTATCCCTTGCATGTGACCATAATGAGGCGTAAAGCACTATTCATAGTGCAATATAAATAATTAGATTTCTACGCAAAGACGTCTGATGATTACACGTATGCCAGGGACCGGACTGTAAAACAAAAACAACAACCTTGGTATTAGGAGTCCAAACCGCTTTCCACAATGATAATCGATTATTTAGCTGTCAGGACGATCGATTAATCGATTATAATCGATTATACAAAGCTTGGAAACGACCGATATAAGAGATCGTTACCTGGAGTTGCCTTGACATACACCGCCATGTTGTTTAACATGTAGCGTCTGCACTGGGTAGGATCTGGTGCAGCGCAGTATAATTACAGTGTTTCCATGTATGCATTTAAGCAAATCTTGCAAACAACCTTGTTTTTCTCAATTTTGGGAATTCCATCAATTTTGACCTTCTAGAAACCAAACCACTTCCATACATCACTCTGGACACATCCAGAATTATCCACGAGAGTCCTATCCATTGTTGAAAATAAAAGTGTACATACGATTGGAGTGTCGTCTGCAAAGGTTTGATAGTTTCTCGCTGAACCAGACGCTGGCTGCGCCCAAGTGTCAGTGACCGATCGCTATGCGCATGTGTGACAAGCGAGACCGTGATTTCTCGCGGACAGCATGCTCCTGATTGAGAAAGGTAAGAAAATGCGTGTTTTCACCAATTTCTACGCGACAGTTTGTGGAAAATTCATGATTTTTCACAAAGATAATCGATTGCGATTACAACTGCATGATCGATTAAACGTTTTCTGGCATGGAATCGATCAGAAATGGATCGATAAGTCCGATCGCTGGTGCCTACATGCTATACCAAAAAATGCTTTTTCAAAACTTAAAAAAAGACCAAAATGGAATTAATCTTGCATCCTGGAGCAATTTTAGAAGCAATCAACTCACTATTTCTCAATGGAGAGCTTTTGCTCTCCTCTATTATGCCAAAATCTACTAATAGAGTAATACACCTGCTGTTAACAATAAAAATTATTTTCAATTTTTGTTCAGTACTAACATACTCCAACGGGATTTGAAAAGAACCCTATATACCTCTCACTACCTTGGATAGCGAAGCTTTCCACTAAATTCGAAAACCAAATTAGCAGGGCGATTTCTAAATGCTATCATGCTATTACGTCCCAAATAATGTTGACGTCATAAAAGTTCTTCGTTCATCTAAATACGTCTACCTGCTGCAAGTGTAACTGTGGATATTTACGATTTTAAGTGCTGGTGTAATGGCAAGCATGGAGTCCGTACATTTATGACATGAAAATTGATCAAAAGAAGAAAACACGTGACCAGTGTTTTCAAAGGAAAATCTTAATTCAGTCGAGTTGGAACAGAATGATAGTACAAGGAATTCTTTTAACTGTTAATTGTAATTTGGCTATAGCGCAGTATCTATTGCTGTTGCGTGAACCCGGTCAAAATTTGAAAATCAAACAGTGCAAAGTTATTGACCAGGCTGGGCCTGCCTTCCACTTAAGAGGATTAGAGGCAACTCATATTCAGTCTTCATTTCCTTTATTTTGACTTTGACCAATTGTTTTAGACATTCGGTAGAAAACACTGGAGGACTGCATCAACACCTTTCCTTTCAGCAGTGATTAAAACCTGTTTGTGCACTTCAGGAGGTATACTCACGTGCAGCAAGACAAATTTTCTACAGTGTATAAATAATAAGGATTTAGAGACCATGTACCTATTCAAATCTGCATATTATCCTTAAAGCTTCTGATGTTAAAAAATATAAAATTTATATATGTATCCACATATGTTCGTTCTGAAAGCAGTAGGTGGCAAAATGACTCCCACTGTGCTACTCGCGACAACCGTTTCAGTCCTATTTCCATCATAAACCATCTTCATGGTGTTCAACATTAGATTTCAAGCAACAGTAATAGGAGTACTTTTTTCCAATCTCAATTTCACACAAGAATAAAGTAGACAAACAGAGAAGCTCAGACTGATTCCACAGGTACTTAACAAAATCATTATAGCCCCTCCTAATTGTTGAGGGTATTATCTCTATACCGCCTTACATTTAATTCCTCCTCTATAGCTGGAAATTAAAAAGAAGATAGACTCTAGGGATTAGTTTAGAAAAATAGAATAATCACTTTTCAAACAAAATCTTGTTTAAGAATTAATTTTAGGGCTTGGAAATGACGGAATCACTGTGTAAATTTTCCACCTGAGGAAAAACTGTCTTGTTGACTGTCCTAAAAAATCGTAAATATTTAAAGACTAGTAGCATAGAAACGTAAGAATCTTATATATAATTACTTTTTTATTTTTCATATCCCTGTAGTATATTTACAATTTACTTTTTAAAAGGCCTTTGTCAAACAGTTTTTATCGATATAAAGAAAAAACGAAATTTCTCACTAATTATATTTTATACTTCTTGATACCAGCACATCAGAATAATTGATCTCTTTCGTAAAACAATCAAGAGACAAAATTTTCAAAGACCAAATTTAAGTCTTGAAAATATAGTGGAATGTCTATTTAAATATATATTAATGTATATATATATATGGTTCCTATAAAATCTCTCTTGGTTGTCCTTTAGAAATTTCCCCCTTACCTTTCTTTTATTCTTTCAAAACTTGTCAAAAGTATATTTCTATATTTTGCTTTCATTTTTAATACGTATCTCTACTTTCAATCTATAACAGCCGGAGATCTATCCAATAATAAAATCCTATATTATTTTTTCTTTTCATCAAAGACCTCCCCGATACTGCTGAATGTGACATTGCTATCTTTGCGAATTTAATGAAACCACACTAAACTCATGCATTGAGAGTGAACCTAATTCTTGTGATAAATGTAGAGTTTTTTGCTTTCTTCAGCATGATCTTGAATTTATTGTTGATTGTAGTTCCCAGTGGCATGTTACTTTCAATGTTACTAAGACTGAGCTTTTCACTATTAATAAACATAGACCATCTGTCAACCCTGGTCCCTATTTTCATGGCTTGCTCACCACTGTCTGAAGCCCAAGCTTTTAAATTTCTTGGGTCTATCTTTATTACGACTTTCCTTGACGTCTGCAGTGATCAGAGTAGTATAATTCCTATCGCGCTTGCAGAAATACTTCTCTTGAATCCATCTTTCATGTCGATAAGGTTTCATGTAGGCTTTGCAAGGGTTATAATTGTCATTTTGCATTTCTTTACCTAAAGAATTCAAAATATTATTTCATCCGTTAGCTTGCGGTTTAAATTCTTCTGGAAACACTGTATTTTTCTAAACTCTCATCTTTCTAATTTGTTTTTTTTTCAAAATATACATAAACTAAATGTATCAATACAAAATTGAAATTGAAATTTTTAAATTTCCATTTATATTTTTTTCCATCACCTGTACAAGGCACCACTTGACAAACACCGATTGTCAAGTGGTACCTTGTACAAGTAGTACGTCAGCAAACCATTCTTTCTTATCATACGAGCTTGGTCTTATAATCGCTGTAACTTTTAAGGTTTGTATCTAATTCTAGATGTTATACATTCTGCATGTATACATCCTGCAAATATACCCAAAAATGCAATGATCTCTTTGAGAAATTTTTGGTAAGATTCGCATACATCTTTAAGCACCAAGAAACAATTGCTCGCTTCCCTCGTTTTCTCCATTGCAACACATGGTTCAGAATGTTGGGTTGTAAAGAAATAGGATCTTAAAAGAATCGGATTTTTTGAAATATGGTGTTATCGTAGGTTGCTGAGAGTTAGTTGGACTGAGAGAAAGACCAATGAGTGGGTCATCCAGGAGATCGACTGTAAGACAAGCCTTATACCTTTGATCACCATGGGAAAACTTTCTTTCTTTGGTTATATTTGCCGTCATGACAATGTTGACAGGGATCTGTTATTAGGATCTGTATTTGGTAAGCAAGCACGAGGTAGGTCTAAGACATCCTATAGTGATAAAATCTCTCAGCTGTGTGACGGAAAATCAATTCCAGAACTATATCGAATGGCCCAAAGTCGGTCTGGTTGGCGAAATTATTTTGGAGGGCCACGGCAGATCTTGAGATGATCTTTCCCTTTGATGATGATGATGATGATGATGATACATCCTGCCTCTGTAGCCTCTCAATGGTTTTCCGCCATCATTTCCAGGTTAGCTGAGATAACAATACTCCATTACTGCTACATTCAAACTTTTCGACCATCCATTTTTCACGTCTTATTCAGCTTGTCTTTGATAACAATGTCCGGCCTATTAGCTTGTATGGTTCGGTCAGTTCTTATCGGGAAGTCCCATAGAATAGTCACGTTTGGCTCATCAAGAACAGGTAAAGTTTATGCTCATATCACTTGTCTGTTGTTTCGATGTTATAGTGGTTACAGATTTTCCAGTGTATATATTGACCGACACGATTGTGTCTGCTGGTATACTCATTTGGTGGAAGGATGGAACAACCTTAAATGAGATGGTCAATGGTTTCAGTACTTTTGTTACAGAACCTGCACTTCTCGTCTGCACCATGATGAATTACATTCGCCTGATAATTTCTCGTAAGGAGTACTTGATCTTGAGCAGCGACAATAAATCCTTCCGTCTCTGCCTTCAGACCAGCACTTCTCAGCCACTGACGGGTGTCTTCTAAATCAACATCAGCTTTCTGTCTTCGAAATGCGTATTGACTTCCAGGGATTGTCGATAACCTTCTTTCCCTTTTCTCTTGGTATTCTTTTCAATTTGCAGGCATTCTCGGTATTCTTCAATTCCCCTTCTACCTCAATTTCCAAATCAAGGTCTAGCTCTCGCGCAAACCGTTTCGCTTCTTTAACAACAGAGTGCGAACCTTTTCGATTTTCATGGTTAAACGCAAACTGCAACATCCAATCTTCCGATAGATCTAAATATCGGAAAAGGCCAATTATGGACGTCTTGTAAGAAAGTTTGAGTTGTGTCAACCCTCCACCACCCGATTTTCTGGGAAGGTAAAGACTTTCAGCATCGAATTTTTGGGTTGTGCATGTTATACGTTGTCAGGAATTTCCTAACCTTAGTATATAATCTTCTTATTTCGGTATGGTTTCAATCAATGATATTGAAGCTGTATGCGATGACAGGGCAGCTAGAGTGTTGTATGCCGTGACTCGGTTTTTGGAGTTTAGCTCGGTCTTGAAAATCAACTGCGTCCTTCTTAGAAGCTCTTTTTTAAGTTTTACTTTCATTGAAGCATGTTGGATCCCATTGGATTCGTCAACACCAAGGTTCTTCTACACATTCTCCTGTTCCAGATCTTTAATCATCATTTCCTCATCAAGTCTAACATTGTTAGTCATCACCAATTTGCCTTTGATAAAAGTAGCTTTGAAACCCAAACTCCATACCGATATCATCATTGAAACCTTTCACTATCCTCAACAGTCCTTTCTCACTACCATCTTTTGCGTGCAATTTCAAATCATCCATGTAAAACAAATGGGAGATTTTTTAAGACTCTATCTTATATCCGTATGTGGAAGAGTTCAGTTCAGGTCTTTTTTCCAATTTTTCCCCAATTTTATTATTTTTATTATTATTATTATTATTATTATTATGTTTTATTTTGATTTGCATTTTAAGATCAAACATCGGGTCCCTACCAGTGACCTAGGATGTGTGAAGTTTAAGTTATGTAGCTTTTGAATAAAAATAAATTATAAAAAGGGTTTATATAAAAATTCGTAAAAAATGTATATATATATATATACCTATAGAATTCGTAGTATAAAAAGTTTAAAATCTAGAGTAAAAAAAGGCAATTCATTTAACACTAAAAGAACGATTTACAAACAATTTTTAAGACAGCGTAAGGTACAAATATTCAAATCACAACGCAAGTAACATCATAATCAATTTTAAGATGTTCAAGACAGATATGATTCAGATAAACAGGGCTCTTCTCAAAACATGTGATGTGCTACTGATAACAATTTTCTGGATTTCTTGCAGTGATGGTTCACCTGGGATCTTTTTCAGATATGCTTGGGTTCCTTTCTTGATCAGGCCGAGGGTACCACCAACAACTGCGATGGTTTTGATTTTCTTCGTTTTTTGTGCTGTTGCCGTTGGTGATAAGGTCTTATCTCTGTGTCTAAGATTGCAGTTCACGTTAATACTTATTTGCTTCTTTGACAACAAAGTGTATTTTTTTAGTATTTTCGTGTATGTTAGCCAATTGTAACATCCAATCAACTGCGTTATCTAGATATTGTAAAAGACCAATAAAAGAGGTTTTATAGTAAAGTTCTAATTGTATCATATCTCTCCCGCCTTTCTCTCTACTTACGTACAAACTCTCTACATTAGATTTAGGATGGTGCATTTTATTACACGTAAATTGTTTTCGAATTTCGAATAGTATCCAGCCTCCTCAACTCAGAAAGATTCCAATTTATCACTTTGAAGCTTTAAGTGACAACTGGTATAGCTAAAGTACCCTCCTAATACATTCTTTTCTGATTTTCTCTTTCATTTTATCATGCTGTACGCCATCTCCTTCGTTAACACCAAGATACTTGTACGTCTCTTCCTGATCTAGTTCATTTATTACAGACTTATCGTCTAGTATAATATTATATCTGCTCACCAATTTTCCCCACTTTAGCACATTTATCCAGCCCAAACTCCATCCTAATGTCATTACTAAAAGCCTTTGGCGTTTTTATTAACCCTTCCAGTTCATCATCACTGCGAACATATAAATTCTTTTGCCTATAGAACTTATTGCGTTTAACGAACCTGCGTAAACGTTGGGTCTTAACTTGGAGTTTTTGCTTTAGCTCCTTCTTTTTGGCGGGAATATGGTTTTTGTTTTGTTTTTGTTTTCAATTTTGTATTTCCTTATTACTTTATTAGCCTTTTTGAGATCTTAATTCTTTATCTTTTTGCATTTCTTCTAATATAGAGATTTCTTTTCCGTACTGCTCAATTTCCTTATCAATTTTCACCTCCCACTTTGGTTTATTCAGTTTCTTAGCCTTGTTCTTTTTCTTTTGGTCCTAACACCACATCTTTGTTGAAGTACTTTACCCGTTGCATAAATAAGTAGGTTTATCGCAGTCAGATTTGGGCTAAGCTCATTACAGATTTAATGTAGAGTAATATTTCCTAATTTGAAGATATGTTTGTATTTGCAAGAGCGACGAATCTTAAGAAGTGGGTCTCTATCATCAATACCAGCGTCCTGTACTATAGAAAGTTCCTCCAAGATGTCTGTTCTCATTGCCTCCAGTTCTTCTGGATTTACTTCCTGCAATACTTCAACATTCTGTTTCTGTAACCTATCATTTTCCACCTCCTGATTTCTATCGCCAACATCCTGGCCTTCAACTTCACCTCCACCTCTATCAATTACACCAACATCAATATCAATATTCTTTGTATCATCCTATGTATCATATTCAAGTTCCTTTTTAACACTCATTCTAACATCATCAGAAACCTTTTCTTTTATCTGAGAAAGTTTACATCTGTCAATTTCTTTTCGCGCATAATATACTTTCTGACATTTGCCAGTTTTTTAGCATAAAGATATTCAATTTTTTCACTATCACTATTAAGCGTGACTTACTTGACCTGTTTACTCCGGCATGAAGCATAGGCGGTTAACAATCTCCCTCCATCTACGTCTGTCCTGGGCTGCAGTCATGATGATGTGCCAACTATGTCCGCTGTCCTTCATCTCCTGTTCTAGACTTCAACTCCAGGTGGCTCTAGGTCTTCCTCTTTTCCGTCTGCCTTGAGGGTTCCATCCCAAGGCTTGCCGAATAATGTTGCCGTCGTCTTTCCTAAGGGCATGCCCCATCCATGTCCATTTCCTTCTCCTTATCTGTAGTGGTGGAGGAAGCTGACTTTTTCCATTCCCATAGGTCTTGATTGCTAATACGGGTTGGCCACCAAATTTTCAAGATCCGTCGGAGACATCTGTTGATGAATGCCTGGATTTGTTGGTCTGTCACCTTTGTAGTGCTCAAAAAAAAAAGTCAGCTCCATACATCAGTACAGATTTCACATTTGAGTTGAAGATCCTGAGCTTTGTTTCAGTAGCTATTTCTCTTGACCGCTTGTTGAGACACTTTGTTGAGGAGGCTGATCCTTATCGCTGTCCTAGCTTTTGCTATTCTTGTCTTGATGTCTTGTTGGGCTCCGCCAGTCTAATCTACTATGCTTCCCAGATAAGTAAATGACCCAACCTCTTCTATATCCCCACTTGTTAACCTAATGCCGTCATCCTTCTTTGCATTGATTCTCATAACCTTTGTCTTGTCCTTGTTTATTCGCAGTCCAACTTTTGATGCATTGGCTTCCAAGGTTGAAGTCCTGTCTTGCATCTGTTGATGTGTGTGTGTATGTGTGTGTGATAGTAGAGCAATATCATCCGCAAAATGTAGATAGTCTAGCTAATGCCAACTGCTAATGATAACTATGTATTTCTGTGGAATCCCACAACGCGCCATCAACCCCCATAGTGTCTGTCTGTATCACCTATTAAAAGCTTTTTCGAAGTCTATAAAGTTTCACATACAGTGAGCTGTTCCACTCAAGAGACTGCTCTATGATGATCCTAAGAGTAGCAATCTGGTCAGTGCAAGACCTTTTGTTCCTGAAACCTGCCTGCCCATCTCTGAGCCAATTGTTAACAGCCGCTTTCATTCTGTCTAGTAAAACTCTGTTGAAGACCTTCCCTGGAACAGATAGAAACATTATTCCTCTGTAATTCTTACACTGTCGCAGGTTTCACTTCTTTGGTAACTTCACCATATATCCCTCCTTCCAGTCTTGAGGTACTTTTTCTTCTTCCCACTTGTGTTCAAACAGCGGCTGCAGCATATCTGCTGAAGTGTCCACATTTGCCTTCAGTGCTTCAGCTGGAATCCCATCTGGTCCTGCTGATTTGCCATTTTTCAGTGACATGTTGGCCTTCTCAATTTCCTCCCTGGTGAGGCTGTGTAGTAGTATTTGCAACATTTCTTCTGCCGGAGAGATATTTGGTCTCTCTTCGGATGCTGATCTGTTCAGCAGCTCACTGAAGTGTTTTTTCCATTGGTCTGTCTGTCCTTCCAATGTTGGTATAGTGACACCATTTTGTCCTTTATTGGCTTCTCTGGGGCCCTCCTATTTCCTGCTAAGATTCTTGTGATGTCATACAACTCCTTCATATATCTCATGAATTCAGATTCATGAACAATGCAATTTATGAACACGTTAGGGATACATGCAGAACTACAAATAAGACTTCGAAGAAAACATCAAGATCACAAAGTTAAACAATTAAAAAAGGACTTAAAATCATTTAAAAAAGCAACGCATCAGTCATGGAAATCAAATACGTTTTCCATTTGCTTCGCCAAAAACTGACTTCTTCCTATAACAATCACACTGTATTTAACCACGATAACTTCATCTCCAAAAACTTTTAGGGCTACGTAAAGCGTGTTCTGCAAAAGGGCTCTACAATACTTTCAGCCTCCTCTAAAGTCTGTTGCAGCCAATATTTTTCAAAAATTCTTACATGGACAATTCCAAACAAACACTTTACAATTCCATCATGGATACCGTCTTTTAACGAACCTGAGTACCCAAGAATCACATCAGTTATCCGTCGTATGAAGTCATCTGCCTCACCATGCCCACTAGATAAAATATCTAAATTTGCTTTAAACAATGTCCCTATCTACGGTCTTTCCTCACAGAAATAATTAAAATCATGTGGATTTCTGGCAAAGTTGGCGGGGTAACACCGATGACCCTTCTAACTTTCGACCAATTACTCTTGAAACCGTTCCATTAAAAGTTTTTACATCCTGTTTGCGTGACTCAGTATTTGAATACCTGAAGGAAAATAACTTCGTTGAACATCAGATTGAAAAAGGCACTACTTCTAAGATCTCGGGTATTTTAAAACATACTTTAATGATGGCACATGTTATAAACAAGGCTCGCACTAATCAACGCTCCTTAGTCATTACTCTTTTAGACCTAAAAAATGCTTTTGGTGAAGTTCATCATAACCTCATAACATCTGTTCTTGATTACCATCATATTCCTGGCAAAATTAAGTCTTTAATTATCAGTCTTTACACTGAATTCGCAACAGTATGTATCACTGATCATTTTACAACTGAAGCCATAACAGCTCGTCATGGGCTTTTGCAAGGTGATTGTTTTAGTCCACTACTCTTTAACATGTGTTTTAACACATTCAGTCTATACATTAAGGCTGAAAAATACAACCAACTTGCTTTTTCACCTCACTATAAGGACGATCGCATGTTCAATCCTGTACACTGGTGTTCAGTTTGCAGATGACGCTGTGATCATTACAAGTGGGGAAAGAGAGAACCAGCTCCTTTTAAACTGTTTTACTCGTGTCAATGGACCAACATGATCATAAGGGTTGATTAATGTGCCACATTTGGTATCCAAAAATTCACAACAAGAACTTTTCACTTTCAACCAAAACATTTTGTTAATAATGAAACTGTACCTCCTGTAGCCATGAGAGATGACTTTAAAATGACCAATCAATCTCACAAATCCAAGCTTCTGTCTGTTTCACTAGATCTTCTGAAACCAATTGATTCCTTACTTATCCACCCAAATCACAAACTGCGCCTCTATTGTGAATTTGCCCGCCCAAAGGTTTCCTGGCACCTTACTATTTCAAAAGATTCTAAAACTTGGGTAGCAGAAAATCTCGACATCCTGGTCTCCAAATACATACGACGGTTGCTTGACCTGCCTACAAGTGCCACTCTTAGCTCCATTATTCTTTCCAAAAATCAATCTAGACTCAACTTGCAGCTACCTACCACAAAACGTCTACAGTGCTAAACTTTCACTCGTAACGTTCTGAAGTCCTCACCAAATCATAATATCCGAACATTGTGGAAAAACACAAGCAATAGTATCAATATACAACAGGATATTTATAAAAATACAAAAGAAGTTTTGAAAGCTGTGCAGGTGGAACACAAGAAGCGTTTTCAAAGTTCTTCTTTGTCGTATCTCATATCAATCATATAGTCCTGCTCCAGAACTTGGCGGTCGCTATAGCCTCGTCGGTTGGTTTAGCAAACTCATCCTCTGTACAGCCGGGTGCCAGGGCGCAAGTCAGCAGGTGGCTCATCGACTGTTTGCTTCCGCAGTCACATTTTCTTGCGTTGCACATGCCCCAGGCCCTTAGAGAGACCTTGCATCTACCTTGACCTGCTCTCAGGCGGTTCAGCGTCTGCCAGGTTGGCCAGTCGAGATGGTTACCTGACGCAAGCTCCCGTGTTGGTATAATGCCTCTGGTGAGCCATACAGGAGCCATGCTGTTTTCGTGTCAGGACTCTAGCCATTTCTCTTCAATGGCAGCATCCACGGAGACTGCAAGGGGCTCTGTGGAATCCATGAAGCTGTTTCTTGATGGTAGACGCTTTCTGGTCGGTTGGTACTGGTAGAGAGGATGTCTTTCATTGTCTTGCTTCAATCGTTCATTGTGGCTCATGACCTCTCGGCGGATACTAGGCGGTGCAATTCCAGCCAGAGCATAGACGCATGCCATGGGTGTTGGTTTAAAGCAGCCGGCCACTGTTCTGCAGGTGTCATTCAGCATGGGATCTAGTTTGCGGGCATGACTAGATCTGCACCATGTGGAGCTGGCATATTCCGCAGCTGACAAACATAGGCCGAGAGCAGTGGTTCGAACCGTCTTGGGATCCGCACCCCATCTGCTATTGACAAGCTTTCGGAGCAGATTGTTTCTACTTGCCACTTTGTCTCGGTGATATGCTCCTTGAAGAATAGAGTTCGGTCCAATGTCACTCCAAGGTATACAGGATTAGGATTATTCTGGATAGTATTTCCTTCCCACGTCACTTTGAGATTGCGGTGGGCTTCTCTATTCTTTAGGTGAAAGCTGCATAGCTGGGTCTTTGTGGGGTTGGGCTTCAGATGATTCTCTCCGTAGTAGATTGACATTTCTGTTAGAGCCTGTTCAATGGTGCTCTCGACTTCAGAGAAACGCTTCTTCTGTGTGGTGATGCACAAATCGTCAGCGTATATGAACCTGCTACAGGAAGAGGGCATGGGTTGGTCATTTGTGTACACATTTGAGGGAGCCCATTTCTAAGACTGAACCAGTGGCTTCTCCTACCGTTCAGTACAACATAGAAACGGCGGTTTGAAAGAAGGGTGCGGATGATCTCGCAAAATTTTTAATCTTGAGTGAAGTTGTATAGTTTGGCAATCATTATTCGGTGTTGGACGGTATCATAAGCAAAACTTAGATCAACAAAGGCGGCTCCGGTTACGAGCTCGTTCTGGAAACTGTCTTCTATATGTTGAGTGAGCTTTAGCAGCTGGGTGCCACATGACTTTCCAGGTCGGAAGCTTGCTTGATCAGATGTCAACTGCTGTTCTACTAGTGAGCTGATTCGAGTCAACAGCAGTCTCTCGAACGGCTTGTAGCTGATGCAGAGAAGAGAGATAGGTCGATAGCTCTTGGGTTCATCGGCATTCTTTCCTGGCTTTAGTATTGCTACAACCTTAGCTCTCCTCCAGATTGATGGAATTTGTTGGGAGCTGAGGTAATCATCGAACATGAGCAGTAGCCAGTTTGAGGCAATTGGACCAAGATTTTTGAGGAATTCTGTCAGGATGTCATCAGTCCCTGCTGCTTTGTTAGGCTTTAATTGTTTGATGCCTTGGTCGAGCTCTGCTTTTGAGAAAGGTCGTGTTAGGTAGGACAGATTTTGATCTTGATACGGCAGTTTGGTTGAGAGGTACACTCCAGTCCTTCTTCTCCTCTCCTTACTGCGGCCATTGGCTATTAGTTGGCTGGCCACTTGATTTGGTGTAACAGAGCACTGTGTTGGAGGGGTGGTGTTGTCCCCACCTAGCTTTTTGATGGTTTTCCAAGCCTTTACTATTTACTTTTACTATTTACTGCCATGTTTGTGTTCTCGATCATATCCTGTCAGGCCTTCTTCCTCTCTGTTCCTACCATTTCGAGGAGCTGTTCACCAAGTTGTAGGGTGGTATCATCAAACAGGTCAGATTTGAACTTGAGCTCATACTCGTTAAGACGATCCAGAGACTGGTTAGTTATTCAGGGTATATACCGTTGGCGGCACCCTCGGGGGATATTCGCACGTGCCGACTATTTTATTCTTTCTATGAAAGCATAATAGTTCTGTGTGATTGGTTGGAGATCTATATGGAGGCGTCCAAGGCTTCACTGAAATCAGTCCAGTTGGCCTTTCGTAGGTTGAATCTCCGTCTGAATGGCACATCTGATGCCTTCAGTGCTGCGTGGATCTTGGTGGAAATTGGTCGGCGCTGTGATTTTGAGATTTGAGAGCACATACTTCTTGGCAAGGTTAGCGATCTCATTGTTCATAAAGCAAAGGTCAGGGTTGTAACCTCGCTTCCATCTGGCGCTGTTAAAGGATTTGGGGAGCTTTGAGTCATGGATCAGAGCTAGGTTGCCTGTTTGTGCCCATTCCTCGACCAGATCCCCCTCTCTGTCATTTTCAGGGTAGCCCCATAGGGTGCTGTGAGAGTTGAAATCGCCAATGATGACACAGTGTTTTCTCACACAGTGTGTCGGGGGTTCAGTCCACTGGAATTTACTAGCAGGGGGCTTGTAGATGGATACGACGTAGATGTCGTGGAGAGAGATTGTGATGAGCTCGATGTTGTTGTTGTTGTGGGTTGCGTCAATCTTCAGGGTCGGTCGGATAAATACAGCTGACCCATACTTCTCGTGTCGTATCTCAGCAATCAGTTTCATTCCGGGCAAGGCCAGTCGTCAGCTTGTGTTCTTGAGGTGTGTCTCCTGGAGGAACACAATGTCATAGTCTGCCTTCACGTCTGTATATCCTTCAATATTAAAGGAGACGACAGCCAGTGCCGGTTCTGAAAAAACCCCCGTGTTTTTGACTCTGGTGCGAAGGTATGTTGATCGTATGTCACGGGTAGCGTTGATATACCGTTGATATAGCAAAGTCATCTTACTACTCAAGGTACAATTATCTCATTTCTGTTTGACAACGCAAATTCAAAATATAACAGGTTTTCGTCTGAAGAAAAACGCAAGCTTCCCAAAAATATCTTCAGCTTTACCATTCGTTATTTGAACAGCACCCTGGCAACTCGTAAAAATCTACCTAAATAGAACCTCAGTCTATCGTCTTCTTGCTCTTCCTGCTCTGAACCAGAAACCCTTCTTCATGTTGTCGCCGGCTGCAAATCGTACCTTCAGGAAGGTCGTTATACTTGGAGACACAACTCAGCATTACAGTTTTTAGCAGGAGCTCTCAAATCTCCTGATGGCTGTACAATATACGCTGATATATGTGGATTCTTATCGCCATGCATTATAACTGGAGATGCTTAGAGGACTGATTTGCTGTTAGTTACTCCACAAAAACAGTTATACATACTTGAATTGAAGGTGGGGTATGAAACAAACCTGGATAAAAATGCTTCTCGCAAATATGAAACATATCGTTCTTTGATTCGTGATTTGCATTTTGGCTTTTCAAAAGTTAGCTTCTTAAATCTTTACATTAGCTCTTTAGGTATATTAGGTGAATCATGTAGTACTTTCAGTGAAATGTGCAACGCTTTGAACATCGACAACAAACACGAGCGCTTTCTTTCAATCAAACTTTCAAATATAATCATTCACACCACATACCACATATTCTGTCGTAGAAACTAACCATGGACAAACCCTGAACTATTGTCGTTTTGCTAATTTTGTTAGTAATATATTTAATTTTCTTAAATAGGCAAGCCAATGCAAACTACCTTGATTAGTAAAGTTTGTAATTGTATGTATTCCGATGAAAAAAATAAAAAAATTCCATTATTATTATTGTTTTTGTATGTTGTGGTTTTACTATGTTAATTACGAGCTGTACCAAGATAGAAGTATATTTTATGATGAATAGAAAAGATACTGCTTTTCGAGTGTAATTAAGTTTGATATGGACAAACCTTTCTCAAATTTAGAAGCATCTTTAAAAACAAAATGAAGTTTTCCTTCTGTTTGTGTTTGAGAATTAACTTAAGTATCAAGTCTTTGGTGTTTTCAAAATACATGTTAAGTCCAATAGTTGATGTTACAAGTGGCATGTCTAATTGTACCATACATTTTCCTCCTTGTTTCTTGAGCAGATATAAAGATTAACATCTGCTTTTGGTGATGCCCTCTGTTCATTGTTACAAGTTTATTGGATTTTGATATCAGCTTTATTGATTTCTGCTATTGACCAGTTGATAATATCAAAGCTCTACGTAACTGCTGGCAAGACCAAAGAATTTATTGCATCGATCCTATTCCTTGCATTAAGTTCACTTTTCAGTATTGCTCTGATCCTTCTAAAGCATTCTTTTCTTATCTTCTCCATCAATACAAAATGATAAATCCCATCACCCTCTAATATTCCCAAATACTTGTACATTTCCCCTGGATCTAACACTTTAACGATGGCTTTATGATTTATCCTTTATGTTAGGCGTTTTCAAGAGCTTACCTCGAGAGAATGTAGCTTTTGTGCATTTCTCCAAGCTGAACTCCATACGTAAATCATCACTAAATTGCAAAACAATAGAGAGTGGACCCTCAACTTATGAATCATTCTTCTCAAATAACTTTAATAATAATCGACGTGGAATAAATGGTTGATAGTTTTGTCAAACATGTGGTGACCGATTTCAGTATTCTTCAGTCGCTTGCTAAGAGCGTGGGGCCATTTTATACGCCTTTCGATAATGTACTCATGCCAGTGGCAATTTTTTCTTTGATTATTCATATCTTTCAGAATCCTTTTATCTATATATAGTAGATCTCCTGTTCCTTTGAAGTTCCTCAGAGATCCTTTCTGCTCTAATAGCTCTTTTTCCTCGAGGTATCTATATATTTCTTCAGAACATATGCCTGTTAATAATTTCCATGCAAGGGGGAGGCATGTTATGTGACGGTAATTGCTTGCAACTGTACCTTTGGATTTATCTTTTTAAATAAGCACTGTTCTTCTCTTCGTCACCCACAGTGATATTTTATCTTTCTCTAAGCATTTTGAAAACATGATGCAAGAAATTCAAATGTGTACACATTTGAATTTCTTTAGCCAAAGTCCTTGGACAGCATCTGGTCCTAGTCCTTTCCAGTTGGGAAATTTTTTCAGTATTTTCTTAACCGGGTTTTTTCTGATATTAATCTCCCCATGGCCACTAATTTCCTTAACTTCTTCATAAAATCCTTTGAGCTATTTTACATCATATTGATGCTATCCCTCTTTTCTCCAGATATCAGACCAGAATGTTTTTGCTTCTTCTAGATTTGGTTCTTCACTTTCCTCCCAGTCTCGGTCGTTGTTTAGTTGCTGGGAGGATCTTCTTTCATTGTTGCTGAATAACCTGCTCTGTTGAAATTAAGATTTTCTCTGATTGTATCTCTTTATTTTGGCTGCGTTAGCTTCACTTCAATGGCAAATTATCTCTTTGGTTGTCTGTAACCCTTTTTGTTTGATATGATATCTTTTCTGCAGTAGGTCTTCATGAATTTTCTTCACTGTCCTCTTCTCTAAAAGCATGTTAATTCTTGATAGATCCTTGCTTAGCACCTTTAGTTTGTTTTCCAGCCTTCTTTTCCAAAAAGGTTTCTTCTTATTTCTGAAAGTTTTTATATAAAACCAACATTTCCGTTACTAGTGCAGCTCCACATTATGTTAGATCATTAACTGCAGTAATATCATTACCTTCCAGCATCACATTCACTGTATTCACTGCTTCTAACAAATTCTTTCACTCTACTCCTCTTAATGCTGACAGTCTCTTGCGTTCCCTTCTTTGAATTTTATTCAGCTGTTGCAGTATCCAATTTTGCCTTTTATTTAATTCATTTTGATTTTTGTCTCCATCAAAATCTTTCGTTCTCATTGTTTGTTTCATTTACATTTCGATCATCTTCATTCACAATGATTTTCGCCTCTCGTTCAGCATGTTCATTTGTGTGTTCACAGAATACAGCTCGTGCAACTCCACATTTTGCATCCTCTACCATCCTTTAAATCTCTTCCAGTTCAAGATCTGTTCAAGACCATTTCTTTCTCGTTATCTGGGATTTCTGCTCCAGTAAGCGTTGTTAAGTTATTTGGAATACTTCTACGACATTCTATTGAGTATGCATTTTTTTTCTATACCCAGTTACTTTTAGATTATCTCTAAAGAACCACTCCATGACAATTCTGTTTTCTTCAAATGACCCTTTCTTTCTGATCCTTCTAGCAGTAGCTGGGCGACGACCGCGCTCACGCTGCTGAGTCATTCGACGCTGCCGAGCGAGAGAGCTTTACAAGAAGTTCATCCCTCATTAATGCCGTTGTTTAATAAATCGTTACTTAACATTGCTCTCATTATGAGCATAGTGGTGATCAGGTGGCACACAACCGGTGTTTTTATTGAGACGCCATCTCTAGGAAGGTTGCCCATCAAGGCTAAAGAGGCCCTCCCCCATTTGGCAGACGTAACCCCATCAGATGCCAACCTGATATTTCAAGGTCTATGGGTGGGCTAGCAGGTGTTACACCTTGCCTAAGGGTGACCTGGGGGTAGTTTTGGCAAAGGGTAGCCTCATTCGCCCACGTCAAAAACTCCACAACCGGATGCAGTTTTATGTCAATACCCAGGACAAGTTGTTACATTTATTATTGTAGTTATTATTATAGGCTTTTCGTTTGATTTGCAATATATACAATTACCCATCGGGTCACAGCAGTGACCTAGGGCGGATAAAGGTTATTATTATTATTATTATTATTATTATTATTATTATTATTATCCCGTTTAATTAAAAGTTTTACTCTATATTGAATTCCTAAAGGATAACAACCTTGTTGAACATCAGATCCAAAAAGGCATCATTTCTAAGATCTGGGCCACTTTTGGACATATTGGAAAGATGGCTTATGTTATGAGCAAGCTTAAGATTACAGAATGCTAGCGATTCTCTCCTTGTTGTTTCCAAATTATAAAAAGGATTTACTATTACTCCAGATTTTTTCTCTAAAATATCAAATTTATTTTGATTATCCTAAATGCAGGTGTTCATCTAGTAAAAAACAAAACGTTCTTTCTGAAGAACATGTATTGCTTAACCAATTAATGACGCAAATTACACTATTTTCTATATTTTTGAATAGCACTTACTCTGATTAATAAAATAACATTAATTACGTTATGTATTTCACAGCAAAATCAGGCTTGAATAAACGAATGTGTTTTTAGGCCTTGCAATTACGCAAAACTAGTTTTCAAATTCGTCTTTCCTTAGCAAACGGGGATCTTGCAGTCCATTTTAATAAAAACGAGATTTAGCGCAACTAATTTCAAAATCAATATTATTTATACATCATTTATATTATAGGTTAATAAAATAGATAAAAAATAATGTCGAATGAAAATAAGTGGCAAATTTAAGTTAAGGCATTGTGAACTTAAGTCAATGCCTTAAGAATCTTAGTAATCTACTCTACTAGCAGAATAAATGTCCACGAATTACCGTATTTTCTCAAATTTAGTACGGCCTCTTATTTAGGGCGGCAATTAAAAATTGGAAAATTGGACAATTTATTTTCCTCTTATTAATAGTGTGGGTGTATTCCATAGAATTTTCAATTCTCCTCTTATTATAGTGGGGATAGATTTTATTTTAACCAGGTAAAAATAAGTTTAAAATTATTTTTAACACTTTATCCTTTCTTTGCAAAAAAAAAAACTAACAAAAACTTCAAACAAAAAGGGTCCTCTTTATCAATTTTTTCGCTGTCTTCTTGCTGAAGACGCTCGCTTGCATTCTGTATACAAAGCTCTTAGAATTCTCAATGGGATGCAGAAGGAGTAATATCACAACTGCCCCTGAGAACAGACCTGGTGCTCTTGTCAAAGATAAATATGCAACAGCAGTGGAAAATAATGGGCAAACAGTTGGAAAAACACCAGAAATTTTATCCAAATCAACATTCTTCTTTTTGAAATACGACGGAAAACTTCAGGTAAAAGTGAATGGGCCAAGAAGATATTCTGCTGACCTCAAAAAGGTTGGAGATACCAGCTCAGTTTTACTTCATATCTTCGAATGAGAAATTGTTTTGTCAAATGAAAGAAAAGGTAATACCTAGAGATAGATAGAAGATAGAAACATTTGAAGAGCAGAGAATAGAAATCGAAGAAGAAAGGAAAAGAGTCAAAAAAACGGAAAACACAAAGAATAAATAAATAAAATGAAATAAAAAAATGAAAACCAAAAAATAAAACGTCGGTTTAGAAATGAATACGAATGAAATTCACAGTAAAACTGGTCATGAAAATGACCTGCTCAAATTGGACCTAAATCTAACAGCTGCACGATAAAACTAGATGTCTTTCGCAATCATCCTGTGGACAAAAATTGTACAGGTGCTCAACAAAATATCCAAAAATAGAAACTCAAGTTTAGTATGTAAAAATGAAATTACAAGTAAAACTAATTGCGAAAATCACCTTCCACACTAATTCATTTAACAATTCTTCATAAAGGATAAAGCTACTCAGTAATGAATACTGCTATTACGTAGGTGTTGTTAAAAGCAGTGTCTACATGATGGAATTACCTTGCAATTAAAAATTAAAAGATGGCATTTCAGTAAAATAATAGTTGGTAAAATTTTACCATTTAACTAATACCTTGAAAAAACCACGGGAATATCAAAAAAAAGATTGTGAACAAAAAGTTTCTTTGACCAAGAAACCCCCTTAAAATTTTTTTATACTTAAAATTTAGTGAAAAAACTATAACATTGGATAAAGTTTATTTCCTTCCGAGAACTAGATTTTTCTGTTGTTGACAAATTTGAATTTTTTAATAAACAGTACTAACCAAATCCACTTCAGAAGAAGAAAAGAAAATGACATTCAGCACACTTAAGAAGTGTGTGCTGATTGCCATTTTCCCTGTTGTAAGCAATACCTATATGTAAAACAAACACATCGCCTTTGGGAACCGTGAATTAGTAGCAAATATTAGCACACATTTACTAGGATTTTTTTCTATTTATCCGGAAAAAAATTAGGATGTGATTAGGTTGATCTTTTATTTTTCATTCGTTCTACCAATGGCCAAAACACAGTGCACAAAAACACAGTGCACTTTTAGCACACACAGATGATGCACAAAGATGCACAGACACACAACCAACATACATTCCTCTTCGAAACCTATTCTCGTGGCAAAAAAATTTTGATTACTTACCAGTCAGAAACCAACCGAAAAATGAATGTAACAGATTAAACTCTTAATGTTTTTGAAACTATGCTTAGGTGTTTTTGTATCATTTAGTTTTTGGGTAAACTTTCTCTATTTTTCTCCTTACATATCATAATAACATTGTTATGTGCATGTCTTAACTTTTGCTCTCAAGATTCTCTTACTATGACATTTTCAGAATTTGTCTGTATGTATTTATAAAATTCAGAAATAAATGATAGTACAAAGTTTTGTGATATTTTTCTTTTGTTATATTCTGTCGGACACAAGCATGATCTATCTCATATTTTTTTACTGAGTTCTATTGTCTGACATTTTTGACTCACAAAGTCTCGTAAATTATTATTAATATTATTAATTATTTAAAAATATTAGAATATTTGGTATCCTGAATTTTTTTTTTTTAGTTTTAACGTCATTTCCCCCCAGCAATTGGGGCTCAGACGGTGCCCTTCACAGGGACTTTGATTTGGCAGTGAGGAATTTCTTGGCCGGATGCCCTTCCAGACGCCAACCAATGGCTTTTTCTTTTCGCAAAGTTCCAAATTCTCCTCGACAGCTCGGGGAGTCGAACCCGGAACTCTTGGTTACTGTGCAGTGCACTAACCATTAAGCCACGGCTCCTTATTTGGTATCCTGAATAATCATCCAAATTCTTTGTATGCATGACAGTTAATTTATTTCTGCTTTCATCATCTTTTGGAAGATTGCCAATAGGCATCATAGATCTTTGAGAATCAATCAATGCATTTTAGCAAAAGTAGTGAATAATTCACTTTAGTGAAAAAATTCCTTTGACACTGGCGACACCATACTCTTGTTATAAAAAATGTAAACTGTTACAGAGCATTGCGGTATTCATAGACGTGCTTCATTTATTTGATAACTGATACATCTTGCAAAAATAATATTTATTTCATCTCGAAAACATTGACTACAAAAAATGTATACGGTATTACAAAAAGTTTAAGCCATGTGTCTGAATCAGCAGTACTTAGTTTAATAAAAATACTCATTTTTCTGTTGCTTTTCTATCAATTTTTTAAAATTTAACTTGTTTGTCTACAATTACTTTTTGCTTTGGCTCAGTAAATGCTTTTTTAACGTTCTCTGTTGGAAAATGAATTTTTTAATAAGATGTGCACTCTGATTCTAGCTAGTCTAGTTAGAATCCAGTTTCTTCTGATTTCAAAATTTTATCTGGAATATTTGTAGTAATGTTTACTAATGACCAGTCTAAACTAGAAATGTATAGGTACAAGAATAAACTTATCCACATCATTGACGATGTCAATATAGCTCCAATCAAATGCTTTTGATATTAATATTGGATTTCAAACTTCTGTAGCTCTATTAGCTTTATCGCAGAACCCCCCATCTTTCCCTCTCCATACATTACCAGCTGACGTAGTAATGTATCCTGCATATTGAAATATCGGCATCTTTGGAAGTAATAAACGAAAGAAATATGACAGTTATGAAAGTAGCCAATATAACCTGACGTTCCACTATAGGCAACATTGAATTTCCCATTTATAACATTAAGTCCCATTGAATTGTGAATCATGCTTTGTTTTTCTCCGACCATAAACCTCTTTTTTCTAATACCAAATTGTCACTTGTTTGAAAGAATTTCATTACATTTGTTCTTTCTGTATTACAATGAATTTACAACTATGTTCCACTTTTATTCGTGTTCATTCCAGATGTTTATGATTTTAAAGAATCGAAATAAAATTTTACCATAACTTGATGATTATTGTCAATATAATATGTCTTGCATTCAAAGTAAAGGCAATCATGCCACCACCTTTTATGACATGCGTCGGGATAGTTATTGTTTGCAATTCTCTCAAAGAAAGGTATTTGTAAATATGGTATCTTGCTGTAGTTTAAAAGTAATTTCAGTAAATTTTTCCTATACCTTGGCCACTCAATTGGATTAAGATAATAACTAGTGATAGATAACAACATCATTTCCAGCTGTATACCATAATATAACATAACCCAAAGAAGTACTTTCTAAAAGATCTAATACCATGCACTTGGCATTAAACACCGTCCAGCTGATAACAACCCAACAGGGGTCAATATGAGCTAGGAAAATTAAGTGAAGTAAAGATATGAGACAATAATTCATTTCAAATGAATTCAAAAGAAATAAAGAAATTTCGTGGAAGACATAAAAGGTAATTATCATCCAAGACAACTTTCTAAAAATTCTATTCTTTTGTTTACAAGTTCATATAAAGCCGTACTATCTTACCAGAGCTTGCCAGAAATCTCTTGCGCTGATGTTACAAGAATTCTATTCCTAAATACATACTGCCAATTACCAAGGGGCTTAAGAAGAACCTTAAACAGAACGTTGGAAGAAAAAAGCATTTAGTTAAAGGACTTGACAGGTATGGCAAAGTATATTATAAAAATACTTGGTTGTCAACCTTATGTGCTACAGAATTTAAGAACCGATTTTTGAAATTTTGCTATTTACATTTACTAAAAGACTTCAACTTTTATTTTTTGATATTTGACGATAAGTGAAAAACTTTACTCATCATGACGGTAATTCTGATTGCCGAATGAATTTTATTTAGTTTTGATTCAATTCAGTATATGACTGTACTTGGTTTTTGAGGTTTTTGAGCATTTCTATGCTTTTCACTCTTACCTCTCAATCCATACTAAACCGTCACAATCTAATATGCTTTGTAGGAAAGTAGAGGTGGCTTTAAGCATGCTGAAATGATATTGTCTCCTAATCATAATACCTCTGTTGATGCTTGATTAAACTGAAAAAATATACCAGTCTTCGTGTAGGTGTAGTCGAACAAGTGTAATTGGGACCAATTTATCCTCTTGAAATATGTAAAAAACGATCTAGTACAAGAGCTTACTCAAACACTGGCAGCCTCTAAAAATACTGTTAGTCATTTCAAAACTCAATAATGAAGCCAAAAGCACAGTATCTTAAAAAAAATTTTTTATTTTCCTTTACCTTGCTTGCTTCTTACTGCATTTTGGGTACAAGTTGTGTCCACTAAATGCGACCTCTGCTAGCTTATGAGCTAGCAGAAGTCGTATATATTATAAGTTCAAATCTTATTATTCTGTAACGCATTCAATATTTTTGCTCAAGCAGTGTTGGTAAAATACACACGGAACTCTTTCAATAATCCTTCTTTCTCCCAAGCTTCATGCACAAATTGAAGACTCAATAAAGCTATTGACGACTAAATTCTCAGTTTCACCAATTTCGAAAAGAATTTGGAATTTCCTCTTGGCATCTTAAGGCAGAGCAACTTCGTCCTTATCTAAATAGTACATTTTTCTTTATATTTCAGACATGAATTAATCACTACCAAAATATTGAAAATGTTAAACTTCATTTATGAAGTTATTACACAGTAGAATCACACAGTTTTAATATTCAGGTCACAAATAAGCACAGTTGTAACTTACATGACTTCACTCTCTGCTGCTAGTTATGCCAAAATGGTGTGCATAATACATCACTTTTGATGAAATATCAGGTACCGTCCAGTCCTAAAAAGAATCTTTGTGACTCTGCAACATCAATCTTATTTTTCTTCGTATTCAAACAGACAAGTACATAAAGTGAAATTTAACTTTGGGGAACCTAACTCATCAATACTTACCTATCTCTTTATCATTTTGTTCTTTGCCTCTAAAAAGTTGAGAAATTTTTTCCCAGCTCCAATATTTTTGACGTGTATATGAACTTAGATTGCTAATTCTATTTAAGCATTCTACGGACATGATCTGACAGAACTTTTTGGCATAGGATGATAACCTACCCTCAGATGGCCTACATAGTATTTGGTGATAATGATGACCTCAATATTAAGCTGTTAAAGACATTTTAAAATTGCATTGCTTATAGTTGGAATTGTAAATCTCTCTTTTAATTATTTTTGCCATATACTGTTGCTTAAGCTGAGATATAAGTACTCGAAATATGGAACAGATAGATATATAAAAATTTAGATAAATGGATAAATAAATTTATGGACTTATATACGTAAAGAGGAAGGTATAATGGTTTTATATGGAGTAAGAAATAATTTGCTGCAGACATCACTGACATTACGAACTTTGGAAGTATGAATCTGGCTTATTCCCTTGTTTAAAGATTTAGTGAAAGGAAATTAACTCCTTAATAAAAGAAAGAGGAAAACAAGTTTTCATAATAGATGCAGGGTGAGAGATTTTAATTATTTCATGTTCAAGAGAATCACGATGCTCAAATAAAGAGAAAATATTTATTAGTTTTAGAAAAAATATTAGTCGGTTTTCATGCTTGACAGTTACTCTGTCCCATTAAAAAGGAAACGTGGATTTTCTGTTGCTACCATGTCAAAGTATATACCCAACTACAGCTTTTTGTTATGGGCCATAGCAAAGAACTTTAAATCATTGTAGTAAAACAAAAACAGTTTGTGATGACTCTTAAAATAAGAGGGACTTTAAATAGCATTCAAGTACAAGTTCATTGAAGCCAAAGAAGAGTTATTTTTCATTGCTTGAAATAGCAATTAAGACACCATTTATTAGCAAGTTTAGCTCTTTTAACAAAAACTCCGTAACAAATGCAGCCAAGAAACTAAATGCAAACGATAGCGAGTAAAATGAAAGCATTTATTTATCTTCTATATTATTAATGTATATTAAAAAGGAAAAATAATTTATATACCTCTATAAATCTTTTATTCAACCATGTATGAAACTCTGTTGCTGGGTCTGGTCATGTGCTCCTTTGCTCCTTTCCACTATCGTAATCATCCGGATCAAATCCAATGTCTAGTGTTTTTCTCAAATTGCTTCTCTCTGGATTTCATTGTATTTTTCTTGCTTTCCTGGTGACTTAAATCTTAATTGGTTCAAAGATATATATATATATATATATATATATATATATATATATATATGTAAAATCAGATGTAAGAGTAAGAAAAACTCTAACTTTACAGTACTCAGAGTTTCATGTCTTTCACAATCTTCAGCNTATATCTGTTATTCAACCATGTATGTAACTCTGTTGCTGGGTCTGGTCATGTGCTCCTTTGCTCCTTTCCACTATCGTAATCATCCGGATCAAATCCAATGTCTAGTGTTTTTCTCAAATTGCTTCTCTCTGGATTTCATTGTATTTTTCTTGCTTTCCTGGTGACTTAAATCTTAATTGGTTCAAAGATATATATATATATATATATATATATATATATATATATATATGTAAAATCAGATGTACGAGTAAGAAAAACTCTAACTTTACAGTACTCAGAGTTTCATGTCTTTCACAATCTTCAGCTGTATACAAAAAGCAGTATTTTTTGTATACAGCTGAAGATTGTGAAAGACATAAAACTCTGAGTACTGTAAAGTTAGAGTTTTTCTTACTCGTACATCTGATTACATGATAGCTCCTATGTTTTAATGTGGTAGAGCACTGTTGTTGATGACATTTCATATTCATTTGTTAATATATATATATATATATATATATATATATATATATGTATAAGAGTGTGATACATGAAGAAAAAACGTCAGAAGACAACACTTTGTATCTTGACAAGCCTGTTTCGTGATATTGATCATTCATCATGAAATGTATCTCCTGCGAAAAAAAATTATCTAACTTGTTAACTTGTTAAACAAGTGGAGGAGACAGAACAAATGCTTTTCATCTTCAAAGATGAATCAACTGGTTGAAGTGATTAGATATGCACAAATTTTGACTCAATTTATTTAAAGTGTTTACATTGATATGTTAACTGCGGTAAACAAACTGTTGTGTCTTGGGTTGACTGAAGCATAAGACAGAATCTGTCATGGGGTCGCAAGAAAAATTAATTTGAACTTGAAGAATAGAGGCCGATAATTTATTATTTAACCAATATCCCTGTTTTTTAATAATTACCTGGTAAAATTTGTTTTTTCACCAAGTTAGCGCTATATATTTTGAGTCAATGTATTTTTTATTAGATTACATCAAAAGGAAATGCATCAGTTAACAAAGGCTTAACAGAAACAAATTCTGAGATTTTAAGCTGCAACTAAATCTTCTGTTCTCTTCCAACCCTGACATTTTATCATACTTAATTTTGTCATTGTAGATAATGGCCATTCTTCTAGTAAATCAGCGGCATTTCTGATCTATTGCGCCAATGCTCAGACGCAAAAAATCGACATCGTTTACCTACTTATAGTTGTTTTATAACCAACAAAATATTAATTAACCCACTTAAATTTATCGTAACGAGGAAAACAGCTGCATGAGATAAAGACCTTAAGAAACACAAATCACACAAGATACAACAAACTGAGCTGGTACCAGCAAGAAAGGCTCATCAAAATACTTCTTTAATAACTTTGTGGCACTTTGATAGTGTTGGATATTGTTCTAGGCAATTTCCATTGTACCGGTTTCGCGAGGATACAATCTGACCATGGTGTATTTCAGTGGTTTTCATGTCGTTGAAAATTTATTTTCTGACTAGCAAAGTTGGAAAAACCTTCAGAAATTAGTTAGTTGCTGTTATTTGTTGTAACATGGTTTGGATAAAAAAAGATTTGAAATGTTTTCATTGCGCTGATGATGGGCTACAAGCAGATATTTAACAGTAGCGTTTGGAACTTGGATGTCAAGTGCGAAGGTACGCCACCAAAGGTTTGGTAATTCACTCATTCTTAGAGGTTTAAACTCGTATACTTTTTCACTAGGAACCTGACATAAATAACAAGTGCCGATGAAAGTTTCTATATCTGAATTAATAGCAAGCTATCAGACCTTTTCACTCGACATTGCTTTACTTTTGGCAATACCTTGACGACAAGAGTGAGCCATTTTGAAAACAAGTTGCAAAAGACTGGCTGTAATAATTAAATTTTATCCTTTAAAGCATTTTCTTTCATAGGCAGTTTATCACGGATAATGAAGAATGCTCGTTAAACTTTGGTTTTAATCTAACTGCTAAAGAATATTGTTGATATAATGCTTTGTAACAAGGAGTCTTTGTTGATTTTGCCACAGAGCTCTTGTTGCATCGTGCAAAGTTTAGGATACTCATTTTGCACTTCCATTTTGACAAATTTATTATCAATTTGCGAACATTTTAAATGTTCACAGAATACTGAAAAGAACGAAAAAAGTACTCCGCTGTGTTGGAGGGACTTGAGTGATGGATGGTGTCATACTTATAAGCCTGGAGCTTAAGGAGGCATTTTTTTATCCAAGAACCTGTATAATCAGAGTGTTTTGAGAAAATACTAAGAAATATACGACCAATCATGACTGTGGATTGACTATTCTAGACGTTTTTCATGGATGCAATTACAAAAACAATTGTGCTGCTAAGGGTTCACGCTAGGTTTGTCTTTTCATATTTTTCTATCCTCAGAAGCTGCAGAGCCAAGTTTAACTACTCGTTATTCTCCTGTGTTCATTTTCTGAGCAACAATGGCACGTAGACCGATGACATTAGCATCTGCTGAGTGTCGTCTTTGCGTTAGGATTGTAATGCTAATTTATTTTAGCACTTCAGGGCATTGATTTAATGTCACTGAATAGAACCCTAAACGTTCGTTTTATACATTTTGGTTAATCTACAAAGAGAAGCAAAAAATAGTTTAGAATGAAACGACTGCAAAAATCAGACAATTCTAGAAATTAACTAACGTGAGTTGGCTTTGTTGCTACCTACTTCAGAGATGCTCTCCTGGCATAAAACACTACATTGTGCTGATATGCAGTGACCGGTGAAGACTTAAGCTATTGTTGGAGAAGACATATTTGTTAGGGTTAACTTCACGTTGATACTTAAAAGATTTTTAAAGAGAGCACTGAAGATTTTGATGTGATGTTCCATGTCCTTAGCCAAAATAATAGCGCAATCTTTAATGTTCCTACTATCATCAAATCCACCAATAATTAACTTTACTTGCTTTCAAAATGCCTTAAAAGTACAGTTGACAAGTTCATATCTTAATAATTCTAATGTGTTGAGAGAGTTGAAATATCTCTGCTGCAGGAGGAAGTTGTAAGTGGTGAAATGCTTCGCGAAGGTCTATTTGAGAGATAACTTTAGCAAAATGAAGCTCAGGTAGAACGTCCTCAAAGCGTAAAATAACATGACGCTCTCTTATTATGGGTTCGGTAGTTCACCTCATATCAACAAACAGACGCATTTTGTCACGCAGTGAAACAGCTACTATTGAATTGGCTCAACTGGTAGGGCCATCAAATAATTTAAAGTGTTTACATATTGAGAGCGTTCTGCCTAGTATGATGCGGATTGTACCGAATTGATTGCCTAAGAAGTATTACAGATGTCCCAATGTGAAGCTCAGGTCTGAAGTCATGTAACTTACTGATGTAGTGGATGAGAGAACTATGTTTATACACAATAGACTGTGTGGATGTAGGGAGTAGTTAAAGCAAGGCTTGGACAAGACTAAAAACCTGTTTTCCTAAATAACATAGAGTTTTGTATTTTCATTTCTCATATTGCTTGCAAAAATATCTCTAATGAATGCACCTATGAAGCTGAGAATATGCTGGTGTATCCAGAATATTTGAGTTACAACCTGAGTCAGTTGACACTAGTGTTGAACAACGCATCTGTAAATCTATTCCTTGAAAAGAGTGGATTGTGACAAAATACACATCTCGTTCATCAGGCAAAGACTGAGCAGAGTGATCATCATCACATCATGTTGAGATGTAAAAGTTTACTATCCAAATAAGACAGAGACAAGAGACAAAAGTCGTGTCTTGTTCATAGAATTTTCTTTTAAAAGGAGCCTCACTAACAATTCAAATGTAATGTAACTTACATCAGTGTACAGTGGAACCCTAAAATTGTATGTGAGAGGAAAAAGAATAAATTGTGACATACTACATAGAGCACCTCCTCAGATGCCACGGATTGGACGGATGATAGATTTGTAAAGATATGAAATGGCCTAAGAATTAAAGTACTTTTTAGAACGATACAAAAGGAACAATATTTTTAAAGCCAGACTTAACAATAGATTATCAGAAGAACTGCAAGCAAAATCTGGAAAGATGAAAACCCAAGCATCTTCAGTGATACGTTTTTATCAAGAAGAGAAACAATCGGTTTCTCGTCCATACCTATCGAGTACATTCCACGTAGATTCCACGTTATATTGTACATCGTACTCCTTTTTTCAAAAAGAAATTGGTCACTTAGTTTAGATTCTTGAGAGTGTTGAGATTAGACCATAAATCTTCCACAAATTTGACTTGTTTCTGCTGAAATGTCTTGTGGCTAATGCCAAAGTAAAAGGTAGTGTTATCAGTATAGCTATTGATCAGCTAAAGTAAGTTACCAGGACGGTCGCTGATGTAATGAAGACAAAAAGTCGAACGGATAATAGATACAAGCAGAACAATGCTCGTCAGTTATAATTCCACCCAGTATAGCATACATTTTGTGATCTAAAAAATAGGACTGGGGGATGTCCAACAGCTTCTAAAGCAAGCCAGCACGCCACACCTTACCAAATGCCTTGGTAAGGTGAGGAATGCTGTCACCGATGGAGCGATTTACTTAGATATCGCATTACATATTAACAAAAAGACATACTCCGGAAGAACTCCACCAATAGTAGCTTAAGAAATTGGTGTTTTAGAATACCCTCAGATATTTGGTACTAATGAGAGAAACAGTAAGACCAATGCATTACCTTAATAAGAGTAAGACAAGATTAATAAGTTAGTTTTATTATAGTTAGACAGCCAGTTAAAAAACAAAAACCAACAATTCAGAGGTTATTTGCATGCTAAATGAAGGAGTGTTTAAGTTTTGTCACCAACCACTAAGCAGGCAAATATTTCCTGTTCATAAAGAAAATATACAAGGTACAATTAATTTGTCTAGAACTTTTTTCAAGTCAACTGCCACTCAGAAACTCAGAAAACATTGGATGGTCATAGCATGATACCTTCCCTGTTTAACAGACGTTTTGTTAGTAGTATACTAACAATAATAATAATAATAATAATAATAATAATAGTAATAGTAATAATAGTAATAATAGTAATAATAGTAATAATAGTAATAATAGTAATAATAGTAATAATAGTAATAATAGTAATAATAGTAATAATAGTAATAATAGTAATAATAGTAATAATAGTAATAATAGTAATAATAGTAATAATAGTAATAATAGTAATAATAGTAATAATAGTAATAATAGTAATAATAGTAATAATAGTAATAATAGTAATAATAGTAATAATAGTAATAATAGTAATAATAGTAATAATAGTAATAATAGTAATAATAGTAATAATAGTAATAATAGTAATAATAGTAATAATAGTAATAAAAGTAGTAATAGTAGTAATAGCATCAACTGTAGTAATGATAGTAATAAATAGTAGTAATAGCAGTAATTGTGGTAGAAGTAGTTGTTCTATTAATTTCGTGTGCTCTAATGAGATACCTCAGCACAATAATATTAAGGTTGACATTTATATTAGATTCGTTACTTTGTAGGTTTTTTTTAAACTTTTGGTATTTTTCATTTTATTGAAATGCATTTTTAAGTTAGCACACTTCAGCCCCGATGCGATCCTGAAAAAAGTAAGACAAGCATCATTGATGATTTGTACAATCATTTAACAGATATTTCTTTATATTTTTTCCCAACAGATATTCGTGTTGTCAGAATGGATACAGAGAAACAAGTTATGATATTAGTACTTTTTCTGGCGCTATTTATGTGTATGTTATCTGAAGCAAGGCCAATCTACAAAGTTAAAAAGGCTGAATTCCACTCGGGAAGGAAAAAACACCTTGTATCTAAACCTACCAATCTTTACCGAAATGTGATCGCAGAAATAGATGCTCTACGCCGTCAATATATGGGAAACAGAAGGCTTGGCTGCAGTCGAATATTACGACGAGGTTTTTGTAAAAGATACCGCCTTTGGGGAGTCTGGGGAAGAAAGTAGAATTGTCACTAATGGGGAGTTTTCATCAAGTTCACAAAGAAATATGTTAATTAAAAAATCTAAAAGGTTATGCCCATGACTATCGGTAACATTGTATTGTATATATCCCCTTACATGGAAATAGGTTTGTTTAATCACTACTAATATGGTTAAGTATGATCACGAATAAAAATAGTAGTTTTAATCATTCATTATGACAATAATGAAAATAACAAGAATAAATTAACTTTGAATTTCTTTTTTTCACAAGTTGCAAAGCTATTGTTCAAATAATGAATGGGAAAGTTGAAGATACTTTTTGGTAGCTTACTTTGAACTTTAGAATAAACCTTGTTGTATTTTGAAGTGGCATTGTCAAAGATAAATGAAAGAATACAGCCCTGTGTAGTAAGGTGACTTCGTAAATTGTAAACATCCCTTGTGTACTGTCCAAAGAGCTTTCGAATCTTTTTTAGTGTTTATATATATATATATATATATATATATATGTATACCGTATTTGGTATTAGTACTAGTTTTTTCCATAATGTTCGGATATTATCATTTGGTGACAACTTGAGATATTTGCGGGTGACAGCCTGACAATGTGGAGTTGTAGCTAGTTGCAATGTAAGTTGAGCCCAAATTGATTTTTAGGAAGAATAATGGATTTAAGAGTGGTACTTATAGGCAGATCAAGCCACTGGCGTATGTATTTAGAAGCCAGGTTGTCGAAATTTTCTGCCACTCAAGCCTTTGAAATATTTTCAACTGTGAGATACCAAGAAACCTTTGAGAGCTTATTTCGTTAAAGAAGGTACAGTTTATGTTTTTGATTGATAAGAAAGTAATCAATATGCTATAAATGATCTTGTTAAATAGACAGAAGCTTTAATTTCTGAGCTCAATTGTTCATTTCAAGGTCTAAGTAACGGCTAAGATACTTAAAGACATCTCCTGTGACTACAGGGGTTTTACTTTCATTATTAACAATAAGCAGGGATTGACATTAAAGAGATCGTGTTGTGAATTTCTTTATACCAAATGTGGCACAATTGTCTTCTACACTTTTTATCTTATTGGCCTATTGACACCTTCGTGTAAAACAGTTTAAAAGAAATTGTCTCTCTCTTTCCCCACTAGTAATGATGGCAGCATTATCTACGAGCTGAAATCAGTGTACAACGATAAAAATGCGGTCGTTCTTACTGTTAGGGGAAAGGCCAAGTTGGTTGTAGTTTTTAGCCATAATGAATTGAATATATGTCCTAAAATACGTATTAAAGATTAGACGATGAACTGGTACAGGTTCAGTTTTGAAACGAATAAATGAAATAAAAGCCATAATAATAATAATGACGATAATAAAGATAATAATAAAAGATGTTAGCTGGAACAAATAACTCGATAATAAATAAAATCAACAGAAGCTAGCGCATATTTAGTTTAGAAAAAGACAGTTTATATTTCGTAAACAATTTAATATTTCGACCTTACTTCCAAAGGTCATCACTAGAATGATGGTGATTTTATTGATTATTAAGATTCTGAAGGTACGGGAAGTAATATGTTGACTAAAGGAAAACACAGACAAAAACACTGCGTCAATAAGATTTTAATCCTTAGTTTTGTAACGGCAGCATTGCGATAACTGTTACTACAATAATAATAACAGAAAAAACAAAAACAATAAAATAACAATAATAATGGAAACATTTCTCAAATACTTTAAAAAAGTAATTCTTGTATTTCCATAAGGGTACATATATATACACCTTGAAAATATCCAGTTGAAGTTCTCCAATTTCTCACTCCATTCTGCAAAGAGCATCACAGGATGGAGCGAGAAATTAACGTTGGAACTCATTAAAAGTTCGCAAAGCAGAAACGAATGGCATAAAGTATTCGCCGATGTATACGATAGGGACAAGAAGAGACGAAGATTATACAAGCAACTTCATAGTCTGTAAAAGACTAGCTAGAACAACCAAAGACCTTACAATGCTCTAATATTCCAAACAAACTAATGTTAGGTAAGGCCAATCGAAAAATACATTTTGACTACTTTTTTAGTGAATATGAATAAAATATTAACAAACTTAATAACACTAAAGAATATCACACGAGTTCAATACCTGAAATAGTCCTAAATTTTAATGAATGATGGTTTGTCTCGATTGTTTGCTTCTAGTGTAGTGACATGTGACATTAGCTTTTGCTTGGGAGCGGACTGGACCCTTTTCTTCATATTTAGCAGTAGTGAGAATAAAATCACTGATACGTTCATTGGAAGTAATTAGAAGTTAAGAGTGACATCATAAAATTAAAAATTAGAAAGACATCTTGTTTTCCACTGATTTTATGAAAACAAAAGTGAGGTCCTTGTGGAGACTTAACCAAGAAGAAGGAAATGAAAAAGTGCATAGGGACGACAAAACGAGATAAATGTCCAAAAATGTAATCTGGCTCTTTTTAGAAATAAACCTAACGGTTAAATTGATTAATAGAAAAAGGACACATGCCCTGATCCATCTGAAAAAGGTACTGGGTAGTAACTATGGGCAAAATCCTATATTAATTTTTTTTAATTTTAACGTCATTTTCCCCCAGTAACTGAGGCTCAGATGGTGCTCTTCTGAGGGACTTTGTTTTGACAGTGAGGAGTTTCTTGACTGGATGCCCGTCCTGGCGCCAACCAATGACTTTTTCTTTTATAAAGTTCAGAATTCCTTCCGCACGCTCAGAGGATCCAAGCAGGAAGCGCTTGGTTATAATGCAACTGCACTAACCATAAAGCTACAGCTCCTCTAAGGGACCCGAAAGTTAATCACTTACTCGGATTTTCAAGGGCAGCAGAAAGCACACCGTATATCACAAGTAGTGTGATGTATTAATTGGCATCAAACCTATAGTCTTGCTATGCTATGGAAAATAAAAAGTGCTTCATTATTGTAGGCAGTGGCGGCGCGTGATAATTTTTGTTGGTGGGTATATCAGACTAATGATGTCATCGATTATTGATATGTACAGTACAGTTTCATTGACGTCTTCAAATAAACTCTACAATGTTTATTGACTTCCTGGTACAGTTTATAGAAAGGTGGTTATTTTAGGCCTCACACAATTGAACCACCATGCTGAATTGGCAGTGGCTAGTCCACGACAATATACAGTGATAGCATTAAAATAATAAGAAGAAAAGTACTTATACAATAAATCATACGCACTTAGTTAACGTAAAGAGCAATTTAAGTCAATGCTTGTCTTAGAAAGTTCATCCTTAGGTTTTATAGTTTATTATTATACAAAATCTTCAAGTTCCTTCTCAATCTTGTTTTGATCAGCATTCGAGAATTTGACCAAGCACCTGTCAGGTTTTTGTTGGGAAATATAATATGAGAATTTATGAAAAGTGATGGGTTTATCAGCTTGTAGACCTGTACGTATTCAGTGTTAGCACATCTATCGCTTTACTGAAAACCAATTAAATCATATGCTTCCTCTCGATCTCTTTAAAGAGAAGAGACCTTGAGTCTGCCTTGTACTTTGATAACAGAATATCAACTCCATTTCTTATTGCCAAAACAGCTTCATTGTATGCATTGACTGCATCAGAAATTTTTCCTATGCTAGAAAGATTTTACGAAATAATTTTTAAAATGTTAATCCTAAAACCATCCTTTCAACCCAATTGCTTTAGATGTTAAAGCATTACCTCAAATATTTTTATTAATTATAGAAATATTGTTCATTATTCCGCTGTGGAAATTCCATCTTGTTATTTGTTGTATTGTCATTTGATTTCTTTGAGTCATGCTTTTGTGCTTTTTTAGATCTTTCACTTAAGCAAAGCTTTGAAGCCACTTCAGCGTAGAGGCTTACTTTTCTTAGTAGGTTTTTTCCTTTTGTTTCTTTTAATCTTTTTGTTTTTTGTATGCGATAAACATTGTGGCATAAATCAATAAAAATCAATCAAACCAACAACGCATTTATCATTTCATTGATAATATATTTCGACAAGGATTTTCTCATCATCAGATCTTTAAAACAGTATAAAATGTTACAACTAAATTATATACATGTGTTCTCTGTCAACACTCCGTAAACAAGATAAAAATTAATTAATCTTTTGCTCATTTATAAGAAAGGGTCATTAAAGTAATCAATTAAAATTCCAACCATTAATGTGTGGCTTCTGAACTCGTTCTTTGCATTCATTGTTGGTCTTTTGTGTTTAATATATAACGCTTCTAATATGAGAAGGTGATCAATTGAGTTCGTTGATGCAAGAGTCGTGACGTCATCTATGGACAAAATACAACCTCAAGCTTTTAAATGACTTCCCAAAATGCTATTTAATCGCGAATGCTCCTCAATTTTGGTTTGCACGCGACTGGCGGTTTGTCCGATATAGCACGATTGACAAAGTGAACAACTTATTTGGTATACAACACCACATTTAAAGGATTTCGGAACAGATGGGTTCAACGTTGATAGGACAATTTTTATTTACGGCTGGTAAAAATCACTTTAAATGGCGCTTCAAGTTTTATCAGCGATTTCTCATATCTTTCTGAAAATTTTCCTCTGTATTCTATGAACAGCATTTTACGTTCTATTGGTCCAGACTTCTCTTCCTCGTTAACTCTATTGTCCTGAAACATCGAATGTAAAAATTTCTTTATAATTGGATCGTAGAAGGATAACGGGTTTTGATTATTTTCCAGGATTTTCTTTGTTTTACATATACTTTCATGAACAGCTTTCCACGTACTGCATGCTCGTATAATTCAATGAATCATTTCCGATACTACCGAACGTTTATATCTTTCAAGTGGTAATAAATAAAAATTTATGGTAAGTCCATGTGAGTTGTTTACGTGTACCTTCCGCACGATTGATCAGCGCATCAAGAAAAGCGAGTGACCTGTTCTTTTCTAGTTCTGTTGTAAACTTAAGCGATAGATGTAAACTATTGAGTTAATGCGGTGCTGTTCAGTAGATACATGAACGACATTCTTAAGGTTATTAACAAACATGATATTAACAAAACACTACAACAAATCAATACATCAAACAGTCTAATAATCACAGTTTAATAATTTATATTGAATTCTATGACTTGTACCTTTACAACCTGTAGACTTATGAAGATGATCCGCAAATTGGCTATCTTAGCGTGAAGCAAAGCAATAAGCCCTGAAAACACAACTCGTTTAGGTAAGATCTTACTATCGTCATGCCCTCGAAAGTGTAGTTTGTGAGTTCACGGAATTTGATGCAATTTATTATTTCACGTAAAATACGCCAATGTTTATCCACTTCTTTATTTTGTTGCTGAACTGATGAAGGATCCCCATCATTTAGAAAGGAAACTATACTGGATCTTCCAAATGGCTGGCGTTGCAGTAATTTATTTATAGAACTTCACTATTTTTCATGCTAAGAGATACGTTCAGATAGATGTTTTAAACCTGTCATGTCATTTTCAGTCCTCCTCTAAACAAATACATGGGGAAAAAATGTGTTGTTTTTTTTACTAATCCTGACTATTAGTAAATTCGTCTTTACAAATCAAAAATTTGAATTAAAAGCACGATTTTTGATTCTTAGGGACTGTTTGATGGGAATATACTTCTGATGACGAGAAGTAAGCCTTTGTATTTCAAGGTTTGTTTCTATTGTCGTATGATAGAAAGGTTGATACAAAAGACTAACAAGGTTATTTATATTGATTTATAAAAGGATATAATATAGAATTGATAAAACTATATTCTCAACATACTAGATCAAATACCCAACCAATTACATGACGCTCTGATCAATAATAATTCAATGAATTGAGATTAAAAAATTGTAATAAACAGATTGAGGGTAAAATGAAAAAACCCACACCTACTTGAAATGTGTTGGTGGAGCACTCCCCCATTTGCCACACCTGACGCACTACCACTAATTGTAGAAGAATGAGATTAAGTCACAGACTAAACCTAGTGCTTAATGTAAATTTTAAGTAACAAACAGGAACAAGTTTAACAGTTACCTCTTTGTAGTTAGAAATCACAAGATTACACCTTATATTGTCCATGCCCTTATATTTGTCACAGTGCCTAAAATGTTGGAATTCGCTGTTAACAAGCTTTTTTCCTAACAAATGAATTGTTGTCATAAAGTTTCTTTAGGGTTTTTGGGGGGCCAATACACACTTTATTTCAATCCGTTGCTGAAATATTTTTCTTTTCACTGACACTAAGTTATTTGCACACTTGCATATAAAGAAACAGATTCCATTGTAGATAAGAAAGTGAACATGATGGGTTATTTCATGTTTACTATATTTCTGAGTTTACTGTAAAGATTAAAGATTAGATAGATATTTTAAAGCCTTGAAGAAGAATTGTGCTAGGAACTTGTGTATCTAGGCATATAATAGAGTAAACACATTCCTCTATTTACTTTTTATTTCACTTTTTTCTTGCTTCCACCTGGAAAGGCCGCAAATATCTACTCACTTTTGCAAGGAGTTAAGAAAAGGAAAGGACTTGACTTAAGCCTGCTTACTCCAGCATGAAGCATAGGCCGCTAACAATCTTCCTCCATCTACGTCTGTCCTGGACTGGAGTCATGATGGTGTACCAACTCTGTCCACTGTCTTTCATCTCCTGTTCTAGACTTCTACACCAGGTGGCTCTAGGTCTTCCTCTTTTCCGTCTGCCTTGAGGGTTCCATCGCAAGGCTTGCCAAATAATGTTGCTCTCGTCTTTCCTAAGGGTATGCCACATCCGTGTCCATTTCCTTTTCCTTATCTGTAGTGGTGGAGGAAGCTGACTTGTTCGTTCCCATAGGTCTTGATTGCTAATAGGGATTGGCCATCTTATTTTCACGATCCGTCGGAGACATCCGTTGATGAATAGCTATCTGTCTTGACCGCTTGTTGAGACACTTTGTTAAGGAGGCTGAACGCTGTCCTTGCTTTTGCTATTCTTGTCTCGATGTCTTGTTGGGCCTCGCCGGTCTCATCTACTATGCTTCCCAGATAGGTAAATGACCCAACCTCTTCTATACTCCCGCTTGTTAGCCTAATGCCGTCATCCTTCTTTGCATTTATTCTCATGAGCTTTGTCTTGTCCTTGTTTATTCGCAGTCCAACTTTTGATGCATTGGCTTCCAAGGTTGAAGTCCTGTCTTGCATCTGTTGATGTGTGTGTGTGTATGTATGTATGTGTGTGATAGTAGAACAATATCATCCGCAAAATCTAGGTCATCTAGCTAATGATAAAGGGTCCACTGAATTCCATTCCTATTGTCCTATGTTGGCTTCTTCTTTATCCAGGCAACTCCTAAAAGGAAGAGGAATGGGGAAAGGAGACATCCCAGTCTAACTCCAGTCTTGATGCTGAATTTCTTTGTTGCAGTACCTTTATGAAGGACCTGAAATGCCATACTCTCGTAGGTGTTCCTTATGATAACTATGTATTTCTGTGGAATCCCACAACGCGCCATCAACCCCCATAGTGTCTGTCTGTCTAACCTATTAAAAGCTTTTTCAAAGTCTATAAAGTTTCACATACAGTGAGCTGTTCCACTCAAGAGACTGCTCTGTGATGATCCTAAGAGTGGCGATCTGGTCAGTGCAAGACCTTTTGTTCCTGAAATCTGCCTGTTCATCTCTGAGCCAATTGTCAACAGCCGTTTTCATTCTGTCTAGAAGAACTCTGTTGAAGACCTTCCCTACAACAAATAGCAACATTATTCCTCTGTAATTCTTACACTGACGTAGGTTTCCCTTCTTTGGTAACTTCACTACATACCCCTCTTTCCAGTCTTGAGGTACTTTTTCTTCTTCCCACATGTGCTCAAACAGCGGTTGCAGCATGTCTGCTAAAGTGTCTACACCTGCCTTCAATACTTCAGCTAGAATCCCATCTGGTCCTGCTGATTTACCATTTTTCAGTGACATGATGGCCTTCTTGATTTCCTCCCTGGTGAGGCTGTGTTGTGGCATTTGCAACATTTCTTCCGCCGGAGAAATATTTGGTCTCTCTTTGGGTGCTGATCTGTTCAGCAGCTCACTGAAGTGTTCTTTCCATTGGTTGGTCTGTCATTTCCATTGTTGTTATAGTGACACCATTCCTGTCCTTTATTGGCTTCTCTGGGCCCTCCTGTATCCTGCTAGGGTTCTGGTGATGTCATATAACTCCTTCACATTTCTCTGTCCTGCTGCTGTCTCTGCTCTGGTTGTCAAGTCGTCAAAAAAGCCCTCTTGTCCTGCCTCTTATCTAAAGTTGCCTGTGATACCCACGGTTTTTGTTGCTTCTTTCTTCTTCCCAGTTCTTCTTCGCATGTTTCCTTCCAGTTCTCTTTGACCCTGCTCCAGTATCCCTCTATAGTTTCTTCTTTTGTCACCACTCCCTGCAGAAACTCATATCTGTTTCTCAGGCATTCGGTATTTTTACACATGCTCCTGGTCCTTTAATTTCATCCTTGTGAATGAGTTAGTGCACCTTTTAAGCTTTAGTTGTAGCTTCCCTTCCACCAGGTAATGGTCTGAAGCTGCATCTGCTCCTCTCTTACTGCGAACGTCAAGGAGAGATCTTATAAAATTTTTGCTTACACAGATGTGATCAATCTGGTTTTCAGTATTTCGTCCGGTGACACCCATGTTATCTTGTGGACATCCTTGTGAGGGAAGATTGATACACCGATGACTAGTTTGTTTTCAATGCAGAAGTCTGCTAACATCTGGCCGTTCTCATTCATGGTACCCAGTCCATGTCTCCCCATGACTGCTGTGTAGCCGTGGTTGTCCTGTCCAATCTTTGCGGTGAAATCACCCATAAGGTTAACCATCTCTCTCTCATGCACACCATTTACCATTGTCTGAAGCCTGTCAAAAAATTCCTCTTTTAACCTCTACGTCTGCATCATTTATTGGGGCGTAACACATTATGGTTTCGAGTGTGACTCTCCTGTTGGATGTCTTGAATTTAGCAACTGGTATCCTTGAGTTGATTGGCTCCTAACCTATAAGGGCTTGTGCTGCTTCTCTTGACAACATGATTCCGACTCCTTCCGTATATGGTGCATCTTCTTCTTCATGACCTGCATAGAGCAAGATCTTTCCAGTGCTCAGTCTGGTTTCCCCAGAGTTTGTCCACCTGGTCTCACATAGACCTAGCACTTGTAATTTATAGCTCCTCATCTCCTTTGCTACATTCCCACTCCTTCCTCCTTCGTGCATAGTTCGCACATTCCATGTTCCAAATCTGATTGGCTTCCTTGTCGAAAAGAGATTCTGTCTTCTAGCTTCCCTAAGGCTTTCACTAGCTGACATCATATTTCCTCTTGAAGGAGCTCCTCGACAACGGGTTGGACGTAGGGTTGGACTTTAAGAGGCAAGAAAGGAAAAGGAGGAAGGAATTTAAGAAACAAAAGAGGATGACGATTAACAGAGGAATAAAAAAATGAAAGATCACACTCAGTCTGAATATGAACGGTGGGGTAAAGACTTACTTAGACTTGAACAAATCCTCTAACACCCAAGGATGCATTGGGCAGCAATGGACTTCCACCAAACTCTGTCAGCAGCCTGCCTTTCAACTCCAGTCCAGGTCTTCCCTTCTCTCTTGGGATCGTCTTGAAAAGTTTGTCTCTATATGATCTTTGTTCTGCCTCTCCTTCTCTTTCCACCTTCAGGTGTCCAAAACATAGCTGTTTTGGCATGTCCAGATTGGGGAAGTCGTAGGATGTGTTCTGCTAGTCGCATTCGTCTGGTTGTTATTATGGTGTGAAGTGATGTTGTCTTATATCGTCTGAGTAATGCATCGGAAAAGAGCTGCAAGGTTTTTTATCCAGGAGGGAAAAGAGCTAGTAGAGTGGCAAGATTTTTTGAAAACTGAGAGAGAGAGAGAGAGAGAGAGAGAGAGAGAGAGAGAGATTTGCAAGATCGTGATGGTAGAAATACTAAGGAATTAAGTAGCCAGAAAAAGTCAACATAGTTTTTAAATACCCCACTTCGTGACTCCAACAAAACATTTAGTACTATATGTTGATGTTGTTTATTAGGTCATGGGCTTTGTGATTTAGAATAACCTACGATTAATGTCAGATTTGATCTGGTAAAAGAATGGTGCTGAGAGACGGTAATTGAACTGCAGAAATAATCGGGCTTATAACGCAAGACCTTTAGCTCAGTTGGTACGGTAATAACAGTCATTGTTTCGAATACACTTTAGCGAAATTAATATTTTCCACTTGTTTTTGTGTATGATACCTAGTACTTTCCTTTAGTGTCACTTTTACAGAATTCCTGGTTCCACTTGGTCGGGGATTTGGACGTATATGGCTTAGAGAGAACGTCATCGTTTTGTGGACACCTCAGCAATTCATATATATATATATATATATATATATATATATATATATATATATATTTATTTATTTTTTTAAGCATCACGATGGGAGTAATCAGTAACTGGTCGCTGCAGGGGTCGCTCACTCTGGTATCCGCAGCATGACTTAGTGCTGCTGGACAGTACTTTACTCAGTGAAGGGAGGAAGGGGCTCATGGAATCTGAAGGTTCTTTTCAAAACTAGTATCTCTCTTCTTTGATATACACATTTTTTCTTTACATGCTTGGAGCATTGTCAAAGTGGAGTTTGTTATTCTTTCTTCCACTGTCTGATCTCAGCAGACATTTTTCTATTGCTTGTCAGAGATCTGATGTAAGTGTTCAGTTGCTTGTCATAGATCAAGTAACAGTTGCCTTCATCATGAACATAATCGCCTGGTAAAAAAGTCTTTGGAACTCCCAACACCCTTAGTTACTGTTTGATGTTCGCTAGTGTTACAAGTTGCTGCCTTATTTGTCATACGGACATGTCGATTCAATAAAACCTATAAAATCAAGTAAAAATACTTTTAATTAGAAGAGTCCGTAGATATTCTTACCAGCTGTATATCGTCCTGTTCAAAATTGTAAGCAAATGCTACTTATACTATATTTATATATATATATATATATAACGTTGGATGAAATATACGAGCAATGAGAACATGAGGAGATAATATTACAACTCAGCAGAAGGTTGTAATCACGTTAAGAATGTAACCCAAGTGGGTCAGTCCTTTACAAGGTAGTCAACGGACCTATCCCAGATTTGCTGCCTTATTCTTAACACCACAGAAGGCTATTCACAGATCAGATTTAGATCAACAGCAGACTTTGAAACCAACACTTCCTTTGAACTGACATCAGGAAAAACAACAGCTGGTTTAAATTGCCGAACTGTAAAGCCCACGGTGGCCTAAAACCACCTAAACTAAAGCACTATCAACGCCAATTCAGTTGAAATTTTTACCTTGGTCATGACTATCACCAGGTGTTGAAAATTCAATGTACGCTGTGTAACAAAGTTCAACTACATTGATGCCAGATACCTGAATAAAAGCAATGTATTTAACAGATACAAATCAAGAAATAGTCCCTTCTAATTTTTCCTTTAATTTTATGATTAAGGATAAAGCCGTACAGCCATAAAGCCGCTACTTGCATGGAACTGTAAAGGAAAGACAAAAAAAATTCTTAAGCCAAGAGATAATACTTTACTTTAGGGCAAACAACGTTGTCATATAATAGAGGAAAGCACTCAGAAGCCAAAGATATCCACAATCATGCCGTGTGAGAAAAGAAAGAACATTAATAAAAATATTTATTACAAAGACAAGCTACAACTGCATAAGGATAAGTGTAATGAAAGAAACGAGCCACACAAAAAGGAAAAAACTGAACTGGTACCAATGAGGAAGGCTCGTGAATGCACTTTTGATAATAATTCCTACAAAAACAAATTTAGTAGGAGAGACTAGGTTAAAGACTAACATCAAAATATGAACACATTGTATGACACATTGTAGATTTATAGATTTAATGTTAGGTACGCTCCAGTGCAATACAAAGGACAAATCTTTTAGAAGTAAACTTATCAATAAATTGAATATTAGAAGCCCAAGGAAGATCAAGAGTAAATCAAAAACCAAATCCCCTTATTGATGAGCATCTCTCAAGAGGAGAAGAAATCTCGCCAGGGTTAATGTCAGAGCAATAATCCAGGAATTCTGGAAGAAGATAAAAACTTAGCTTTCTATTCCATGAGATGAATAGTGTTTTTCTGCATTGAAAGATGGCAGACACTTTCTTCCCTATTCTCTGCCTGAAGGTCAGATTGTAAATCTTCCTCCAGTGTAACTTGTTCCTGCTGAGTTTCCTTGTGGCTCAGGACAAAATAGAAGGTAGTGTCATCAGCAGAGATACTGATGAACTAACTTATTGATATAAAGAATGAGGAAAATTCTACCAAGAATAGAACTTTGAGGAATGCCGGAATTAATTAACTGCTCATCAGATGTAATTCCATATAGTGTGACACGCAGTTAACGATCTGAGAAAAAGGACAAATATGAGATACTACAAACAAAAGAAGGACTATAAACAGAAAGCTAAACACAAAGGAAGTCAGTGTGCCACATCTTATCAAATGCCTTCAAAATATCCAGAGTTACAGCACGCTCTTCACCAGAGTTGTCCATAAACCTGTAGATACAAAAACCTATATTTATAGTCAAAAGGTCACCATTGGAACGAGGTCCTCCACTGATCATCAACAAGAAGACCTAGATTACTTTAATCGAAGGCAGGCGAGGGACTTTTGATTGATTAAACTCATAAATATATTTGCAACCAATCTTGGATTTATGATGACAAAGTTCGAAATCTCATTTTTTTGGAAAGGGAACAGGAGCAAAGGGACACAGTTGAGAAGAATTGGTGCAAAACAATCTGGTAAGAGGATCAGTGTTTTCCCTAGAGGCTATAGAAAACCGAACACCATAAAGAGGTGGAGGGATAATCAACTTGCCAAGATGCAAAAGACTTTTGTAACTCTTCGGGAAATATCGACCCCAAAATCTCCAGGAAGTAAAAAATTCACAAACTCGCTCTGTACAGCGAGTTTTAACATCAACAATCACCTTTTCAAAGCATTCTTAGCCCGTCTGAAAGAAGGAAAGACTTATCAGTTTCATCACGCTGAAGCTAAAAATAAAAGATATTGAAATGACCAATGGCAGGAGACCACTGAGCATTGAATTATGGAAAAGAATGAACTTCGACTTTGTAATTATGAGCAGAAACAGCATATTATTCTGCTGACTTTTGAATTAGTACATGATGGCTCCTATTTCAACCCTCTATAGTATTTCTAACGTTTTTAATTTGTGTTTTATTTCTATGTCTTCTATAGGTCCTTCTAAAGGCTGAAGATTCCATTCATTCTCAACATCTGGTGGAATCAGATACTAAAGATCAAATTTTATCGCCATCTTATCACAAGGTCACTTTTTTTCGAGGTTCTCTCCCTTATTATTATCCAAATACTTATGTTATAAAGAGATGGTTTACGTAAGAGTTATTTCGAAAACGTACAGATGCATTATCTGAACTTTGAAAATTTATTTCTTACGTTTTGTCTGGTCCCACTCGGTCAAAATGGTTCAGGATTTTATCAAATCATCGTTTTATTGATTCCCTGTGGTTTCTTATGCAAATGACTTCGTATTTTTGGAAGCCGGACGAAAATAAGTTTGTTTGCTCCACCAAAGATGGCGCCAACGGAGGTAAGTGAGTTGTTGATTATTTCAATTGCAGCTCTCCTTTGCTTTTTTATAGCCCTAGTCATTAATTTTGTGCATTTTATATTCTTAAGCCCTGATCAACATTTTACCCGAACAAAACACCACATCCTTTGTTTGTTGTAAAATATCCATTCATGTGAAATGCTTATTGCAGTTTGACCTATCGCAAGAAGCACTTTTTTACTTTGAATCGGCATTTGTCGTACACCTGCCTTCTCATTTTTGCATAATTTTTCTTAGTGACGGGAAAACACGTTAGATTTACAATGCCAATAAGTGCTTATTTAACTAAGAAGTCTTAAACAGATGTGTATGCCAAGTTAGTATGAAAATTCTCATAAGGGATAAGGGCTTAAACTAGCATTCAGTGCTGATTATTTTTTAACTGGGGCTAGTCGCAGAAACCTCTTATTGGCACCTATTATGTAAGAACTAGGTATTTACTAGTGCCCTTTTCATGCAACTCAAGTTAACTGAAATCGTTATAAAGTCAAATGTACATTTTGTTATAGCAGGTAGGCTATACCCTAGACCACACACTAAGAAGTAACATGTTATTTACGTAATTGTGAGTATATTTGGCGTTTGTAAAGTTGTTTTTACTCTTCTGCGTTCGAAGTGAGTGATACTTAAGGTACAAAAATTTCTTACTGGTGATTCGCAGTGCATATTTGAATTATATGCCGGCGCTTAATAAGGTGGTGCTATTTTCCCTTGATACATTATTATTGGCTTTAATGGATTGATGATCTAGGATATTTAGTAAAGTTTGGGTATTACGGAAAAAAGGTTTTTGTTTGGTTTTTAAATACGGCGCTAAACCCATCAAACGAATCCAAATGACTTTGCTAGTATGGCCTAGGTAGTATTGCAAACACAAACCCAACAGGTCAAATTCATGCAGAGGTGACCATATTTACTTACCATAGCCACACCTAGTAGCTCCCAAAACGGTGAACAACAAATCCATCTAGTTGAAAAAGCATTTGATGCCAATTTAAGTAACCTACAAACATGTGTTAATCAGATGATGGTACTTTTATGCCATATGTTTGTTTCCTGTAAGGTAAGATAAGATCTTATCTTTTGGCCACACCTTTTTATTACATGTTCCTTTTAATACACCAGTTGGAATTTGCCTTGTGAAATCTGACTTGTATAAAAATAGATGAATTTAATGAATTTATTAAATAAGAAGCACTTTCTTAAAAGTGGAAAAGCCAAGAAAGAGCAGTAAGAAATTTATCCTCAAAGAAGAAGAGAAAATAAATGATGAACTGGATTCCTTGTTGAAGTGCAGAAACTTTAGAGAGGAACTTGTAGATTAATTAAAATCTTGTAATCAAGAGGAGGGCAAAGAAAATGACTTTATCAGGGTCCAAGTTTGGGTAATAGAACAGCTTTGCAAAAAGATCCAAGCAAAGCTAGGTAGTTGTATGAACATTTGAAATTCTCATCTGGAAATTAAATGCCTTTAAAGAATGATTTCTTACTGGACTATCACTGTTGACTGTAAAACTTTTGAGCAAGAAAAAACAAGTATTTAACTTCACATATTTGTTAGGGTTTTTTGTTATATTGGTGGCGGGGAGGGGGAATATAGCTTTGCAGACATTTGAAAAAACTTGTTATTTTAAAAAGTGTGAGTCACCAATTTGTTTCCTTTTTATGGGTTGGCAAAAGTTCATAAAGCATCAACTCATTTAAGACCATTTTTAACAGTGCCTGGCTCTGTCTATAATAATATGGTCTAAAAATAACTTAATGGCTCTGTGTAATTTCTGAATCAAAGAACTAGTGTGATTCAAACAAGATTTTTGATCAAATCTCATATGTGAAATTGAAAGATGATGGAATTTTGGTTTTATTTGATGTGCTGTCAGTACTTGGGTGAATTAACCACTCCTCCTTGCAATAAAAATACCTTATTAAGCTACTTAAATTTGCATCTGTCAATGGGCACTCCTGCTCCTGCATTGGGAAGCATATAGTGAGCAAGATACAAATCTGATCTTGGAGACTATGCAAAATTTTTGAGAGGTTTATAGATGACATTGTTCAATCTGTTAACCATTCATTGGAAGTTAGAGAAAATCAATTCTTCACAAGTTAAAATTTACAATGGAAGTAGAAAAAGATGGTAATATACCATTTTTTGACATGCTTCTAATTCTAATTCTAATTCATTAAGAAACTAAGTTTCCTCCATCTGGTACAGCAGACCTACAGGCACAGATCATGTGATGAACTTCCATGCATTAAGATTAGTCCCAAAAAGGTATATATAAGAAAGCTGTAGATAATTTATGGTGATTGTAGCACTTGGCAACAATTTTTGAAATTGTTTAGACAGAGTTAAAAGTATACTTGTAAAGAACCAGTATCCACTGCACTTTTTCATTCAAATTGTCCATGGTACTATTTAAATATTAATTTTACCAGCTCCAGCTTCACATCTTTCTGATAGCACTTGAAATGCACAGAAAAACTCTTGCATAATGCTACAGTATCAAGAAAAACCAACATATTTTATCTATCAGAAATTGAAATCCAGGGTGCCAGTGGTTGTTCTTTCTCTCTTGTAGAAATTGTGTATAGTTACATTTTACGATAGTAGTTACGTATCAGGTAACATGTGAAAATAGCATCTGAGAGCATCACCAAAACAGGTTTTTGAATTGTGATTAAACATAAAATCAAACACTAAGGTGGACGATGTATCAAGCTTTTATCAAGTTCTATATTTACTGCAAAGAATCTGTAAAGAGCTAGAGATTTAGTATTGTCATTTTCTAATATGAAAAGACCTAACCTTTCCCTTTACTAAATCTACTCTTTCTAAATTATGTAGACTTTTAAATTTCTTTATCCTTTAGCATGCCCAAATGAAACCAATACTTGGCTGAGGAAGCAGCTTAAATGCTAATATACTCTTATTTCAAAGTGTTTCTTTTGTTTCTAAATCTAATGATGATACATACAATGAGCCACCCAATAGGTCAGGCATAGGATCACAAGGTGAGACAGACACATCATCTAGCTCATTTTTTCACTGTACAAGAGCCGTTTTGCATGCACAAGACAAACATTGGACCATGGCATGAGAGGTGCAATATGAAACCAGAGTTAAGGCTAAAAAACAAGGGGTAGTCATTTACCTGAAACCTCTAGATCTAACAATGCAACCATAAAAAGAGAATGTCCATAAAGAGGCAAGGAAGTCAATTCAACAAATTTGTGGGAAGACACACCTATGGACTTTAAAAGGTATAAATTCTGAGAGGTACCTGACCCTAAAGTAGAAATGCTAACTGTTGCAAAACCATTTGATTTTATAGAATTTTTCTTGACTGATGACTTCATACACCTCCTTGTTCTTGAAACCAATGTGTTTGCTGACAATGTAATTAATTTGTGCCAACCTCTTCAGCAAAATTCACCACAAAGTCAGTGAATGGAAATTACTTTTGCTAAAATGTGAATTTTTCTTGGTCTGATCTGTCATATGGGTCTTGTAGCAATGCCTTCCTACAGAGACATTACTGGAAAAACAAGCCAAAATTTCAAAAATGAATTTGTTCAAAAGGATTTGTCCAGGAATTGTTGCTTGGGCATACTGGGATTCTTGTATTTTGAATATAACATTGAAGCAATGGGGGATCATCTTGGCAAAGTAAGGTTTGGGTCAGTTATGTAAATGAAACAATATAGAAAATATATGTGTTTGAAAATAGGTTACCATTGGATGAATCAGTGATACCCCAGAGAATGCATTTAATACGTAACCAATATGAAAAATAAATGACAAAAATATGAAATAAAGTTTTTGAATTCTTTCAGTATGACAGAATAGTTACCCAAGTATCCATTTTTTTCTCGTCAGCTGTTTCATGAGAAAATGAACATTCTGATGCAGTGGTATTGGAGATATCCATGATTTTCTTGACAACTGATATTTTCTTGGCACTGATAATAACTATAATTCTGTTTCACTTGTTAAATATCTTTTAATGCATATAATGTACATTTGTGGCATCTTTAGACCAGATAGAAGGCACATCCTGCATGAGCTAATAAAAGCAAAGTTGAAGAGAGTTGAATTTTTATAAAGAAAAAGTGATGAGTTGTTTAAGGTGGAAAGATAAAAATGATGTTTACACCATTAGTAATAAGCACACTAAACCAATGATGGTTCCTGTGACAAATGTGTGAAACCTGACTCAGCTCAAGATTACTATGAGGCATTAATTGCACATACCAAATGCTTTCCTATCATTCAGCTTTGAGAAATACCATATGCTTGCCCAAAAAAGTTGGTGTTCACATTCTTGAGCTGTATCTTACAAAGGCACTTTTTATACAACAGGTCCAAAGAGGAAGGCAAAAGGAAAACATGAAAGATTTTAGACAAGTGATATTGCCGTTGTTTGTTGGACCAGTGTCTGCTGATATTCATCGTACATTCACAGCAAACTTTCATTAAATGATAGCCCTGCCACCAACAGACACTGTACAAAGCATTGTTGTGTGCATACAAAGCAAATGGAATTATGAGAAACCTTTTATGCTTGTAAGAGATGTTCTGACCTACCTGCATTATGGGCCACACCATGCTTTTGTATTACTACAGTGCACTCTCTGATTGTAATGAAGTTTCAATTCAGTGATAAATCTGAGGAGAGAAGTTTAAAGAATTTTCATATTTTTACATGCTTTGACTTTGGAGAACAATTATTTTAGTGCATGACTTAAATTTGGGCACATGATACTTTAATTAGCTATGTTTTGAATATTTATGGAAAGAAGTAAGGGACTATATTAAAGTAGCAGTCAGGAATTGAAGAGTTAAATGTTCTTTTTCATGCTAATTATAATTGTAATAAACAAATAATTATTGTAATATTATGTTCAACTATATGCAAAGCTTTCCTTAATACAACTTAAGCAAAATGAATTGAAAATGTTTCTTTTCCTGAGCTACATGTAGATATATATTTATATTTTTATTTATATTTATGTGATACAATATACAAGTATACTCCTAGCCTGTCATTTTCAGATAAGAGAATACTATGGGTAAACTTGTACTTGGGCACCAATGTGTTAAACACTGGGCTAAATTTTTTAAAGTTGGGATGATTCATTAGCTGTATGTGTAGATGGCATCTGTAAAGATCATATAGCCCCAATACTCAGGAGTGAAATGGAAATGGAAATAAAAATCTAGAAAATGGCAAAAGACCCAGAGTATACAACACCTCTTCAGAGTACATTAAGGTTGGTCAAGACCATTTATTAAATGCATTACTTCACTTATTTAATTGCATCCCAATCACAAGAACTATTTCTAAGGCATTTGAAAAGACACAAATTGTTGTCCTTTTTAAAAAGAGTAGTCGCCTGGATTCATCATCATCATCATATTCGGTTTAACGTCCGTTTTACATGCTAGCATGTGTTGGACGATATTAACGTCATTTTCCCCCAGCAATTGGGGCTCAGACGGTGCCCTTCACAGGGACTTTGATTTGGCAGTGAGGAATTTTTTGGCCGGATGCCCTTCCTGACGCCAACCAATGGCTTTTTCTTTTCGCAAAGTTCTAAATTCTCCTCGACAGCTCGGGGAATCGAACCCGGAACTCTTGGTTACTGTGCAGTGCACTAACCATTAAGCCACGGCTCCTCGATTGTGAAAATGTATCTGAAAAGAACCCACCAATACATAAAGCTTTGTTGTATGACTATAAGGCTAATGGATTAGTATTCAAGAAATTGCTAGACAGCTGTGGGAGAAAAAAGAGCAGAGTTAAAAAAAAGTTATTGTATAATTCAAATAATTAATATTGTCATCATTAAATTATTTAAAATACTTTGTTGGCTTCCAGAAATATTCCTGGAGGAGGCACCAAGTATGTGGCTCCAGATGTCATCAAGCAAACCTTTTGGAGCATCAGTATAACTTTTATGAGGTATTGAGAACACCAACTGCATATCTTAAGGTGTTGATGAGGAAATGAGTGATGAAATAGGTACTTGCATCTGAAGAAAAGGGTCTTGTAAAAAATTTTAGAAAATTTGTAAAAATATGAGATTTGCCTAGTGAGGGAAATAAGATCACCTCCTACATTGTTTTAAAAAAGGAAGCACCTTGTGCACGATTGCACAATGCCAAAATAGTAACTAATGGTGTAAAATAATTTTAGTTTGATTTATGAAATATTCCTCTTGAAACCAGATGTAAAGAGTCAGGATTATCTTTGATTCATGAGTGATAAAAATATTATTGCATTAACAGAAACTTTTACATAATTCATTATAGTAATAATCTTAACTTGAAACATTATGTATAGTGATATGCAAATACATTATGTGTAATACTTCAGTTTTATTTAATCAAACGTGTTTAGGGATTGCCATTTTCATCAAAGCTTTTTAATAGGATTATCCCTTAGTAACCATCTAAATCCATTTTTTTAGAAGAGAATTACCCTATATGTGCTTGTTTTAGGAAGTAGAATATATCTAGATCATGGTCAGTTCTTTTGAGAGAGAGCACATAACTTATTAAGGGAAGTGTATTTTTATTGCTTGCAGAAAGGATACTCAGAAAGTGTTGTTAGTTTGCCTGTGGTCTTACACAAGTAACATTTTTTCATTTAGAAAAATGACAGAGGAACTCGAAGAAATTTTAACAGCAAAGTTTATATACAGAGAGACTTTTCAGAGGGAACTAGTGTAAAATTTCAATATAAATATCCATTAGAGCTTGAGGGAAAGGTAAATATTTCCTCTGATGTTTTGATTTCATTTTATTAAGAATTCAAACATTTTTATGAAACCTGGAGTATAATTACTGTTTACTTTTAATTCTTGTTTCTACATTACAAACAAAAAACTAGTTATAGTGCTTGAAAATGTGAACAATAATCACCCAACTGGTAACAGTGGCAGCTGGACTGCCACAGTTTAATAACAGGTAGTTTTTTATTTTGATAAAGTGTGAAGCCAAATTTTGATTGTGAACATTTGACTGTTAATAGATATCATGTTGCTCTTTTTACCAGTTAATTCAAACTTGAATCTGTATATTTTTTGGTTAGTTTTGCCTATTTTAATCTGTTTTGTTGGTGCATTTTGTTAATTGCAGATATGACAGATAACTACATGTGTTATAATGAACATACATTTTTGTTTCATAGGATCATGTTTACTGTACTGTAAGATCAACCAATGTTGAAAGGCCATATGTGACAGCTTGTAGTATTCAATATTAAGTTACATTGATTAAGGATCACAATGGCCATTAGAAGCACTTAGATAACATGGTATTTAGCAGTATGGGGCGATGAACCAGAGAACCAGAACCATATATGTTTTTAGATTGCTGCAGGAATTATGAGTGAAATGTTTTTTAAAGTTAAACTAAACTTTCAAATGATTTTCTGTATCAAAATTTTTGAATTTTTGACTTGAAAGATAGAAAGACAGATTTTGTAGATGCCGTCATTTATATGAAATATGGCTAAAACTCCTCATTTAATGTTTTAAAGCCTAATGTCTTTACATCTAATGTTAACCTTGGATTCCGTAACAAAACAGTTAGACTGGATTTCTTTTCATTTTGGTACATTTTTTTCCTTCTATGGTACTCAAACACAGTAATTCAATACTCAAAAGTGGGAATCTGTTGTCTTATTAAAGTTAAAAGAAAGGGAAAAAAGAGGAAGAGAAAAGGAATATATTTTAATTGTAGGTATTTGTAAGCATTATTAGATTGGTGGATTGGATATGGTGTATTATAACAAGGGAAGAATGTTTGTTAGATTTTTACATATTTTAAGCACAAAAGAAGTGCAGATAGGTAAAATACATAGGATTAGCAGAATGCGTGAGAGGAATAGGAAAGCTATAGCAAGCACTAGAATTAAGGTGGATAGCAGATATATTGAGGATGGATTGTAAAGAAATGCATTTTTATGCTTGGTGCAGCTATACGTTTAAACCAGGGGTTTCAAAAATATATACAGGCATATTATAGCATCACTCACCAGAGTTATGTTGTGTCAAGACACCTATACCTTCTAATTACCCACTTTTTCCTGAAAGAATATTACCTTCCAGCCAGAATAATAAATAAAACGTTCTAGTAAGTATCAATACACATTTAAAAAGCGGTAGTGTGGAAACGTAATATTCAATTTATTTCATATATTTTCATATATACAGAGGTTTTTTAATATATTTATATTATATATTTTATATAATTTTTCAATTTATCAGTTTTATAAAGAAAGAATTTCATCGATTTCTTCTATCAATGAATCAATGTCACATATATCTTCATCTTCTTCCTCTATTGTTTCCAATTCATCTCTGTTTATTGCAATAGCTCCATTGTTAGAGGATTTTCCCGCTTTCTTCTGTAATTTTAAGCAGAGATGAATTTTGTATTATTATTCGCATATGTTAAAATAGGTGCTTTTGATTACTATTGCAAATATTTTAAGCCCAAAATAACACCATTGTAATATAAATACGTGCATAAATTTAAAGCTTAGATATTTCCGTACGTTTTATTAATGCTAAAGGTAATCAAATACATTTTTTCTCCTTTAAAACGCCACTCTTCTACAAGATCAAAGAGAGAGTGTATACAAAATGGTCTTGGCCACACGAAATGAGAATGAGAGACATTAAAAAATGTATCATTGAGAAAACTATTTCTTTTTCCAATTATGGAGTAAGTCATACCTTTTCGTTACTGTCGTTCAAATCTAGTCAACAATTTGTTATGCTACTGGTCTTTGACAATAAGCTGCAAGACTGTGTGTTTGCCTACCGTTTTTGTAAAAAAAAGTATCTCTTTGCAATAAGGAATCTGTTCATTTAATTGATACCAGGCTTTGCCTTTTGAGGGACGCGGTCAGGCTCCTGTGCCTCGTCACGCGCCAAGAGTTTCTCGGATCTGTTTGTTTTGACGCTTCTTTGTTAAGCATTCCACCAATTTCACGCATATCGTTTCTTTCTTCGAAGGATTCATTTATTTCGGTGAGATCAACAACTGTAAATAACAGTCACAGGTCACACATATTGAGAACAAGTCCAGTATCAAATACTAGACTTGGTCTTGTTTGTTCAAATTTTGAACGAAGGAATTTTATCACGAATTTATCAAAATGGCAAGCAGTGATTGAAAAGGTTTTGCAATGGGATTTTCAGCGTTTAGAACCATGGAAGAGAATGAACCATTGCAGTCTTACAACTGCAGAACGAAATGGAAAACTGATGGCAGCCAGGATTTGGTGTAACTTTTGTGCCAAATATTGAAATGCTGTACTTGCTAACCTGCTACGTAAAGAAGGCAGTGCGAGCGTGCATTTTTAAGTGGAATAAAAAGTAGTGCATCGCCTTTTTGTACATCTTTCCTCATTTGCATTGTTTTTACACTGGGCACTGTGTATTTGTATAAAATAACGCTGCCAAAATCTTTGATACTAAGTAGATCTATTTTAAGATGAAAATGAATTTTAAAAATTAAGACGATTCCCTTGAAAGAGTTAAAACTAAATATAGGCATCTTCTAAACATCACTGCAATAATTATCATGTTCAACTATTTAACTCTTGAAAAGCCCAATCCGTTTATCAGATAAAATACACTTAATCAAACTGCTCACTGTTGAATGGTGCATGCACCTACAAGGCTGATGCGCTCATTGCAATAATCATTGAAGTTTTTGATGGCCATGCATTGGCAAACAAGTTACTATCGTAAGAGGTGAGATGTTTACCCTGTTCATTTGCTTGTAGTTTTGGCCAACAGCTATCTAGAAAAACAATTTGATGAGAATTTTTTCTTGAAGTTACCTTTGAACGTATGAAGTTATCCAATTCGTCGCCCTCATCAAAAACGTCATTTGCAAATTCCTCGCTAGTGTCTTCATCTTCTTCAAAACTGACGGAAAACAAAAACAGAATAATCATACGTATTTTGTCAAAAAAGTTGTACGACAACAACTGGTAGCTACGAAAAGATGTTTTTTAATAGCTTTATTTTACCGATATTTCCAATATTGGAAAGCAAATAACGTGTATAATTAATTTGCGTTACTTAATTTCCTTTTATTAACTGTTGGCCTTGGAAGGTCTTCCCGTTTGAGCTCCTGTTTACAGAGAGTTGATAGGTTTTATACCTCGATAAGTAGCCTGGGCTCCTTAGCCTTTGAAAGCAGCCAGTTTAGGAGAGGACAGCCCCTGATTTCTAAGTCAACTGGATGGAACTCGATAACCTTGACAAACAATCCATCTAGGGCATGTATAAGTCTGATTTAACACATACGGTGTCAAGAAAGCTTGGCAGGCCTGGAGTACAGTGAGCCTGGGTCCATGGATGCTAAAATTTCCAGCATTCATTTCTCAGTCACTGGATGATTGATCTCCTGACTTGCAGATGTCTTCAGGAGCAGAAAACCCAGACAGAAAATCTAGAGTGGATCCTCTAAGGCGCCTGTATGTCAATTCTGACTTCTTACTGGTAGCTGCTGTAGCCAATCTGCTGCAAATTTATGGCTCTGCTTTTCTTTGGACGACATTACCAAAGCCAAGAGGTGGATTCTGACGAATGGGCAGCTCATGATATCCATACACTTTACCCAGCCCTGCACCCTGAAGCAGTCACTTAAGAACCACTGCCCCCTCCCCCCATTGACGAAACCAACAAGGCAATCAGCAATTAGGAGTTATAAGGCAGGACTGTTTGGCGTAGGTTCAGGTACTATGGGCTGTCTCCAATGCTGGGTTAGATAGTCACAATTGAGGGCAATAGAACAGTGCTCTTTGACCACAAAGAGAGCCCACAAAAAAGAGCATCTTTGCACTCTGGAAGTCCATGAGCAATCCTCAACGAATCCGTTACTATTACGGCAGGAGCTACTGGCTGAAGCTCAGTCAGAGCATCCCACTCTCTGCTGACCTCAGGAACATCTATGGCGTATATGATGGCTTGAAGATGGCTTCCAGTCCAAGTGTAAACAAGATTGCTCCACTAAAATGGACTACCGTCACTGCCACCTTTGACCGGAACAACCAGATGAAGATGTCGGCTGAACATTACCAAGACACATATTTATTGAGGGCTAATCATTACCATAAAAAGTGGTCAGTGAAGATAAAGTCCAGAGCTAGTTACAAAGTAACAAAGCAGATGAAAAGTAGAATGATATTTTAGGAGTCTTGAGTTTCGTGTCCTTACACTAATCAGCTTAATAAAATTATTGAAAAACACTGCAAAAACATTACAACTATTTATCAACTTGACAAAATCCTCAAAGACATGCTACAAGGTAGAATAGAAATAAAGCAGGTATGTAATTACAGTTATTATCAGTCTTTAGATTTATAGTTTGCTAGTAACAATTTGTTCACGTGGTGACACTTCACTATTAATTCACTCCGTTTGTTTATGAGTTCATTCTTCTTTGGGCAGAAAAGAATATGAAAGTTTTCTTGTAAACAAAGAGAGTAATTGCTTGACATGTTTTTCTAGCTTTTCACTTGTTTAATAATTGACCATTTTTGTGTGGGAATGACATTGTTGTTTGGCTTGAGGTCCTAAACGTACGATGAGGACGAAGTGCTGTATTTGTACTTTTTATTGTTTAAAGACTATTTATTGCCGTTGTATCTTAATTTGAATTCTTTTTAGGTTAGACTAATATAAATCTTTTTGTGAAATTTAAATGTTGCTTTGCATTTCTACATCTGGGTTTATTTTTGGCGGTATCCATTTAAAGGGCATTTGATTTTCTTTCTACAATTACACTGAGGAAGTTCTGGTCTTTGAGGTGATGAGATCTTTGTGTTGTGGTTTTTGATAATGGAGCCTATATTTTCGGTACAGTCGTTACCGGCTTTGACATTGTTCCGGTTACCAAATGTTTTCAAAGGGCTGGATCGGAAGTGTTTGTCGATAAATAGTAATAATTTTTCCCTAATATTTGTGTACCGGTTTTTGTTGAAAGGGTGGTTGAACCAAGTAATATTTCTCCTTACATTCCTTCTCGTTTTGGCCGGTTTTGATTCGGTAAAGTTTAGTTTGTAATGTTTGTATCCACTCCTTTTCAGTACTTCTTAGTAGTCTTTTTTAGCATGATTGAAAGCGGTATGCTGTGAGGAGTTACCTGGCAGGCACTCGGGTATAGCTAGGGGTAATTGCTTTAGGGTTTGTTGTGGATGATGTGTGGATGTGTGGACCTAAGGGATAGGATTGTTTGGTTTCTTGTACGGTTGAAAGGTGTTGTTAAAAAAATCAAGGTAATACATAAAGTCAGCAACCAACTAGGCACAAGTGTAGTTTGCTCTCTGCTTGGAGTAAGCACAGTAGGCTATCAGATATTTCACTTCTTTACCCTAGTACAAACTGCAAACGAATTAGCATTTCTTCTGCCAAACAACTGTGATTTTTCGAAGGAAGATATAAGCACAAGAAATTTTCTGTTGATTTATTTCCAGTTTAATGCAATCCCGATAAATTACCTTTTTCTTATTAATAATGCAGGAGCTACTGGCTAAAGTAAACATTACCATAAGCCTATTAGTGTACTCAGAATTGTACCAAGTAAATTATTTCTATGAGTTACATGAGCTGCTAAAGGTGTAGTGAACAGTAGAGATGAAAGATGCCTGAATTGTTTGTGAGGAAAAAGTTAATCCATGCAGGGATTACGTTGTACAATCGGTCGTGGCAAGTATATCAAAAATAAAAAGGTTTTTTTAAAATTATAGCCACCCAAATCATTATAATTTACTCTTTTTATTAATGCACTTAAAAGGATCCAACACTGTTTTCAGCAAAGCAGAAAATAAAAATTGGATTTTTTATATACCTTTTTCTGGGGACTACCAGATTGTAAAGCTTTTTGTTCCCTGCTTAAGTTCCCCGCTATAATGATCTGTACAGGTTGAAATCTTACGTTGACCGTTAACTTAATAATGGGATAATAATGATGATTAATAATAATGATAATAATAATAATAATAATAATAGCAACAACAGCAACAATGGATATGGTAATAATATTATTATAATGTTGAAAATATATGTTTGAAGTACTGGCTCCTGTTGATATCTGGACCAGACTTTAAAGGGACCGAAACCGTAGGCGCGGTGCAATTTCCTACACAACAACAAAAATAAAGAACTTTTGCTTACGATTCTTCATCATATGCGTAGGAATCTTCATTTTTGATTATGTCTTCTCCGACACTCGCCCCTTCTTTGCATTCTTTATTGGCTATCTCTTCGCTGGGTAAATGTGATTGCTCCGGAAATGAGAATTTCTTGTTTGGATTGTCAAAAATCTCAGGAGCTGCATTATTCTTCTTTTCATGCCATTGTTTGTTTTTGTCAAGAAAAAATTCTTCTTCAAAAGTTTGTTGTTTATCTTGTAAACAACTAACATCGGTGTTAGTATCAGTGCACTTTTCTTTGTGTTCATTCATATTGTTATTTCCAGCGAAAGCTTTCTTTTTGTTTTTCACGGCTAAAGTCTTTAGAATTGCCTTATCGACTTCATCACCAAGAATATTTTCAATTATATTGTTTGCCCTTTGATCCTTACTTTCTGTTTTTCCATATTCTTTTTCATAAAGTACAAGACCATTGCCTGTTGACTTGCTTTCCTTTGCCATGAGGATTACATCAGAACCTGTTTTGACACTGGTTAACGTGTTATTGACGAATATTTCTTCCATTCGCCCACTTCCATTGGGTATTTTAAGACACATCTTCCTTAAATGATTTTCCGGATTCTCTTTTACCGGCAAACTTGAAATCGGAGCCACCTCGACTTCTTTAGGAAGTACGTTTTCAATGATGTTGTTCAATTTTTGAATTGTGTCTTCTTTTTTTGTTTGCCCTTCCCCACAAATGACAGAAAAAGGAGATTCATTTGTTATCTCCATTGCTTCACTGGTTTTATTTCTTTCTGGCTTTTGTTTGGTATCTCCAATGCGACATTCACTTAATCCGTCGCTATCCGTCTCTGGTGTTCTGTAATTTTGGGTTGATTTTTGCTTTATATCACTGAACCCATTACTGTACGTAAGATCAGCTGCTCTTACATTGCATTGTTCTTCATAATATGCCTTGGTTTCCATCAAATTGCCCTTTGTAAGTGTCTTCGTCATGCTTTCTTTGTTTAGCTTACCACTTGACAAAGCTTTTTGCAGTTTTTTTCCAACCATTGTTTCCTCATTTTGGATTTTGGTTCCCGAGCCAATACAATCATCGTTGTTCTTTTGAATGATAGCGGAGATGTCTATTTCACTCTGAATTTTGTCTGTTGTCACAATCAGACTAAAACTATTTTCAGGTGAATTATTTTGGTATATGTCTGATGAATGCTTTAAATCCACAGTTTGGTCTATTTTGCCATCGTCTTTGTCGCTTGGGATGCCTTGCAGCCAACTAGTTACTTTTGTGTTAATGTGGTCGTTTCTTTCTTTATTACTTAATCTGAGAAAGTGGTTGGCTTTTACGAGTGTTAAGTCGACATCAGTGTTTGTGTTATTAACATGCTCCGAAACACTACCAAAATCGTTTGACGTCTTCTGCTCATCATGAGTTATTTGACATTTAAGATTCTTTTGTGGTAAGAGCATGCCATCTTTTTGTGCGTAATTTTCACCTTTCTTTCTTTGTGTCTGGCTGTTTACATCTTCACCTTCTTTGTAATTTTTCCCAGTTTTGTAAATTTCCGTGTTTCCTATTCTTGCCCGGAAAAGCTGATTTTCCATGGAAAGTTCTCTGTTAGCATGCTGGAATTCTTCAATTTCCTGTTGGGAAGCTGCTAACAATTCACTCAATTCAGTAATTTTGTTTTCTTGGAGTGTTAATTCGTGTTGGTATTTGAATACTAACGAATCCAATTCCTCCCTTAATTGTGTATTTTCTTCACTCAGCTCTTTTTCTGCTACTGTACATGGAGGCTCTTTCTCATGGCTCAGGTCCGTTTGTAGAACAATATCTTGTTCTTGAGGATCATTTCTGCAACCAGTGGTACTCAAAATGCCACTGTCGTATTTAGTTAGATTTTGATCTTCCTCCAATACGAATTGCTCCTTTTTGGCACTTAAACAATACGTTTTGAATTCTTTAAGATTTTTTGACAACTCTCGAACTTGTTTTCTGTAACTACGTAATTCGAAATGTAAATCCTCATTCTCCACGTAGTCTGTCTGTTTTTCTTCCCCAAGGTTTTCCCCTTTTCTTTCTATTTTCCATTCTTGCGACTTCACTCTTCTCAATTTCTCTTGTCTTCTTTTTAATTCAGAATGATGTGACTTGTTTTCATCGCTATTTGTTTTCCTGTTATACAGCTGATTGGCACTTATTTTCATTTGTAAATTACAAGTACGTCGCAGTTCAAGTATACGTCCTTGGTTTATGTAATTTTTCTTTTTGAGTACCTCACATTCTTTGCAATTTCTTGTTTTAGGTGTTTCATTGAACTTGTCATATCTTGTAAGATATCTTCCAGTTTTAATATCTCTCTCTTCTTGTCTTCCTCTTTTCTGCGGATTTTTGTATACTATTTGTGGCATACAACGACCACCAGTACATTTGGGAGATGGCAATTGATTAAAACTGCCCACTGCCGTCAAGTTTTTTACAGATATACTTTCCTTCATTACTAGTTAGAGGATAGTATAACATATATTTTGCTTCATTTCAGTTCCATAACAGAATTTTTTCTTTTTCCAGCTCAAACCCTCTTGCAAAAGATTCGAAACGTGAACGTTTGCTTTAACGTCCACATTTTACCGCTATCTATCACAAATGAAAGTAGATTGGCAGAAACTGCTTTAGGTTAAAGGATAAACATTATTTATTTGACGTCATAATTCGACTTCTTTCTTTTATGACGCAATATTGCAGAATTATATGCTAAATGAAGCAAGATACATTACTCTAGTGGTTCCTGACGTCATATTTCAGGTACAATCAAATGGTTTTGATATTAGTTGGATTTATGCCTCACATGTAGTTTAGTAGAGTGTCATAATGCTAAGGGTTGCAGGGTCCAGCCCCCATTTTTATCAAAAACACCTGGAAATCTTATAAAGTTCATCTGATAAAACCGTATTTGTTACCAAATTTCGAATGCAGTGAAACTTTTGAGATAAATCAGTTCAAAATAATTTTCCCAGCCAGGTCTACGTTTCATTTAGGAATATTAGAGGCAATTCGTATGAATTTTGATCGACTCGTCTTCGGAAACATAGAGGACCTATCAAACAAAAAGGCAGCGGGCTTTCCTCAGCCTCTGACACAGAATTAATGGGCTTTGTCGATCGTCTTTTTGTATTCAGTATGGAATAAAGAGCCCACTTGCTTTCAGTTTGCTTATTGTAGCGCCTTTGGTGCAGTCGAGTGCCAGGGAAATGGCTATCGACTAAAATGAACGTTACTTTAATAGCGGTTTATACGTTTTGTACCACTAATCTTTTTTTTTAAAATTAATAATTTGAAACTACTGTGGTTTTCGCATGAACAAATTGATTATATCATATGATAAAGATTACTTGATATTAAAACCCAAATGTTCAAGGCTATTTAACTTTTCTCTCCCTATCTAACCCTTATGATTACTCTCAACTACCTCTTAACGTGTACTGGTCTTATGGCCTTGTAAGTTGCGATTGTTTTTAAAAAATCTTATTTTATCGTGCCCTTATAATTAAAAAAAAGTGTTTCTGCAATAAGACTCGGAAAATAGATGGAGGGCAGAGGAGATAGACAAAACCCCAAACGACTGACTAGATATAGTATCTGTAGGAACATGTGCAGGTTACACTTAGATTAGATGTTGAACAAGAGATAAATGCGTCAAGGTCGTCGTAATAATCTCCTCCTCAGGTGCCGTGTCCCAGCCGAACGTTGGCGATTATGTCCCTCCACAGATTCCTGCCCTTCGTTGCCCTCAGGAGCTGAAGCTTGCTTTTTGTAGACCATGCTGCTATGCTTCCTCTGAATGTGGTTCTTGGTCAGAATAATAACTGGTAAAATTCAGTGGAAACTGATGTTTCGCGAGTCAGAGAAAAAGTCAGTCATAGAGACAAAAATGCTTCCTTTAATGGTGTATTAGTCAAAAGAATAGGGACCAAATATTTTATGATGAAGAAAGAGAATAAAAAAACATAATTGTTGAGTACAAAAACCAGAAATCATTTACAAAAGTGATATTTTAATTGTTAGCTTTTTTGTAAATGGCGAAGTTTCACATTCCAATAAGAGTTGGCCTCTTTGAAACTCCAATTTAATGCAATTCATTTATGGTAATTTATTTGGCCATCACATTGGAAATTATTGTTATTTGCATATCTATACCAATTCACTCATGAAAATAACTTTGAAAACATGCAGACCAAGTACAAAGTTAAAAGTGAATCTTTATCGTTAGTATATTTTGGGGTGAAATTCAAATCATTCGGTACTTAGTACTAAAATATAACTTTACAATGGTGGTTGATTCCCTTCTAATATTTTAACATTTTTACTGCAAACATACAAGTACATGGAACCTTTAAGCTACTCTAAATAGGTTTTGTTTTCATTTTGCCTGTAGCTTTTGAAAGTTTCAAGTTTACTCCAAAGAACCGCTTTCCGTCCATTCTCGTACCCGAATTGCAAATGTTTAAAACGTAGTCTTGGAGCATCTGCCAAAGAGAATTGGACATTAAAGGCGTGACATTTATTGCAAGGGGGGTAGGATTTTACTGTCCCCGCAGTGTGACGCCAATTTGCACGGGAATTCTTAGAGACATCTCATAGGAAATGACCAAGTTGACCAGTCATTGATGTTTGTTCGATATGTTTGTGCGTGAGTACACAGCAAATAATCAAATGAAACTGCATTTGTAAAATTTGAATTGATGTTATCTTCAGATTTGTTGTCAGACAATTTGTACATATATTACATAACGAAAATCAAACTGAAGGGTATTCCATCCGTCCATCCATTGTTTACAGTCGGCCTTTTTCCATCTGTCATTGGGTTACCGACTTTCGATCAATTTGTGTTTCCTGTGCATCTTCATTTTTAAGGCCAATCTTTCCAGCATCTTTTTTCATCTTGTCCCTCGACCTCACTGAAGGTTTTCCTCGTCCTCTTCTACCTTCAACTTCAAACATAATTGCTCTCTTTACACCTTCATTGTCATCTTTTCTCAATACATGCCCATACCGTCTCAGACAGCTCTCTCTCTCGCAACATCATCATTTCCAGACTTTTATCCAGTCAAACCCATCAAATCAAAAATCTTTTTTACTTTTTCTTTCACTAAGTCTTTTTCCACATCTATTTAGTAATCTTTCACATCTGCTTTCACAACCCATGTCTCTGCACCATAAACCATTACAGGCCTCACCAACGTTGCATAGATCTTACCTTTCATTTTTAATGTCAGTCTTGCTTGTCTACACAGGTTGTCCTTTAACTCATTAAACCTCTTCTAACCATTCCATTTTAACTCTAGAGACCACTGCTAGCTGACTTCCTCCACATGCGTTTAAATTGTCTCCAAGATAGCAAAACGAATCTACTTTTTCCAAGCCACAAAACACTTGCTTATCACCATCATCATCAGCCTGCTTAAAGGCTGCTTGCCTTTAAAACATCTTTTACACTTTAAACTTTCTGCCATTTTCCTTCCAAATCTCCACTCCATGACATCTTGCAGGTATCCACTTCCTACACCCATGACAAGCCGTTGCATTTGGCCTTACTGTTTTCCCACAAACACCACAAGGAAATAATTTTAACTCTACAACTACACCTCTTTCCTCCTCAGTCACCATCACTTTCGTCTTTTCCATATTCACCTTCAACCCTCCGCTTCTAAACGCTTCCTTCCAAGCTCTAAATTGTTCTTTCAACTCATTCATGCTTTCGGTCATCAAAACTAAGTCATCAGCATAGAGCAACTCATATAACACTCCTTTTCTGCAACTTTCAGTCAGGGCATCCAGAACAATTGTAAAAATAGATGGTGATAGCACTGGGCCTTGATGTACTCCAACTCTAACAGGTAACTCATCTGAGTATCCACCACTAATTTTCTTCTTTGTCTTAACATCTTCATACATTTTCATAACTGCTATCACCAACATCTCTGGTACTCCTTTCTCCTTTCTTCCTCAGCACCCATTCAATCACTTTTAAACTCTGTCAAATGCTTTCTCTAAATCAACGAAGCACATGTACAATTTCTTTTTCTTATATATATATATATATATATATATATATATATATATATATATATATATATATATATAACCTTCTTGCNGATGGTGATAGCACTGGGCCTTGATGTACTCCAACTCTAACAGGTAACTCATCTGAGTATCCACCACTAATTTTCTTCTTTGTCTTAACATCTTCATACATTTTCATAACTGCTATCACCAACATCTCTGGTACTCCTTTCTCCTGTCTTCCTCAGCACCCATTCAATCACTTTTAAACTCTGTCAAATGCTTTCTCTAAATCAACGAAGCACATGTACAATTTCTTTTTCTTATATATATATATATAACCTTCTTGCAGCCGTCTAACTATAAAAACCGCACCAATGGTTTCCTTCCCAGGTATGTATCCAAACTGCATACCATCTATGCTCACTATTTCCCTCAGTCTCCTTTCTGTCACCCACTCTGTCACTTTAATACCATGTTGTAGCAGCTTAATACCCCTGTATGATAAAATATCCGTCACATTACACTTCTTTTTACACACGGGTACAAGAACACTTGTCTTCCAGTCTACTGGCCTGATCTTTTTTCCCTTTTTTCAAACTTTAGAATTATTTGTAGGAGTTTTTTATTTAAGAACAACATATTGTCAACATGATGATGATTTTGTACATATATATGGTTGCCTGGACAGTACAAATGTTGCATGACACTAGACTATTTGAGAAAAAAGTTTCGCAAGCAAACCAATAGTGTATAAAATGTACAACGTAGTCATGTAAAATACTTTGTTATTGCTAGAAAGAACTCACTAATATCTTTGCCTAAAAGATCGACATTTTTATGAATAGAAAATACCTTATATAAATGTTAGATGTCATTATTTTTAGTATCTAGTTTATGGAGCTTGGATATATTTGGGATTTTTCACAGAATTTTTATCACAAGAGAATTAAAAACAGTAGAATATTCAGAACGTTTGCATACAACCTTATTGACATGTTGTATCTTGTGCTACTGCTATTTTTCATAAATTGATTTATTATATGCAAATATTTGAAGGTTTAAATTCCTACCATTAATGTTTTTGAGTTTTTTAGAAAGGCTGTATCTGAAAGTAGAGCGGATACCTCACAAGTCAGGTTGGGGGTTTTGAACTTAAAACCCAAACAAAATAATGTACCATTGGAAAATGACTATTTTATGTATTTAGGTATAGAATACAAATTTCTTAATTTTTTCGGAGAACATTCATGTGTATGATGTAAAATTAGCTTTCTGTACAAAAATAGCAAACGACGAACAAGCAATTTCTATTCCATGCCGAAAATAGACTCACTGTTCAAATTCTCAGGTACGTCAGATACCTAACTGGACGATAATTATTTGCTCGTTTTTGACTCTTTGGGAACTAAGCCGCCGAAAAGCTTCATTTTTCCTTGCTACTTCCCCAATACTGTTTGTTTTCTTACCCAGTACTTAAAAGTTTTTCAACCTGCCGGTGATACTGTTACAGTTTTTTCCCCACAGCTCCCTCATGAACATAGCTCAATTTTTATTTACTCCATAAAGCCCGTGTAAATTTCAAATTGGCAACCTTCTAGAATGTACGAAAGACATGAGAAACATTGACTTATAACTTGATCAATGATGCCAGACCGATCTATTTCAAAACGTTTTAATTGTAGTGGTGTACCTGCCAAAAGTACATGACTAGAGCCTAAGATTTTGGAATTTTACTGGGGGTTCCGGTAAATTGTAGACCGACCCAAGTAAAACCTGGAAGATAACATGAAGATCGGAATTACAGAGCACGATGCACCTAATTGAAACAAGGGATGATGACAGTAAAAAGGAATATTTAAATCAGATTTTGATTTAATTGCCGTTTTGTGTGAAGAATAAATTATCTTCTTTTAAAAAGTAAAACACTTTTCTTTTTTTTCCCAGCAACGTACAAAATATGCCACTGATGACATGATGTAAAATGAATTTAGTATATGAAAATCTTACTAGGGTTTGAATCCCACAAGTCCCAACCTGCTTCTGCGCCTGTTAAAAATGCATAAATTCATGGGTTTTCATTTCAACATTTTCGTTTCGGTTTCTCTGGCTATCTGTAGTATTACTTAATAGTCGTGTTGGTCTTCGGTTTTCGAGTATGTGATACACTCCCTGCTTTTAGTTTTGAGTTCCCTAAAACTTGTTCAGTGCGCAATGCTTTATGCAAAGAAGCCTAACTTTCATGGCTTGCACCACTGCCCCGGATACGCGGTCCTGCCGACTTGGAATAATATCTTAATGTTGAAGCACCCACACAGCAATGCCTTCGATGTCGTAGAAAAGGTTGATCTAGCAGAAAGCATATTTCTGAGTTTCTGAGCGGGTTTTTTTCTAAAACCACGGTAGCCGTTGACAGGTAATCACCCTGAGCCATCGTTGCCACGCATTTCCATACGACACTTGTTAACAGGACTCGTTTAGTCAAGAGTTTCTTGTTAAGTTCCTATTTTTACAGTGTAAGGAAAAGAGACAGATGACCCACCCGCACCTTAAAAACTGGGGACTACCCTTTTGCCTGGTTTTCACCTTTTGAACTACCCAGCATGGCTACAGCTGCCATGTGCTTACACCTAACTAGCATAAATTTGTGGTCATTAAGGCACAAAAGCCCAACAACTATTGCAAGGCTATAGTCCACGTGAGAGGCGGAGCTAAAAGACTACTGCTTTGCCGTGGCCATGTACTGTATGTATTTAATAGTTCTGAAATTACAGTTGAAAGATTAAATGGGCACATTAAATGGCCCGCCCAAAGGGCAACAATAAGCTGAAGAAAAAACTAACCAGGCTACTCACAATATAATTTAGTGGTTTTTCCCCATAGGGATCTGGAAGATTTGTGCAATATATTTAGTCAGCTTAGGAGAATGTGAGAGCAAACCAGTTAAATCAAATGATGACTGTATGGTGGGCTTTGACTATTACACTCATGCAGATATTTGCTTATGGCTACTTAGTAGCCACATTATCGTTTCAATCTGAAAGCAAAAGAGAGCAAGGCCATTGCAAGGCAGTTTTTTGTTATTGCTTTTATTTATTCTATTATTGTAATAACAAAGTTGTGATATTCAGAATGCTAGCAACATTATTACTTAGTTTTCCAGTAGTCGGAGGAAGTTGTAGTGTTTCAAGGCTGATATGAAAACCCCAGAATACTCTTGTACACCAATTTATATCGTGCTAACAAAAAGTACAACTTGCCTCGTGGCTCAGATATTTATGAATTGCAAGATGTTTAGTATTAATCAGAAATAAAATGATGTTCATGCCCTGGCAGTTAAACCCATTTTTACTAATGTGGTGTTCTCTTTGTTGTTAAAGTGGTTTGTACCCCACTGTAGTTTGTTTTATCATTTTGAAATCATGAAGAAAATACTCGAGTCATTTTAGATTCTGTAGCTAACCACATCTTCCAAGGAGTGCCAGACTATGAAATTCTTTGTCACCAACATTGTCACTTTTTTGACCTTAACAGGATTAACTGAAATGTGAAGCATTAACTTTTGCTTTAACTCACTTATATGTATTAGTCTTTGTTGTCAGTTATTCCTGCCACTTCCTTTGACTCAAATTTTGAACACATTAAAATTTTTTTGTAAAGGATTGGGACGAAATAGAAAGTCATAACACCCATTGTGATTTGGTTATTTAAAAAATTTGGAATGGTTTCTAACTTTAGGAGGAGAGTAAAATCGGTTAAAGATGGGGATATTGATATGATGAACAGTAAGAAGATCAAAGAAGTTAGGAGAGAAGGTTATAAGTCTTTAGAAAGTGAATAGGTTAAAAGAGGAGGAAATAAAGATAGTTTTTAAGAAAAGATGCTTCAAAAGAGTATAGGAGTCATGACATTGAAGCTAAGTAGTCGGAATCAGAAAAAGATGATCTACACACAGACTTCCTTGTATATGCGTTACAGATGTAATATTGGCATCGTAGGAGCTGCAAGGAATTGATCAAAGAACTCGCAGATTTGTGGCTATGCAAAGTGACGATGGCAAGCTCTTTGTAAGCAGAAAGATTGATGGCAGAGGCCTCATCAGCTGTGAAATTTGGTCTGAAAGAAGGGAAGAGCCTGGTACATACAAAATGCTGTTCTGAACATTTTGTCAATTCTAAAAGATATATGCAGAGCAGGGTGATACAGTCAGTCATCTGGTTAGTAAATGTGCAAAATTGGCATAAAGTGAGTACAAATGCCTACATGACATTGTTGCCATATATCCACCATTTGTTAAAAGGAGCAAGTGACAAAACTGTTTGATGTTATCTCAAGGGACGTTAAATTCAAATAAAGAACAGGAAAAGGTAGAGAAATATGACCTACTGAGAGAAGTTAGTAGATTTGGGGTAATAAAGAAAGTGGAAGTAACACGAGTTGCTTTGGGGGCGCTAGGTTTGGTGTCAGCTGATTTGGGTATTTGGTTGAAAATTGATATAAATGGAAGGACACAGGTAATGCAAAGAACAACTTTTCTTAGGAAAGGTAGAATTTTAAGCAAAGTATTGTCGGCATAAGATACAGGATGAAAGAATCAGGGAGCTTTGTTGACATACTGCTAACTGCGCTCTTGATAAAATCAATCAGACCAGCAAGATAGATAGTTCAAGATTTTTGATAAGGTAGACATGTTCACTCGGGGTTGAAATCTTGGAAAATAGTTTTTGGGGAAGCAACAGTTACGAAACAGTTACGAAGATATAGTTTAACAGTGCGCTATAATTCATTTATAATCATACGTATAATGCTTCATATAATTATGAGTAATTAAGTAATAAGTGTTTTTGCTTATTACTTTATTATTAAAAAAACCGTTTTGCCCCCTGTTGGAAAAATTATTACCCCTACGAAAAATTCGGCCAACCCCCACCTGAAAAAGAGTCATTTGCAAATCCTTTATAAGACGGAGCAGTTTTTTTCAAAAAGGGAAGCAATCATTTCACAAAGAAGACAAGAAATGGAATGGAAAAATGCTGAAAAGAAAGAGAAGACAAAGTACGAAAAAATTCCTTAGATAAAAACCCCGCAAAAATGCCAACTCCACTTTTTCATGTTGACACGCTCGAATAAAGGTCTGAAACTTATGCCTAACTTGTTTATGAATGGCGCCCGATTTAAAGAGGGAGGTAAAAGGTGGTTAAATGTGGCCTAGAAGGAATAACTGCGGTGTGAACCACTCATGCCTTTCCATCAAAGGACTTGTGGAAGTCCTTGGTCCCTAATGGTTAGGAAAGTGCAATAAATATGCCAAATTAGAGAAACAGCTTCTATTGTGAGACACTAAAAGACTCAATAGTGGGAAGATTAAAATTTAAGAGGTAAGGTAGTTGTCCAAGTGAGATACATTAATAGAAGTAGAGCAAGCAACCCAGCAGGACACCTGCTACTCATTTCAAATTAATCTGTTTTAAAAAAGATTAGTAGGAGGGTCTCCAATTCCTAGTTATTAGTAGTATTATTTATTCTAAAGTTTGTAGCTCAGATATAAAATTTGGTAAAGGAATCGATGATAGAGGAGAATACCAGAGGAGGGTCACAAGGGAGACAATGGAAACACTAAAAATGATGCGTCTTAATTAAGAAATTTCAAAGAGATACCAAGAATTTAAAGACTCTTTAGTCCTGGAATCAGCTAGTGAAAAAAGATTTTACAAGTTATTTTGCCACTTCATTATGAATTAAAGAGAGCCATTAGCCTAGCATAGCTGATATATATTGCTGTACCTCAGAAAGTTGCACATGAGGTCTCGTTTTAATTTCCCCGGTCATCATTGTTTGTAAATACAGTCCTTAATTGTGTTGAGGTCACTACTGATTTTTATTAAAAGGTAAGTAATGCAAGAAAGGAAACTACTTAAAGGACGAGATATTCGGAGGTGGAAAGGATGCACGATAGCTTATACTAAGTAGTTGGAATTACAAACAAAATACAATGTAAGAAGAGCTCAGTAACAAACATCACGTTTAACGTAGCGCAATAAAATAGCGAAAATATAAGGATGTAAAATAGATTTTGACGTCATTTTTTCATTTATGTTTTTACAGATCTCAAGGCAGGTCGTGGACAGAACAATACGAGAGATAAACCGTATTTTCGACATAGCTGAAAGAAACAGTGTAGCTACATACACTAAAGGCTGTCTTGCGTGCCTTACTGGTTATCTAGTTTATGCCTGCATAGATACACATTATGATAAGGTAAGGGTTACAGTGTGATGTTATCCTTATCTATGTGTTTGGGGTTTTGACATCATTATATCTAACCCACTGATTCAGTACACATCAATCAAGAAAGAAACAATATAGTTTTAATGCCCTTCCAGACATTTCCCTGCACTCTCTCCCCCTCCCTGTTTTTGAGATGCGAGGTTGTAAAGAATTATTGACGTCCTTTAGTGCTAGTTATTACCCTTACTTTTCGATTTAGTGCTTCACAAAAGCCATGCATTGTATCTGACAAACTTCAGAAAATAAAGATTATATATACCTTACAGAAAAGCTAATCATAGATGAAGGGTCTTTTTTGTGAGTTTCTGCTGAGTAGCGATCACGTCTCGTTTCAGACATCAACATTACTCCGCAAGGAGTTCACATCCCACCGACCTTGGTAGCGTTGACTTATAACACGAATGCCCTGGTGGAAACGCTCTCCCTGTTCCTTACTTAAGTCTCCACTGTTCTGAAGGAAATAGCCCAAGTTAGATTACAGAAAGTGCATTTTGACTGACGTGTGAGCCCTAATGTTTGAAAGCTCTTCAGGAGTTCGTCGACTTCGCGTATTCAGCAGTTCAGTTGTTTCCAAGAAAGGTTGTAGTTAGTGACTTAAGCGACAGCTAAGCAAACAGCTGAGCTGCACTCAGCACATCATCAAACATTGAGTCCTTCATGAGTTCCCGTACCTGAGGCCCATAAAAAATGCCAGCCTCAAGCTTTTCAAAGCTTATCCAAGGAAACGTATGCTGAAGGAAAGTAAACCCTCTGCCTTCCATCTCTATTGCCTTTAAAAAGTTCTTCATAAGTACCCGTTTGATATGTAACGGCGAAAGGAATAAGTAATATCTTGTTTGGTTCAACAAAAGGATGAGGCTGAACATTGTGCGAACGGGGTTCTAACTCTTGTCTTGGCAGCTGTCTTCTCAGATATGTTGATCATTAGCCCAAATGCCCCACAAACACAGAAAGCATGGCTACTTTGTGTACCCATCCTGAAGCTTTAAAACCAATCCAACAAGCTTAACATCTCCACAGATCAACCAGCCATGATTATGGTTAGGTAGTTCAGGGCAGACAGGATCCATGTTGTCGTGAGTTTCTTTCATTTGCACTTTGCACAGAATGACCAATTGGAATGAAGAGTATTTATTTCCATTATGAAGGACAACTGCCTTGTAATTTCTTCTGGACGAGTCGATGAAAAGCCTCTATTCTGTAGTAACATTCTCCATTTCGCTCTCGAGACCATTAGAGCGTTGTTTCAGGTGCCAGCAAATTGTTCTGACGAAGAAGAGAACGCAGAAGTTGTGTCGATTCCTTTGAGAGGTTTGGGTCTCGTGTCGGGTCATTGACATCTGCTTGTGTTAGAGGCACTGGCCGGTCATTCTCTTCTGGCATACATTCTTCACCCTCTGTTCTGTCATATATGTTATTAGATTCCGATTCAGAGCTAGATTCCATTGCAACATCTGGCTCGGGAATAGATAGGTCTGGACTATGAGGGACTGTCGTTATGGCAGGCGGAACATCAAGAGACTGAACACAATGCTTGTTCTCGCGATTGATTCCTTGAAGAAATAGCAGTCTGTCACATGATCTTTACCCTCTCTCCACACCATAGGAACAACGAAGGGCACACTTTCCTGTCTGTTATTTTCCCAATCACGCAAGTTCTCAACACATGTTTTACAGCTAATATGGGGTGCAAATGGCTTGTCCTGGTCTCCAAGCTTAACTTTAAAGTAAACATGATATGCCTTTGTGACAGCCAGTTATTTTTGCAAGACGACCAGGAAGAATCACATTACCACAAACGTTACAAAACATGTCAGGATGATTTGTCCATTTGCAATCCATTCTCTCTTGATCTAAAATACCAAATCGAAACACTATATCTGTTCCTTCCTATTTCAAGGCACATTAAGTGCAGTTCAGTTCTGCTAAACAATAAATGACCATCCAGGTATAAACAGAAAGTTTCAGTTTCAGTTTTCTAAAGTTAAAGACATGCTGTGTCAGTTTCAGATTGAGGCTGTTTTCTTTTCTATATGAAAACAAAGATTGTCTCAGGTACAGCCCTGTCTTTCTTGAACTGAGTACTATTCAAGGGTCAAAACGTACACTAATCATATCTCAAAAACTTGAACTGACCAAAGAAAATGGATGGTAATTTTGGATTCAGCACACCAAAAAATACACAAATTATTTGAAAAACCTTCGACCTTTGAAAAAAAGTTTTTAAATACAGGCCAATGTAATAAGGCATTCGTATTAAGGGTACATAAGTCAGATCCATAAAGCATGATCGACCATATATACCAGAAAAGAACTCGCAGTAAGATCTTCATGTTGAGCATCTAGTTTACAGAACAATCTTCATGGACACGAACGCTTGATTTCCTTGCTTAGCTAGTCATATTTAACCAGCACCCTGTGGCTAATTTTAGTATAGAAAAACGGGTACTGCAAGCACACTTATTGTGTAGTCGTGAAAATATTTGGGTTAAAAACGTTTTTCCGGACGCCGTACTTTATTAGCTAAGGCAGTCCTTTCCAACAGTAGGTCTATTACAATACTGAGTTTGCTGCAAGCGGCCGCATCTTTCGTTGTAGTCCAAAAATCTTATATTGAAGACAATGTTATCATAGAAGCAACCCATTTTGAATAGTTATTGGTATGATTGACAGAGATTTGACGTAATTCTTTTATTTCTAGTACAAAATAATCTTAAAAACATAACTAATAAAAAATTAATTTCTGCTGCTTTTCTAAACTAACTTTTTAAAAGTAACAGTATTTAATGAACAATTTAATGGCATTCGCTTTTCCAAATGAAACTACGTTTTCACACAAGAAAACAACTGGGCCTTTGGGTTCCAAAGTTTACTGACCCTGGTTTTTGTGACAAAAATTTCAGTATTGATCTAATGCGACTAACAAGCGTGGACATCTTTACAAGAAACAAATAAATTTTCCTATCTACAGAAGGTTTTATTACTTTTCGCTTACATTTTGTACGTATAGTAAGGATACCCTAATTTTGTTTTATGCAGTCTCTCCATAGTATTTTGTAAATAGGAAACAACTTGAAAGCAACCACTACTTGTGAATCGCCTTATGGGTGCACTATAAACAGAATGTCTAAAAAATAACTGTAAAATAGACTATAAAGGAGCTATGATTTTTACTGAAGTGTGTAAGTCGGGTAGGGTCATATAGAAGCACGAAATTTCATTTAACTCTTTACTTTAAATATCCCGAAGCATCTGATTCTACTAGTTATCCACGTAAAAGAATTCTGCTTATATTATAGGAACTCCAGTAATTGTAAAGATAGGGTAAAACTTTTGAAAAGGTATTTTGTTGTTTTGACCTTACCATTTGCAAATGTGTTGGGTTTTTTTTTAATCCCCCGACTTTTTACAATCACATAATTACTACAAGCTTCATTTTTATTTCAGAATTTCTGTAGACGATGGGCAAAATTCTGTTTATTCAATGCCTTAGATAAACTGGTTTCTAGTATTACCCACAAAAGATGTTCAAATATCAATATTAATATCTACCATCTGCTGAAATTTGGTGCCCTGATTTGTTCCTTAGCTATGTTATCTGTATGTTTCTAACTTTTATGTTTTCTGCTCTTTTTTAATCACAGTGCATGAAAAGGCTGGCACGGTTTGTCCACGAAGAAAACGAAAACGAATATATTCCTCGTGGACTTTTAATAACAAACCCGATGGAAAGAGGACTGCGAGTTGTATCCTTTTCTGTACCATTTGCTCGTTTAAATTGTTTATCGGATATATATACATTTTTTCCATAAAGAAGAGAAATGTGGATTTTACATGGTACTCGTTTTGGCCTGATTTAGATCCAACAATTTAGTGGTCGGTCTTTTGTTTCCCTCCAAATTTAACTAGAGTTGGTGAAAGATGATAGGAACTCTAGCATTCTCTTTCCGTATGAAGTAGTCCTTGACACTTTTTTATTGTTTGGTAGTTTGCCCGTCAGTGGGTTTTTTTCTTTGTTGTATAAGACTTTTTTGTTGGCGTTCTCCGTATTTCTGAAGCTTGTTTTGTCCTTTTGAAGTTATGTTGGGAAGTTTTCGGGTTTGTATTTGCCAAATTTTGTTTTATTTCACCATTTTCCCATCCTGTACCGTTATGGCGTTCCAGTGGCGCATTGATAGAGTAGTACAAATGTGGTTGGCTGTAGGGTTTTTTATGTATCGCATTGTTTTGTTGGAGATGAGATAAACACAGAGAAAGCATAACATTGTTTTAGCCTCTATGAATATACATTGTCCTAAATGACGTGCCCCTGTTGTGGTAAAACTGTACATATACTTAACATATATAAAATAAATTAATGAATGAATGAATGAATACATAAATGGTACTTATGTTTGTTTTATCAGGAACAACAAGCCAGTGTGGTGACTTTTATGTGTTACATAAGCGCATATTTTGAGCACATTTTCCAAACCTAAAGTTGCTATTACCTCGTGTTGTTTTAGAGAGAGCCATAATTTCATGCTAGTTTTGAAGGGGCCGTTTTTTGTCTGTTTTTTCCCCTGTTTTCATCAGTGTAATTTTGCTGATTTGAGGAATATTTTGGGTTTTTGTTGTTTTTTACCTTTACTGTAAATGTTAGATCGAAATAACTGTTGTTGGTGGCAACGATGTGCGATGACAGAAAAATATAGTAAGACGTCAGATATTCCAGTGGTATGTCCATTGTTTTTGTTGTCTGTAAAATGTTCGACTCAAACTGCCTTCGCCCCATTCAGAAGAATTATTATTGGGAAATGCTGAATTGAACAGATTTCCCAGATTTAACAATTGAGAAATAATAATGACATTTTTTTCTAACTGGGAACAGAGGTTATGTTTTCTTTAGAAAACTATATATTTTATGGAAATGTTAACGAGTATTTGTTAGCAAAATCTTTTAATTTTCCTTATAATACTCCATCAATGTCGTTAATGAGAACATAAATGCTGTTTTTAATTGTTACTTTGATAACATGAGTGGAACGAGCCATGTGAGCACCAAATATTTAGTTGATTTTTTTATTAAGACGTAGATTCAGTAGGTAATAGATTTTTGAGTTGAACATCACCTTTACATACGTCAGCCTTTATTTTACCAGACGTTTGGTATTTTTCGTACAGTTAAAGCATATGGCTTATGCCACGACGCTGCATGACAGAATTACAATTGTTAAAATAACGTACATTTTTGGACCGTCGCTTCATTACTGAAACCCTCCCCCAAAATACTGTTGTTATTATTATAGGATAGTAGAAGTACATTTTTAGATCATTTGGATATTTTTTGCTGTAATTTGTTGGAAATGATATTGTTGGAATAACTTGCGGAATTTCTGTTGCAATGTCCATAAGAGGCTGCTTTGTGTTTAGACAGAACTGAACCTGCTAAATATTTTCCTAATAATCAGGTGTTTCCCGGTGCGGAACATAATGTAAAATCCTAATCCTAATCCTAATCCTCGTTACAAGAAAGGGGTTGAAATTACTTTTTAATACGAAACTTTCTCTTTATTGAGAAACCGTAGAGCAGAGAAAGAACCCCTAATAAAACGGAATATATTTGTTGATAGCACTTAAGCAATAACTCTACCACTACTATTCGCGCCCTTCCCCCCAAACCGCCTTCGTCCCACCCCATACGCATGTTTTCATTTACTGTGGAGAAAATGCCTCCAAACACCATTGGAAATATGTGATTTTCAAGGCGTTATTTGTAATTTAGAACCCTCCGATTATCCTATGTGGATTTACTATTGCATTGTCCATTTAATAGTGTTTTGAGACAAAAATTTAAGCTGAGAGTTTCGCAGTTGGCGTTGTGGAAGATGTTGCATAATTTTGATTTTTCATTGCCTACAAGTGTTGCTCGACCTTTTTCAATTTAGTATGGGAATCCAGGGAAATGCAAAGTATTTGCTGTACCGTATGAGTAGTGTACTGCACTTGAAGTTTTGTACAGAGTTGTAAATGAAGGGTTTAAAGTCAATTTTATGTGTCTTTGGAATCGCTAGCTTGGCATACCGTTTATAGTTTTATGTGAGAGTTTTGTTTGCTAAATATTATATTCAATGTTATTAAGTTCATTACTTGCGTAAACTTAGTTAATTGAATAGCACATGTGTATCATAGTTCCTTAAATATTTGCTCGGGGAAAGGGTATTGTTTTGTTATCATCCCAGTTGTTGTCGGGAAAGCAGTTGATCCTCTGAATTTATTTTGAGGCGGTATTCGATAACTTTATAATTAGATATGTAATTCCCTCCCCCATGTTATTTACCAAAGCTGCCTATTGTAAACCCATTTACAACTGTAAACAACAAAAGTCTACTTTATTCGCGTGTTTCTTTGTGCCTTGTTTTGCTTCTGTCAACCAGTTTTTGTAATATACGCTGTCGTTGCCAATGGGTAGGTCTTGAGTTTTGGAAACAAACATTTCCAATTCAAGCAGCACTACTACCCAGAGGTCACTGGCCTACTTTTCATTATAATGGTTAGATAACTGGTTGTATCCAGCTTTTCAGAGTTAAGAAGGCGATAAAACGAGTACGTGAGAAAAATAGAAAAAAGAAAAAATAAAGGAAAGAAGACTAGTTGTATGTAGCCCAGTAAATTTTATTGAGCTTCAGTCTTGCTAACATTAAACCTAGTAAACACAACATTCATTGAGAAATATCATTTGATTGGGATTGGTTGAACGTGACGCGAATGAGCGAACGAGGTTGCATGCGATGATATGTGCTGCTGACCCCTGACTGCTGGGATACCAGCATCGAAAGAAGATTTAAGTTTTGCGCCATTGAAATAAACCAGCCATTTCCCCCATTTAATGACAGCCTAAAGATCAAAGTAAATTTTCCCCACGTTTGGCCTATTCGGAAGATATTGATGTAAAGAACGAAGGTAGTTGAATTGAGAAAAGAACTTAAATATCGCAATTGAAATCACGTTTATTTTGATCGGTAGCTATTTCTCTGGCACTCGACTGGACGCCAGTACAGGAAAACTATTGTAAAGTCTGTTTTTATCAACAATGAAAAATGAAGAGAGGATACAGAAACCTGCCACTTTTTGTGACTGGCTGCATAAAACAATAAAAGACAAATTTTTGTCTACAAAGAGGTGATAAAAGTTGACTATGCATTACCTCCAGTGCTCCTAAATGGAAGGCCGTCTTAGCTCTGTGAATTTCTTTGAACTGTTTTAGCAATATATTTTCGTTGTATTCAAGGTTCTGCAGTAGATTCTGTGTTATAGCTGAATCACAATTAAACATTTTGCTTAGACTTTTTATTGTCTCTGGCTAAACTCGATTGACACAGGGTTTTTTCTATAAATGCTGGGTGCGTGTTGTTTTATTTCATCGATCGAACTTAATGATGCTCATTCCACTTAACTGGTATCACAGCGGGATTTAAACGTATGAACAGTCACACTTATTTGTGGCAGGCAAGACAGCCTTTGCAAATATAAGGAAAAAAATTCCCCGAAGTGAAAATTACTCAGGGTAGAGTAGGTAATTTGATTTTCAGATGTAGTAGAAGCAAGCCCTACACAGGTAATTTGAGGTATAAAGGGAAATTCTTGGGGCCTTTTTTAACAGGATTCCGAACTTGTTGGTATATAAAATTATCAAAGCTAAATATCTGCTGGCATAGGTGGTGGGTCAAAGTTTTTATGGTACAGTGACTTGGAGCAAATAAATGACGTCGTTAAAATGCACTTTAGAAAATAGACTTTGATGTCAAAGGATTTGCTGGATTTACCGAGAACTTTCGAATTGTACTGGCAAATGTAAAAGAGTCCTTAACGCAGAAACAAGAGTATTTTTGTAGCACTGGTTGAATTACAAGTGCAAATTATTTTACCTGCTGATGATGGGAAGAGCCAAGTATTGATAAAATAGGTCTGAAAGCAAAGCTTTGCTTGTAAATTTTGGGAAGGCCAAACCTAGAAAGCTGAGATCCAGAAAGTTGAATTTTTTCATAAACCTCTGGTGGCACTTTCGGTCGGTTTTTTTTTGTTTGTTTCGTAAAGCGGTTTGAAATTTCTCTTTCATTTTGAAGAGTGTGATCACCTTCCTCGACCAGGCCAAACCACTTAAATTTTGTAATATTATTGATGATGTCATTCATTTTGGATACGTAATCACTGGTTCTTTTTTAGGGTCTCCTGATAACAATGTTATTGCTTTGTCGATTCTCTCTTTGTTTTTAAATATCGATTACAAAAAATTTGACTTGGTGGCAAACTTTTTTGCTATTCTTGGTCCAGTCGAATGCCAATGAAATAGCTATCGAATAAAATAAACGTGATTTTAATTGCGATATTTAAGTTTTGTACTACTGGTCTAATAAAACCTTGAAGAACTCTNAATGCTGGGTGCGTGTTGTTTTATTTCATCGATCGAACTTAATGATGCTCATTCCACTTAACTGGTATCACAGCGGGATTTAAACGTATGAACAGTCACACTTATTTGTGGCAGGCAAGACAGCCTTTGCAAATATAAGGAAAAAAATTCCCCGAAGTGAAAATTACTCAGGGTAGAGTAGGTAATTTGATTTTCAGATGTAGTAGAAGCAAGCCCTACACAGGTAATTTGAGGTATAAAGGGAAATTCTTGGGGCCTTTTTTAACAGGATTCCGAACTTGTTGGTATATAAAATTATCAAAGCTAAATATCTGCTGGCATAGGTGGTGGGTCAAAGTTTTTATGGTACAGTGACTTGGAGCAAATAAATGACGTCGTTAAAATGCACTTTAGAAAATAGACTTTGATATCAAAGGATTTGCTACAGTGACGTATAAGGCTAAACTAACACCCGTGTTTTTCTGGAATCACCATCTCTAGAAGGGCTACCAAGTAAGGCTGCAGAGCTCCTCCTATTACGATGGATGCAACCTTTCCAGACGCCAACCTAATGTTTCAACGTCTTAAGAATACAGACAAAATGTACCTTTTAACATTTTTGATATTGTCTTGTAGTTTTTACCAACTGTTAAAGACACAAAGGGTTTTGTAGAATAAAAGTTTGTGTCCACAATATTTAATGTTAATAGCACATTAATATATTTAAAAATTCAAGACACCGAAAATTTTGCGAATTGCAGTAGAGAAATTTCCAATATCAATGTCTTCCAGAACAATTTTTACGAAATGATTCATCGTAACTTGAGGTATAAATTTTCAAAATTCCCACGCATGAGCATAGGTCAATTAAATTAATACAATCGAGATAAAAGTGGAGGCAAAGGAGTGAAATATTGATAGAGCCAAAAATACGCCAGCATGTAAAGTCGTATTCGGTAGGACTGACCAAATCTTTAAGAATAATCGTGGACTAAAAAGACAAAGAGGACAAATGTCTAAATTGATTTTCAGGGTCATTCATACTTTTCTGGGGGTCATGTTATCCCTTTGTAAAGCCCTCCTGAGGGAAAAAGAACGTGTCTTGAGGCAATAAATTTTAGAACTTAATTGGGATGTTTCTCTCTATAACTTGTATAGGAAATAGAGTCGGGCTCATCAGTATGCGTGTATCTTTCTCATATATATGTATACAAATCAGTGACAGCTGATGCTAATATTTCATGGTGAGGGAAATCAAAGTTAGCCTACATGGATAATACACATTTTAGTTGTTAAGGAAAATCCAAAACAAGGCCTTAAGCTTCTTACTTTTAGCAGTGTGTGAAAGAATCCTCAGTTTTTTCAAAGAGATACGGCTTGGATATCTTGGAGAACGAAATGAAAAATATTGGTACTTGGTTCTGATGATGCGTATTCTGAAACTTTCTGACTGAATTAACTAGTTTTCGTGCCTTGAACAACAAATTTCTTTACGTTTCCTGCAAAATTTAATTTTTTTTACCTCAAGGTGTAGTCCATTTGCAATGTGCAAAGACATACCTTTCATTCCAATTACTTGGCTTCCACAATATTTCTATTCAGCTCTTCATACACCATTTGTATTAAAATATCTATCAATAATATATACTGTTAATGTAATGGCTATCCTGTAGAAAATGGATTGCTCCTCTAATTTTTCTTGTTACGGTTTTAGTTCCCTTGTGGTGACTGGAACACCGACAAAATAACTCTGCTGTTTAGATTCAGTAGCACACTCCCGTAACTCTCTTGTTCACTTGTTAAAAGTTTACAATAACTAACTACTGCGTCCAAAATCACAGTTTATATATTCTAACTTATCTAAATTTTGAATATCACAAGACAGAAGTTCTGGAAGTTATCTATGGTATGCTCAGTCATGCTGACGTCATAGTCAGCTGATGTCCATGATGCAATAGAGCTGACTCGTCTCTTCTGGCACATTCCTTCTTGCATGATGAAATACTTAAGCTAAAAATTACAAAATAGTTTTGAAACATACTAAAAAAAGCATCCTAACTACCTGGGCATAGACAATGCCATGAAAACCCAACATAGTTTTACAACTAAACATTCTAAATTATTTCTTTAACCTGATTAACTTTTAAACACGATTTTCTACTCATTTTTGTCATTTTTGTCAAATACACAATTCGTGGTGCAGAACGGTAACATGGACGTAACTTTACCTGCAAGATTTGTCAAATGTGAAGTGCTGTCTTCACATTACACAACAACAGAAATTGGATTGGTGAGTCAGGAACGGGAGAAAAGCATTTTAAAGGAAAGGAACTGGAGAGAAATTATAATCGAAAGTTAATACCACGTTTCATGCGTATCTTGTATCCTTACATAATTTACAGGAGCGCATTTCCTACAATTCCATTGGGTCATTTGTAAACCTATGGTTACATGATACTTAACTTTCCAGTTCTTTTTCTCTGACTATTTTACTGCATTTACCTTTTAAATGCTTCAGTTCTAATTTCCCAAAGAATTATTATTGATTACCGCTACATAATAAAATGGGGTATTGTCCAAGATGGGAAAATTGTCAAGGAAAATTATCATTGCGGGGAAATAATCGGCCGAGAAACGCAAAACCCGGGAAAATTGTTATTATACTCTCCTATTAGCAAATATGGATAATTTTGGATGTTCTGGACTTAATAGACTCAGTGGAAGCCATAGATAAAGGAACTTGATCATGTCATGATTCCAAACGTTTCTGAGGTACGTTTATAGAGATATTTTTCTTGAGACTTTTCTCATCGTTGAGAGTAAATCTTTGAAACGTATCTCAAACGTAGACAATTTTCTTTCTGAGAAGATATAATTTACTGAATATCCAGGTTTATACACCTCTACATGCTCGCCATTATCATTATTATTATTATCATTTTTATTATTATTATTATTATTATTGTTATTATTATTATCAAAGATACTGTATCTGAGGAAGATGATTCGTATTCAAACTTAGACAATTTTCTTTCTGAGAAGGTGTAATTTACTGCCCACCCAGGTTTACTTATATTAACGAAGTGTTTTTGCGCTTTTGAAAATCACTCCTCTTTTATCTCTATCTTTGACAGAAACCAGGTAATTTTTTACAGTTGGAGAGAGATGTGATTTATGTAAACGAAACAGCTTGATGCAATGTGCTCTATTTTGTCTACAAACTGACAGTCCATTAGTCAGTTGGTCTGACAAATATTCTTGGCTTGGGGAAAAACTACCACTTTCTGTCTACGAAAATGACCAGACCTTTAGCCTTCCACTTATCCTTTAATGTTATCGCTTTCATCTTCAAACCAAGTATTGACAGAATTTTCAAAAAGTTCACAACTTATCGCGTTTTCGCTACTGTTACACAGACAGGACTTTCCACACTTCGTTAAATTGTTGATAAATTGAAACTTTTGAGAATCCTAAGTTCCACTTCAGCAGGCAGAAGAAATTTCTGTATTTTATCAGAAAGTATTCCAGTGGAATGTATTGTCCAAAGCTTTGTACAAAATGACAAATTCAAGAAAGATGCCATGAAGATAGACAAAATTGTTCCATTCCCGCAAGGTTTTAAACCTTTTCCAGTGGTAGAATAAACAAAAGTGTCCTCTGATTTATTTATTCAGGCTTGTTATTTTGATTTCAGAATTAAGTAGTCGACATGTGAAATAACTGTGGCGGGTAAAATATCCTTTAATTGTTAACTAGTTTTCTATAACATGACCAGTTCGGTGTATTGTTTCTCTGTCGGAATTAATAAACTGACCTTTAAAATTGTTCTCTTCATAAGTACCGTTGTATAAACTTAACGATGAAAATAAGATATTTATTCTGCTTCACTGTTGTGTGGAAGGCTCAGGTCTAAACTGCATGTGTGACTGGAGTGAGATCCCTTATTACACGGTAACTTAGAAAAGAGTAGCAAACTCAAATAAAAGATAGAGCTGCATAATGATCAGAGGGTAGCTTCAATAGCATGTGCGATAAAGTATGTGGCAATGAAAACCATAGACACTGGTTCGATTTCAATTCGGTGTACATATAATTTTCACTTTTCTAAGGTTAGTATTTTTTTTCTTTCAGATTATATTTGAAATTTAAACTTCCATCTTTGCGGGATTCATTACAAACCAAGTACACCAACCTTTCAGCGGAATCAGCTTAAGACACTTAATCACCGATAACTCTCGAATTGCCCTCTTCGACCTCTGGAAATTTGTTGTCTTTTCTTGCCCTTTATAGTGCACTCTGATTAATTCAAATAACCTAGCATAATAATGTTAGGTATTATAATCATCATGATCGTCATTACCATTATTATCATCACTTTTATTGTTATCATTAATTACTTCTGTTGGAATGGGTTAATCGTTTACTTATACAGGTAAGGGTTTTATCATTTGCATGGCTAGCGTAATGCCTCAAAAAAGTGCCCGGATACTTACTGAAATTGTGAGGCTCCTGGGGCGCTTATTCGAGGAGGCGCTTATTTAATGAAATAGGTTTGGAAGCAAGTCAAAAATTCAAAATAACAGACATGTGTCTTTATAATTGAAATGCCTAATACGACATTAAAATATCTAGTTCCAAATATATATTCATCACCCTTATTTTATTCTCCGATAACCACCATTTCTGGATTAGCTTCAGCGATATCATTATCATCAACATTAAAAATATTTTCTTCCTCCATATTTATGTATGCGAACTGCTCCTCCAACATTTTATGGCCTTTGTGACAAGGTTTCCCCTCCTTAAAACAAGTAATGTCGTCATCTTGGTTTCCATCGGTAACACAAGTCACTGCAAAGAAACAAAGGAATCTCGAATCACTTCCTTGGTCAACTTTTCCGAGGATTTTAGAATCCACTGAACCACTTCATTACTCGGGGATGCTTTCACATTGCCACAGTCTGTCTCCTGATTTAATCCTTTGGTAGCGAGCCATTCGTCGTACAATTCGGTACAATACTACTTGAAAGATTTATTCCAACACACATCTGGTGCTTGGATATAAACTGTGCACCCTCCTGGCACCAAAATCGCGTCAATATTTTTGCACTTTAACAAATCGGATACAGATTCTTCAATGTGACAGGAGTAGGTATCCCAAGCCAATAAACGTCTACCGGAGAATAAAGTTCCAAGAACATTGTTTATTCACTTGCTTGTCAATTCGGTGACCATGTGTGGATCTTTTTTGACAAACAGATATTTTTCTTCTTAAGGACAGCCCATTCCTTATCGTGAGCTTTTCGCACCACCTTTTTCTTGCAGAAAAATCTGATTCAGATGAATCTCCCATCTCTCTAAACAAAATCAGGGCCTTTCTTATGATAGAGTTCAAAATACTCGCAGTCCTTTTTGTCGTCGATCTAAAACCCACTCCAAAATCAAGTTTTCAGTTTATCGTTGAACGGTTTTCTTCCCCCTCCAGAGAGTCTTTTCTTTTTCTTTCCTTGATTTTGTGTTGTTTGTGCCTGGATTTGATTGCGATTGTTGACCCATCGAGCTACCATTCTCATGTCAATGTTGAACTGACGAGCAACAGAACTTTTTGAGGATTGCTCTGCATATAGGATCAGTTTCAATTTGAATGATGCAGTGTAACTTCGAAGAGTTTCCCCTTTGTGTGAAGTACAAAGCACATCGTTAAGATCTTCCTCATTCGCCATGTTAATTCAATATACACAAGGTTGAGCTTTTGTGTTGCATGTGTTCATTCGAACTTAGTGTTTGAAAATCACGATCGAATTCTCGTGATAATTTTGTTTTGCATTGCAATGCCTTCATTTCTCCTCGATATTTTCTGAATGATAAGATGATGCGATCAAGTGCAACTCTTCGAAAATGTCAAATGATGTACAAAGTTGAATTTACTTGCCCTGTTTGAGGTCATCACATTTACAAAGATTGTTGGCCACAGGTCATTGGAGAGAAACTACTTTGCAAAACCGACTCAAGGGATGAAGCACGAACATATGATATACATGTGTTGGGCGTTCATAAACTTGCAGATGGTGAACATGTTTTAGTAGGACAAGTTCCTATAGAGTTATCGCGAATCTTGTCATTTTTTCTCACCGATAGTGAGAAAAAAACAGAACTAAAAGCAGTTGTGGTTGGGAACAGAAAAAGAGAAATTGGTTTGGTGGTTCCAGCCAAAAATACACGGCAGTGACAACGATCAGAAATTTGGCAAAGTTTTGTTTGATAAACTCAAAGGAAAGAACAAAGGGATTGATGGGGAGGTGCTTACACGATTCTTAAGAAAGTTTCCATTAGGTGCTATTTTTCATTTACTGTACGAGAAACAAACAATGGATACACCCAGACCTGTAATTATATGGATAAAGGAACGAACTGTTTAGTTGAAATAGAAGGCCTACAAATTATACAGAACTTCTATTGAAATTAAAGATTTTAAATTTTTTGTTGCTGTTGTTGTGGTTTTGCATTTGCTTTCTTATTTTATGTAATATATCTATTTTGTGTGTTGAATAAAGAGACAAAAAATTATCATCGTCAATTATTGTCTTTTATCTGCTGTTTATACACAATATTTACCGGGAGACAGTCTCGTTAAGCCAAAAAAGGCGCTTTTGAGACTCTGTAACAGTAAGAATCACCATCAATCGAAGGATGGAAGTATAAAGTTAGCACAAAATATTAAATTTTGTTTTGTTGTATTAAAAGACCCTTGTGTAAAATAAGTGTAGTGTCTGCTTACACTATTTTTGAACTCCTTGTAGCCGATGTGATGTGAAAATCGACCAAGATAGAAGATAGATAGATTGTAGCCGAAGGATCTCTAGGATTTTGCCAATATCCTTATTTTATCTGATATCCTTATTTAACCACCCCAAGGGCACCCACAATGACTGAGACTGTAGTGGTTTTAATATTCTTTATTTTCTGTATTTGAATTTTAAGATCTTTGTAGAAATATTTATATTTTGTATATTCAATATCTTTATTATATTGACCAACGTAAGGTTCTTTGAGGGCTGTATTTTGATCAGTGGGTAGGGTCATATTCATATTGCAATAGTCAACAATCATACCCATCCGGTTGATCTGGATCATTCTGTCAGTGAGGAGACAGTAGAGTAGGAACAGGGAGAGACAGCAGGAACAGGATAGTCCCAAAGAATAGTTAAATTAAGTTCTACTACTGGTTGTGGATGGTGTTCATACCATTTTGTAGGGGGTCAAGTTTGCAGATTTTCTAGTGCAAGTATTGACCTACACTGTCATGACGGGTTTTTTTCCACTTGTTTGGTGTTGAAGTGAGCAACTAGATATTAGATAGTCAATGGTAAATTTGTCATGTGTAGCTAATATGAAACCTTCACTTTCTACTTTCAGCACAGTATTCCTTGGCCATTAAAGATTTGCTGTTTGATAACATCAGCTTGTTGGGTTTGAAGAGTGTACTTTCCGTGCAGTAGTTCATTATTTCAACTATAAAAGCCCATGTTTTTGGTAGCTTGTTGATTATTTAATATTATCATTATAATTAATGTTATTATTACCTTTATTCTCCTCCTACACCCAAAACACAGAATGTTCATCACTAAGATTTACATGTACACCATGTTTAAATGCCTCTTTTCTTGTTACAATCTTGAAGATGCTTGTTTGAAATAGTCAAGTGACAGTCCTGCTTTACGATATATTCAAAGGTGGTCTAAATTTTTTTAAGAAACAACAATGCTCATCCGAGTGTTTCTTTTAAAAAGTTATGACTTGTGATGCGATCCTTGTACATAAAACCCCACAAAAATAACATCAAGTCAAACAAAACAGTCGAAAACACATGCGAAGATAATGAAGTGTCTCTTGAAAAATGCAATCGGATTTAAAACGGCAGTTTTCAGGTTTCGAAGTGGGAAAAATTTATGAAAGTAAAAGACAAAATTTAATCGTAAAATTTGTCGCTAAAAGCTGCCAACCACTATATATCAGGCCCTGGAATAAGGTAGTGAACTCTGCTCAAGAGGCATATTCTCATTTTTATAGGAGAGCATTGATACTATCTCTGCTCACTGATAAAATTCTTTCCCTGGTACGATTGTGACACACGTATACACACAGCGCCACATTTTAAACTACAGTTGGGCACCTGCCAAGCACCAATGATACACTTAATGACATAACTCGGTGCTGAACTTAATTGCGTACCATATTTCCTAAATTTTCTCTCCTTTCATGAAACTGTTGCTGGACATCCTTGGCTATGTGAACACAAACACTCTTTTCACATGCACACAGCAACAAGATTTAGTATTGGTGACATCTTTTAAAATGTAGATAATTAAACTGACTGTGTTTTGAGACTAATCTCGTCAAATTGCAAGAACATAAAAATCTTGATTATTAAAGAATTCAAACAAAATTAACACAGAGAGAGCTATCAGGTGTTTTTATTACACATATAATCGACGAGTCATAAATTGGAGTTCACCGGATCTAATTTTCTTCGAATAGATGTGAGATCATTTAATTCACCCGTCCTGTACTAAATAGAGAAAGGTTATGAATTGTTGTGAAATGTTTGAATTAAGATAGGTGACATTGTTCTTATAATCATCAATTTGCAACTAATGCACTGACAGATCTTAAACCGTTCTCTGTGTGTGGGAGAACGGGTTACAATCAGTAATTAAAGCTCTCTCGTCATAGTCTTTCCCTTTCAGTGTTCTAATACCTTTTGCAAAACCCTAGCTGTTTCTAATAGGATTGTTTTCTGGACTTCGGCAATGTTAATCTCAATCCCAATCTTTCCCATGTATTTTGTGAAATTTTTTGTCACCCCCCAAGAACTCCCATGACAACAGGTACAATGCTAACTTTTTCCAGATTCCAATGTCTTTGGATTTCTTCTTTAATTTCCTGATACTTGTCGTTATTATTATTATTATTATTATTATTATTATTATTGCCTTTATAAATTCAATGTCTCGAGATAGATCTTTATTCTCGGTGTTTTTTTATGTGATTAGGTACAACAAGTTGTATGGGCAATCACACATGCTTTCTCCTTTTGATTTAGCAACTAAGTGCAAGCCTTAATATCCGCGCTGTTCCTTACAAAGCTGTTTTCTATGCACGTTCAATTTTCATGTAGATTCCTATATCTCTTACAAATTTTTACTGACAGCACCCAATGCTCCTACCACAATCGGAATCACAGCCACTTGTTTTATCTCCCATAATCTTACTATTTCATCCATCAACATGCTGTACTTTTTATCTTTTCCCTTTCTTTTTCGTTTACCCTCACATCTCCTGGTATTGCTATATCAATTATTTTCACTTCCCGTTTGATTTTATCTATCACTACAATATCAGGCCTTCTTGGACACTTCATTTTCTGTTGCATCCTCAGACATATGTTCATACCATTTATCTACTGTATCGAGGCCAAACTTTCTACTTGGTCTCCAGTGGACATATCTTGGAACATTGTCATGGCGACGCTTACATTTTCTTTGAGCCAGCATCCTACATTCATTAACAATATGTGAAATAGTTTCACTTTTCTCATTGCATAAACGAAACAAAGAAAATTCGCTGCTCCTATCTCTATATGGAATTAAATACTATTTGTTCCGAGGGCCTGTTCTTGGGCACTGAAAATAAAAGCCTCTGCACAGCCTTTCAGGTCCCCATTTGTAAGCCTTTATGGTTTCCCCCAATGACAATACCATTCCATTTGTTCTGTTAATTTTTCCTCTTTTCAAGACCAAAATACTACATTTCTTAATTCCAAATTCCATTTTGATATCATGGCTAAATATTTCAACTGTAGTTATTAATACATTCAATTCTTTCTGATCCTTCCCGTAAAGCTTCAAATCATCCATGAATAACAAATGCTTCAATTTTTCACCACTTTGGAGGCTGTATGCAGCCTTTACTTTCCTCAAAATAGCACTTAGAGGAATCAAACATGCTACAAATAACATTGTTGACAAACTGTCTCCTTGGAAGATGCCTCTCCTGATTCTAACGTTTCCTCAAAACTCTCCATTTGCAGATAAATTTGCACTTCATTTCCTCATTGACTTTTAAATAAAACTAATTATATTATCTGTTATATTTGCTAGCTTAAGGCTTTCTATTATCCATGATTGTGGAATCATATTATAGGCCTTCCTGTAATCGATCCAACCTATGCCCAAATTAGTATGTCTTCGCTTGCAATCTTTCATGACAGTCTTATCAGTGATTAACTGTTCTTTTGTTCCCCCTCTTTTCTTACGGCATCCTTTTTGTTCAGGCGGGAGTTTCTTTTCACGCTCAAGGAACTCATACATGTTGTTTGATATTTTACCTGTAATAAGTTTCCACATCAATAGAAGACAAGATGTAGGCCTTTAGTTATCTACGGCAGTTCCATTTTTCGTTTCGTTGTGAGACAGTACCGTTGTTCCTGTTGTCATCCACTTTGGGATTTCACCTCCGCCAGCAATAAGGTCATTCATTTGAGTTGCCGATCTATCATAAAGCGCTTTCAACTGTTTCAATCAATAGCCTTGGACTCCTTTAGGTTCTGGACTTTTCCAATTTGGGATCTTCTTTGCCTGCTTAGTTATCATTTCTACTGTTATTGTTGATGGATTCTGTTTTTCATTCATCTCTGCTTCATTCTCTAGTTTTTCTGACCATTCAACATCTTCATCATGTCTGATATTCTTGCCATATATGTCACTCCAAAATTGTTTACTTTCTTCTGCGTCAGACTTTTCATTACTCCTATAAACACCGTTCAGTTGTTGGTAAACTCTATTTTGATCAGTCTGGAATGTTCTGTTTATTCTGAATTGCTCAATTCTTTGTTGATAACGTTTAACGTTCTTACTCTTGGCTTGAAGTAGCTGTTTTAGTTCTTCTGTAACTATGTTCAATCCTTTTTTCCGGATGGAGTATTTTCTTTCAATATTTTGGAACTTCTTCTTATTTAAACATTGGTCCTTCTTCCCTCCTTCAAATAAACTTATTTCTTTGCTGATCACTTTATTAGAATTATCTATTTGTCTCTTCCACTATGGTTCCTTCTGTTTTAGTTGGTTAAATTCCTGTAGGGGCTTAAGTCTTACTTAAACCCCTACATAAACTTATAACCAATATAAATTGAACAGGTTTTTATAAGGTTGTTGGTTCCAGCTAAATTATTTGTCCTTATCTTATGAAGAACCACATTAACCTTTTCGACTTCTCTCAGTATTTTTCTATCAACTCGTTTAAACCAAGTTATTCTTTTCTCTAGATTTTTATCAATAACTTTATTAATTCCTTCAAGTGTCATCCACTCTTCCTGGTTCAATTAACTTTCATCAGGTATTAATTCAATAAATTCATTCCCTATTGGTTCTATGTATTCAGTCGTTACTTGTCAAGCAACATTCTCATCAACCCGATCAATATTATCATTGCTACGATCGGCTTCATGAAATATACGTCTTTTGATGTTCTCTAATTCAAGATCAGACAACTAATCATTCTTTAATATCATACGAGCCTGGTCACAACGTCTCTGTTCAGTTATCTCAAGACTCTGTATTTCTTTCCATATGGCATGCATTCTTTTCCTATAGCCTCTGACTGGGTTTCCTTCTCCATCAATAGGTCAACTCAAAAAGTAAGACTCCATCACAGCTATGTTTAGTTTTTTATTTCTTCCCATTCTAGCAGCTGTAGGATGACGACGGGGCCCTTGCTGCTTACCCAAGGGACACCTCCGCGACGAGGCACCTTTACTCTTTTCAGTTCCAGGCCAATTTCCGTCATTAATTCGCAGAATAATCTATTAATTTTACACTCAAAGGAGTTGGTTTGTGTAAGGTTTCCATCCCTAGTATTTTTGTCGAGACAGCATCTCTAGGAGTATTGCCAACCAAAGCTAAAGATCTACTCCTGACCATAAGACACCGCTACATCCCGCCAGACGTTAACCTGGTATTTACAACTGCGGTTGGTTTAATGTTATGACTTTTACTTCTCGTAGGACAATTGCCAACCAAGGCTTACAACCTCTTCCTGGCCAGAGAGAAGAAGATTAAATTCTGCCGAACGTTAACCCGGTGTTTCAAGGTCTCAGAGTAGGCTAACAGGTGCTACACCTTGCCCAAGGGTGACCTGGGGGTAATTGTGGCAAAGGATAACCTCGTTCTCCTACGTCGAAACTCCACAACCGGATACAATTTGATGTCATTACCCAGCACATTTATTATTATTATTACTATTATTATTACTGTTATTATTACTAGTATTTTTATTATTATTATCAAATAAAAGTACTTAACATTCACGCTTGTGAACCTAAATTCCGTACTTCACTCTCCCGGGTGGGTTTTTGAAAACAATGTGTACCTCCTTTGTTATGAATAAGACAAACCTAAGGTATTTTTTTCCAAAATACTATGACATCAGCATCATCTGTATTTACTTTATTTTTTACTGTCACAAAAAATCTTGCAGTGTTTAGTGACTAGCTGGGTGGCAAAAAGGACAATGCCAGAGAAACTAGAAACAAACAAGAAAAGGAAAACTCGGATTATCTGAACTGTATTATGAAAAGACTATCAAAGGTTTAAAATGACTTTAGCTACATAAAAGACCGAATAAAAAGGCCTTGATACTTCGAAATTAAAAATATCTCACAGGGTGTAGAGTGAATTGTGTTTGTTTAAAAACCACCTTCTGCTTATGGTACTTGTAGAATGCCCTTGATATTATAAGTAATTCAATTGTTTAGTGTATAACGGCCGATAACGTTACTTCTCCTAAGCGTTCTATGAATGCCCCTGTCCCTTTATTCTCTTTTCTTCCAATTTCTTCTCTCTACACCATTGGCTTTTTAACAATGGTTTACAATTCTTGAATAATAATATTAGTAATATTACTCTTCTACCCATAATCTCTCTCTTGAAACTTTGAGTATTTGGTGATGGTCTTAAAATAGATCTTTGGGGCAGTGAAAATATGAAGCGCAAGGCGCCTTGTAACTTTCATTCTTGGCATAAGCAACTAAGGCCTTGTAGTAGAGCATATCTTTCTCAAATTCGTGCAAGCCATACGTCTGTTTGGTCAAACAGTTAGACAGTTAAACTTGAGGAAAGGTATTTTGAACTGGCTTGATCTTATGTTCTCGTCTCTCAAAGGAGTACCGCATTATCGAGGTCGTTTTGTATATTGACATATCCACATGTCGGTTTTGTATAGAAAATTATTGTGATGTTTCATGTGGTATACCATCTTGACATTTGACTCTCTTTAATGGGGTTCAAAGAGCAGTTTCTAATTGGATTTCTATTTCTCTTGCTTCAGTATTTAACCCTTGCCATAGTGCTACAGGTCATCATCTTTGCTGTCGCTATCACTTCGGGAAGTGCTCTGATATACTTTTGTCTTAAATTTCAGATTACGTTGTAATATCTCACCTCGGTACCCACAGTCTTTTTATCCTAATGGTGTTCTAGTTTCAAATGTGAGGAAGCCTTTCTACGTTCGTAACTTCAGTTACCGAAATACCGAAATAAAAAGAACTATATCACCTAGTTTTTTCCCTTTCTTATCAACTAAACTCTTTAAAGTTCAATGAAAAATCTATTTTCATTTTTTTGTTCCAAGTGCTTCAAAATCCCTTACAATGAACTCCTCAGGCTTTTCCAGTCTTAAAACACTGAACAATAAACTTTAACTTTTTGTCTGTTTCTTTGATGGTAAGATGACTTTTAGACAAATTTGATAGTGCTGATTACAAATCTTAAAACAGGTATGTTCTGTCATGTCAGCTTTAAAAACTTTTTCAAATTAAATTTTAACTACTTTTACAATAGAGACAAAAATGATGAAAAAAAAGTATTTCTTAAAATAAGCACATATATAAAATTTTTATATATCAGGTGGGTTTTTTACCTTCTGATTTATGAAAAATATAATAAAACTGTGCTATTTTTCTGGTATTGTAAGTTTCAGAAATGTTTCAGAGTTGCTTCTGCGCTTGTAAAATCTTTCTGGGTCTCTTTACAAAGACCACAAAAAGTTATCTATGAAACTTGAATTTGTCTTTCCTTTATACCTATTCTCTTAAATGGAAAAAGATTTCATGAAGATAAGAATATCTTCATGAAATCTTTTTCCACGTTTGTCACTTAAATCACTCATATTTGAAGGGGAAATGTCAAAGGCAAGTGTGCAAAAGGTGCATTTTTAGAAATTCTAGGAAGATTGTTAGCAATACTTATAAATAAATACCAGGCTGCAATTTCAAAGCTACTAATCTTCTTTCTCTTTTTAAAGGGGTCATCACGAATCAATTTGCACACCTCCGGTTCAACAAAAATTTTTGCTTTCAACTTCTCTTGACTCTTTTTCTCCAACTTTCTCTTTAAGATATTAAAATATAGGGCTATTCCTATCTCCTTAACAACAATTTTCATCAATCGAGTTTAGGTGAAGTGGAGGAAGAAGCACGTTTGGGAATCTACTAGTGGCAAATGCGGGACATTACACCTGCCAACAGTGATAACATTCCTTTCAGCCCATTTCTTGGCACCTTAATTACTTACAACATCACTATTCTTGCAAGGCATAAGAAACACATGTTTCGTACACGCCATTTGTAATCCCATTAAGAGAGCAAATACTTTTTATTCCACACAGATATTCAATTTGTATTCAGGGTATTTGATAAATTTGTTAAGAAAGATCATTTGGTCATAGGTCTCCTTCAAAAACAAGGGGTTGAAGGCCGGTGTATGAGAATATGCTAAATTTAATGCTTGTATGATAATTTAAATAGTATGTGGACAGCACACTCGTACAAAAGTCACATTCGTAAGATCAATCGTTATGATGCTCCTGAAAGCCAGCAGGCAAACGCATCAGCTAAGGAAGAATAATAGTATTTGAATTCATTAAAAGTGAACAGAAGTGGAGTACCATCAGCGTTACCTGACTTGAAAAGGCGCTGAAGAGGGATTTCATTCGTAGTAGTAGTAGTAGCGTATGGCTACATCTCCACATTATGTCTCTTCAGCCTTGTTCCGAATTCCTCATCACAGTTGAGGACGGTGTCAAAATCCCCCTCCAGTCTGGTTGTTGGGCACTGGAGGACGATGTGTTTTGCAGTCTCCTGAATTCCACTGCAGTGGGGACAGTCTGCAGTGTCTTTTAGTCGCCATTTGTACATGTTGGCTGATGTTCTGCCATGGCCTGTCACCAGTCGGTTTGAGGAGACCCATTGTTTTCCAGTGTTATTCTGAAAGCCTGGTAGTCTTACAGTAGGGTCTTTAATAATTTCTCCTCCCGATGGTGTGTTCGCAAACCACCAGTCTCTCCATGCCTCTGTCATGTTGTAGCTCTCAATTTCTGACTGATAGAAAGCTCTTCTGGATTTTAATCTCGTTGTTTTGGGGGCGTTGCTAACAATGTCTTTGAAAGGGGTGTTGTCTGTTGTTTTCTTCAATTTTATAATGAACTTTTGATTGGCACCTTCTCTTCTGATTTCTGGTGGTGCAATGTGACTTAGTGTTGGGAGCCACCGTATTGGCATTGACTTTAGGCATCCTCTAATTATCCTCATGGATTCTCTAAGTTTTACGTCTATCTTTTTTGCATGAGGACTTCTTGACCATACTGGGGCACAGTACTCTCCAACACTATAACAGAGTGCTAGTGCGGACGTTCTAAGTACTTGTTGTGACGCTCCCCAAGAGGTGCTAGCCAGTTTTCTAAGGAGACAGTTGCGTTTTGCTATTTTGTTTGCTGTTCCGTTCAGGTGTGTTTTGTAGTTCAATTGTCTGTCAAGAGTAACACCTAGGTACTTTGGGTTTGTGTCAGTTGGAAGGATTTTTCCGTCGACGTTGATTTCAAGGGTCTTTTTAGCTTGTCTGTTATCTAGATGGAATGTAGCGGATACTGATTTGGTAGTGTTCATTTTTAAGTACCATTGGTCAAAATATTTTTTAAGCTGAGTTGTTTCTTCGCTAAAAGATTTTTCAATTATATTCCAGTTGTTTGATTGCCGGGCCGGTACCCAGTCATCCGCATAGCCAAGTTGGAGGGATTGGCTGACAGGCATGTCATTTATATATACATTGAATAGAATTGGTGCGATGACTGACCCCTGAGGAACGCCATTTTTTATTTTCCTCGATTTTCTTTTGTCTCCTCCAAGTACGACATGAAATTGTCTTGAGCTGGTCATAGTTGAGAGGAGTTTCAATACTTTTCTGCATGGTATTATCTTCGCCATTTTTACCATAAGGCCTCCTGTCCACACAGTGTCGTAAGCTGCTGAGAGGTCTATGAAGACTGCACCTGTCATTAACTTTTTTTCGAATCCAGATTCAATGAATGATGTCAGTGCCAGAACTTGCTCTGTAGTGCTTCTGTGTGGTCTGGAGCTTGCTTGTGGATGTGATATGTGATTGTCTATGTATGGGGCGATTCTTGTAAGAATGATCCTTTCGAGTAACTTATATAGGCAACAAAGAAGTGATATTGGTCGATAGCTAGTTGGTTCTGTAGCTGGTTTTCCGGGTTTGAGGAGAGCAATGACTATCGCATGTTTCCATTGTTGTGGATACGTTCCCTTTTCTATTATGTCAGTCATGGTATTTGCCAACCAGTTGATTGCTTTTGGTCCGAGATGGGTGAGCATATCTGGATATATACCATCTATGCCAACTGCTTTTCCATTTTTTACATTTTTTAGGGCTCCTTTAATTTCCTCCTGGGTGACTGGGATGGAGAGGAGTGAACTTTATTTTGGTAAGGCGTTAAAGATCCTTTCGTATTCTTTTCTTATTGTCTTCTCAAATTGGTGGTTTGGTATGTGTTGGCCTCTTTGTTTAATTTCTTTGGCTATTCTGTCTGCTCCTATTTGTGGTAAAGTTTTTGGTCTGGTGTGGTTATGGGTTCAGTTTTTTTATTGTTTGCCATGCGTGTCGACTTGAGTGTGTGAGATCCAGATTTTGGACCACTTCAATCCATCTCTCTCTACGGTTTTCATGTAGGGATTCCAGGAGTTCTTCTGCAATGTTCTCGTCATTTGTTTCTTCATATGCTTTCAGTAGTTCTTCGCTACGCTTGGTCCAACATGGAATATGTTTTTGGAATCCTCTAGGGATGTGTTTCTTTGAGGACTTAAGAATTAGTTTGTTGAATCTATTTATGTTTTCGGTTGATGGTACAATTCTTTCACATGTCTTATCAATATATTTAGCAAAGGCTTTCCAGTCTGCTTT